>CAVLJG010000006.1:63314195-63682586 GCA_963669975.1 Acanthoscelides obtectus
GGGCTGTGCGACATTAACGCCACGTGTGTCCTCTACACCATTGTAACTATTACGGTTATGCTGCCAAGTTCGATGTGTTAAATTACGCGAAGCTCATCCTATAACTATGCACATATGAGTAAATAACAGAAAAAAACAAATTAAACCGAAATAATAAAATTATTCAAATTGTCGCAAGCCAAGCAAAGCCAACGAATGATAAGTAAAAAATCGACGTCAAGGTCGCTTCGAAGACGATCAAAGAGAAACAAATTGGCCAATTATGTGTTTGTTTCCTGGATGGACGCCTCGTTACACCACAGAATATACATCAATGCACAGCAACCGAACTCGCGATAATAACTCGCATTGAATAACGCGCATCCGTCTTTTTACAAGTTTTTATTTTTTATGCATTCCGGAAGCTATTGATACCAGATCTACCGTTTTGAGCTTTCGGCTACCGATCTAACGTATATTTGGTCACATTTTTATATTTGACCATATCGTTAAATCGTCAACGTCTAACAATTTGGTAATCCAAGATGGATCATACCGTAAAATAGGGTGTCTACAGAATATTTAATAATAATTCAGAATATGTTACGAAATCCGTTTATTGTTCGTTAGGTACGACAAATATTTTTATTGAGACTAGTAACTTTAGGTAATTAAATAAAATAATTATATTAAAACAATCTTAAATTGCACTACGTGTCACAAATAAAATTGTAGAATAATAGTAGTTCAATATACAAACACAATATTTTAGGTAGCATAAGATTTTGACTTCAAATAAGTAAATACTAATGTAATTTATGAGTGAAGTACTAACTTGTGAAATACGTTACAAAATCTACTTATGACGTTTTGATCGGTATTTGCGTAATCTGCATAGTACTCGGTAACTCGAATACATATTTGTGGTAGTGTTCTAATCCCACTTCCTTTCTGTTTCAGTAACGAAGTATTAGAATTTCCACTTGAACAAAAATGTTTCTTATTAAACGATCGCCTTGTTGAAATGTAATCAAAGCGCTTCCAGCGGCTCTATCGATAATTAATGTAATTATTTTACGATTTCATCAAAAACATATTGTTGAACGATTTCTTATCATTAATCTGGCCAACGCTTATCATGATCTGGACAATAAATGCATCATTTCATGAAATGATCAATTTTACGATATGGCTACCACATACTCGTATTCAAAGCTATATCTAATCCAGGAAGTCTAGCAAAAACCGAGCTGAATTCCGGTGGAAATAGTGAATGGACAAAAAATGTTCCGCTCCATTATTCATTTTCCAGAAATAGGGTTGAAAACAATTTTTATATTTAATCGTTAAGTCAATGAACCATAGTAACCTTTTTAACCCCAAGATGCTCACAGACACACATTTTTTAATACCAGAATCGGGTAGACAGGTATATATAAAGCCGCCAAAACCAGGCAATCTACTATTTACCTTAATAATCTCTAATTCCAAGATACTGCCCCTAATCATTTGACGAGTATAAGCTCTGCCACGTTATAAAGGCACAGTAAACTGCAGATCAAAATATCTTAGATTTTTGTTTTTATTGCAGTTTATTTGAAAATCATTGTTTTTTTATTAACATCTATTCTACAGCTCAGGGAAGTCCTACTATTGTCGACTGGTGCTTATTTTGTAGAGAAAGTATTGTAGTTGCATAACAGTAAATCAGAATTATCTTACTGGGATTTAAAGGAATATAAAAAAATATTTCTAAATATATATTGCTAATAGTTTACAATGCAATGAAAATAAATGTGTTGGTTGATCAACCTGTTTCTATAATTATTGTTACTAAATTGAGCCATTTCATAGCCAACTTGGAAAAAAATTAACTCTCCAGGTGCATGGGGGACAGGAGGCGTGATTTTAGATATTCAATATATAAACTTGACTTTCTTGATGCTTCAGAAAATAAATTGGCTGAAAATTGAGGGTGTGGTGGCAATGTATTTATACGCCTCCAGCCCCTGTAATTCTACTCACCTTGTAGTACATATTTCACAAATCATAAATTTCCCCGTACAATAACCTTTGAAAGTTAGACTGATATAGAAATATTTTCAACAGACGTGTCGCGTGTTGGTCACATGGAACGAACGTATGAACACAAAGCCCTGTGTGATGGTCTCGCGTCTGTCTCACCGTTCACCCTTCGCCGTAGGCTCTGGCTCATGCTTGACTGTCGTGTTATCCAAAGATGCCAGATGGTCGATACTGTCGCTAAGGCAGGGAAGAAGTTTCTAGATCGCAGCGTTATTAAATTGATGGGGACTATTAAGAAATTTTATCGGCCCGTTTGACTGACTTGATCCATTTATTTTTCTTGTCATAGCTAACTCTCTTTCGTAGTGCCGAACATATAACTCTATTATAAGCTGGAGACAAAGTTGCTTGGTAACTGCAGAGTTAGTCTATTTGATAACATTTTTTAGACGTACATCTACAGTGTTCAGTACTTTCACACCAATTGTCCAAGAAAACGAACTTCTTAAAACAAGAACTCTGGGCGACTACACAGCGTCAGTCATGCGCCGCGATTACACCTGGCAGCATGTGCTATGCTTTCAAGGCCATAAGAATTCACCCAAAATATATAGAGTTTCGTTACTGTGTAGTATCGTGTATGCTGTTGTTACACAATTCGCAAAAAAACCTGCCTGGGATGCTCAGCTTACTTGTTGGGATGGTGATCTCTTTAGAGTGACATCGGCTGAATCATTATGGTTGTTCTATTGTTAAAAAAAAAGTTGCTTAACTACTGGTTAGTGTTGGTAAAAAAGGGTTTGGTGTATAGATGCATGTAACTTTAACAAGGAATCACTGATTGCGCAGATGATACCGTCTAATTGGATGGAATTAGCTTCTATTCCGGCCGAAGATATTCAGGGGAAGTCAGGAGGGAAGTGTCCTTAGAGACGGAAAGCACAAATTAGTTTGTAATTGCAAGACGAGCAATCTGAAATAATTAGTATTACTGAACACGAAAAAGAGTCCCGACTGAAATTAGTGGGTTTTTTATACATTGTTATGCTATCATATAACAGTTTAATAAATCTAGCAACACTGTTCGCAATGTCACGACAATTTCACAACGAATTTTCTGTGACAAATAGCATTTTTAGCGTTCGTTCGAGTTTTTGTGTATAAAAAAGCTATAGATGTAATTTTTCCTCCCAGATTAAGCCAATTTCGGAAATACTAATCAGTTTATATTATCGTATTGCGATTTTTTTAATCGTCAATGGACAAAAGTATAGAAGAATCACCTCTCGAATGTTTGTTCTTTGTTTAAGGAGCAGGCTGAATTGAATATTTTATGGTTAACTATAAATCATAGATTATCTACTGGTTCGTATAATTTCATTTTGAATAACAATTGTGCCTGTTTCTCACCAACTGTTCTATTGTTCATAAAGATTCCTAATTGTTGTTCACCATAAATCGATCATTTTTATCTCTCACGAGATCTCAATCTTCATTTAATTATTTGCAAATATACAGTGTGTCTGAAATGAGATTCTAATCAACGCCTGACAAAAATCTTGAATAGGTATCCTAAAACTGCCTTGATGAATGACGATATAGTAATACATTTCAATAATTGTACTTAAGCAAGTCACTCGCATTGAGACATAAATCGTCTACATTTTTTTAAATCCAATACAATTATTATACATTCGTGCCAACTAAATCACACAAGTTTATTTTTAAAAATCCTGTGATGGAAAATTTTGTTGCTACGCCCTGTAACCACATCGGTTGTTTTTCTCTGCATCAAGACTGTCATAAGTACTTTTTGTAATTTCTTTCGACTGAACAATACTCCTTTGTGCGGATTCATTTCCATATTAAATTTGGAATGATCGTTGTTTAATTGTGGTAATTGCACAGGTTGCAAAATTCCGTATTTTCAAGGTTAATTAAACGCAGAATGATTTCTGTTTTACGTATGAATAGATACTTATCTTTTTTGAAGCACATGGCATACAAATATGAGAACAACCCTCAACCTTGTTTAAAAAAATGGCTAGAGTAAACTCGCGGCTCCGCTCACGAGGAAGTAGTTTCAAATATTGTAGATCCTTCGTTTTGCTTTAGTGTGAAGGAGATTGGTTTCAGAGGAGCAAATGTAACATTTAAAGTAATGCAACAGTTAACTTCGCAATGAACATTTTTTATCCAACATTTTAATGCAACAATCTTTATCTTTTTTATATCATCGACAAAAAGTAAGGGGCTTAATTGAAAGTTTATCTGATCTTAAAATTAGATCAAAAATAGATGTGTACCGTTAAAAATTCATTTTATTTTCAATTGACCTTGATGGTAATAGTCAATGTCATTGACGTACCTGAACATAAAGTTTCTTGCTCTTTTCATTATGTCAAAAATAGGGGCTTCCATTTAAGAAAACTGACATGACCTTCAAATAGGCTAGAAAGTCATAGTCAAAGTCACGCGAAGGTCACCATTAGATGATTATTTTCAATGGTTGTTTTTTAAGTTGTTTACGACTGGCATGTATTCGTACAAGCGCATTTTAACGGCTTATAGCAGAACTTAATTACACAACGTTTGTCTTTATTAAACGTATTTCTCGAGATATATAGTCCTTTTCCTTTTTTTCTGGAGCGTATTATATAGGTTGCGTTTGAGATGAGTGGCTTGACCTTCAAATGACCGTGAAGGTCATAGTCAAGCTTAGGTTGAAGATCACCATTAGTTGAACCTTTTCAAACCTTACCACTTCGTTTTACATTTGTTTATAGGAAACGTATGCTTCGAGATATTTTGATCTACACGTATTGAATACCCTGTAAATTTTTGCGGATAAAATCATGCCTATAACCTTTCTCGGCTTCGAATCAATAAGTGCACGTAAAAGCTTTTTAGAGGTTAAGAATCGTCCATTCATGGTGGTGTTATTATCAAAGAGCAGATACGACGGATGTCTTGCATATGGAAATAAAACAACACGGTAGGTAGTTTTAAATGACTTTATTGTTTTGCGAAGTATTCTCCACGAAGATTAATACACATCTGCATGCACTCGAACCAATTTTCGAAGCACTTATTCCACTCGTTTGCTGGCAGATCCAAAACGGCATTTTTGAATGCGTCAACTGCTTCTACTGGTGACTGGAACCTTCGACCACGCAGTCTGTTTTTAATTTTCGAGAAAGTAAAAAAATCGTTAGGACTTAGATAGGGACTATGTGGAGGATGGTCCAATAATTCCACGTTTTCTTCCGTTAAATACTGCCTTGTTTTTTGGGCTGTGTGCGGGCTTGCATTGTCTTGGTGGAGGATGATTCTTCTTTCGGGGTTGATTTTTCGAAGCTCGGTGATGACTTTTGGCAAACAAATGGTGGTATACCAATCCGCAGTAACAGTTCTTTGCTCATTAAGAGGAATTGTTGCAATATGACCCGCTTTTGACACAAATGTCGCGACCATCTTTTTCGAAACACCTCGAGAACGGATGACTTTTGTTGGCTTTTCTTCACCTTGGAACACCCAAACAGCCGACTGTCGTTTATTGTCTGGTTCATAACAGTAAATCCACGATTCATCACCACTAACAATGCTGTACACATTTTTTGAGTTTCCGGAATGGAAACGGTCAAGCGTTTTTTGACACCAATTAACCCTGGCTGCTTTCTGCTCTTCAGTCAACAGGTGGGGTATCCAACAAGAAACTAATTTTCTTACTCCTAATTCTTCATGTAAAATTTTATGAATTGAGGTCTTTGAGATCTTCCAGGACGCCTCAATTTCGCGATATGTCACATGTATATCTTCAATGATGAGTTTGCGCACAGCATCGACATTTTCCTGGGTGACTGCCGTTTTTGGTGCACCCACCCTGGGATCGTCGCTAAGACTCAACCGTCCACGTTTGAATTCTACATACCAACGGGAAATTGTCGACTGATGTGGCGCTTCGTTGCCGAAAACAGACAGTAACTCAGCAAGGCATTCTTGTTAGGATAATTGTCTCTGAAAGTTGTAATAAATTATGGCGCGAAAATGTTCTCGATGAGTTCCATTTTTCTAATGACTTGGTGACACTTAAAAATTCACTGTAGTGAGAACACTGCACGTATTGTTGTGGAACTTTGAATTTAAGTTTACTACAGAGTGAGCTCAAGATTCAGTACTGACGTTCGATCCGCGCGGCCTACTATGTTTCTATATGCAAAACTTAAAAGACATCCCTCGTAATTCTAGAATGTATTGAACCTTTGATTTATGTATGTTTTCCAAGTTTCCCAAAATTGTATACGTAACACGAGAAGTCAACGAGATGTTACATAAATTCTGCGTTACATTAATATCAAGTAGGTTGACTCTTCACTTCCCAAGCAACGCCTTCATCAATTCATAAAGGATTGTGTGTGTATAACAACGAAAATTGAATGGGTCAAGTCAGCCAAACGGGCATTTATACACAATTAGAACATACTCCATAGTCCCCATACATTTGATAACGCCAACGCTATTTCTTCCGTGTCCTAAGTATCGACCATCTGGCAACGTTGCTGACCTACCCAGTCAAACACGTCATAAGCGCCAATCACGATACTATGACAACTCAAGGCAAGTTTCGGCGTATGAAAGTCGCCGTAAGATCGCATCGCCTTCTCTATAAATATCTACGTCTGTTTTAAGGGCAAATGTATGGGGAAATCTTTGATATGTAAATTATGTGTTGCTATGTGCGTTAGTTTATTAGGGTTAGAAGCGTATAAATATACTGTCGCCAAAAAAATGAGATATACCAACCCCCACCCCCTACAACCCCACACCCTTGATTTTTAACCTCTTTTTCTAAAAATGATCAGGAGTCTCTGAAACGTCAAAAAACGAATTTTGAGCAATCTTGATTTTCTTCGTGTTTTTGCCCCTAGCTTCGCTGCGACTGGACCGACTGACAAAAACTACAAGTAGTAGGCACGTGTAAAATTTTCATCCGAATCCGAGTAATACTTTCCAAGGTATATACGGACCAAAGATTTTCGGTCAGACCGACAGAAATGAGTGACATGCGACTGGACCGACTGACAAAAACTGCAAGTAGTAGGCACGTGTAAAATTTTCATCCGAATCCGAGTAATACTTTCCAAGGTATATACGGACCAAAGATTTTCGGTCAGACCGACAGAAATGAGTGACATGGTACATACCATGTAACATCCAAAACACATATCTCATTTTCAAAAATTTTCGTCACAAGGCGTAGGAAGTAAAATTAAGGCAGAACAAAAATTATGTTCACTTGTAGTTATTTTTGAAATGTGCCACAGGTTAAATACCTAATCAACGGGTATTGACATAATAGGTGGGAGCATAAGCCACATGTAAATAGTTAATCGTACCATTCCAAGCGAAACTGAAACGAGTTAATAGCCCGTAAAATTGTTTACTCATCCATTGATAAAACGGTACACAGTTAGCAGCATTTACGGTGTCCGGAAATGTCCGAATTCCCACCATTTATTTCACGAGATTTCAACATATCGCTCGCCAAATCGATAAATTGAACTTCTTTCCACAGGAACTGCACCCTTCTTTCTCAACGAAATCTGCTAGCGGATCAATATGGTATGTTTGGCCATCTAGTAAGATGAATGCTCTTTTTCATACTTAGTCCGGGAATTCAAATAATAAGAAATGACCATCAGAAGCGCAATTCATGCATGTTAATGCATACAACATTAAGTATTTAAATAACACACTCCATTTGGAACACATTGAGCTGCATCAGTACAAAGACAAACTGCATTTGAGTTACGCGCATTTTTGTAAAATCCTAGAAAAGATGGCGTCAAGTTGGTTGACTCTGCACTTCCCCTGCGGATCCAGCAGTTCATAATAGGATTATGTTCGGCACAAGTTAGACCCACTGAGAAAAGTTACCGACGGACATGTAAAACAGGGGAATTAAACGGATCAACTCAATTAAATGAGCCCATATAATTAGTCCATAGATATACAGAGTGTTTCAGTTTATTGTTGCATAACTTTAAGATTCGATAGAACTTTTAAAATTAATGCATAAAGTCTATATCAACATGGGTCGAAAAATTCGTGGCTTCCGAAATACAGGGTGTTTAAATTTACTTTCTAAAATAGTTTTTTTTTAATATTTCGAACAATATTTGATGTATAACAGTGAAAATTGGTATACAAGGGTTTTTTGGTACGACAGAACGAACCATGGGCATAGTTTTACTGTAGCCGCTAGAGGGCGCTCTCTAATGTACCTGTAGTGTATTAAAATGACCAAAAAAATTCTTAGTATAATTTTTTGCTTTTTGAACAAAAAAACTGATTCTTCGCACTTTTCAACATAAAAAAGCTCTCTTGTGAATTTTCGTTATAGTTAGCCGTTTTTGAGATAATTTGATTTTTAAGGTTCCATGCATTTTTAATTATTTATGATAGAATAACGTTAAAAAGTCAGTATCTCGATAATTTTTAGAAGTAGGCTGTGCCTGCAAATATTTTTGAAATTGAAAGCAGAATAAGGTTAAACGTCAATTAGTTGACAGTTAGTTTTGTTGTCTGTTGAAACCTGAAACGTTTTTTTGCAATTGTGAATGAACGAAATTTAGTTTCTTTTACCTGTTTTTTTTGTAAGTTTTATAAAAATGCCATTTTTATTCTCCAATCTTGAGTTAGCGGATATTCATTTTGTGTATGGCTTTGTAAATGGAAACGCAGCAGAAGCAGCCAGAGAATACGCACGAAGATTTTCAAACAGACGACATCCAACTCGCTCAGTATTTCTAAGAGTGCATCGCCAAATAATTGAAAATGGTTTTGGAAATCTCCAAAGGGATCAAAACATAAATGTTCGTCAGCGCAGATTTACCCGTATGATTCTGCGTGAGTTTGATAGAGATCCGACCACAAGTGTTAGGAGAGTTTCTGCGGCCTTGGGAATTTCAGCAAGCCATGTTCGCCGTGTTCTTAGAAATGACCATAGACGTCCTTACCATTTGCAACCTGTGCAAGAACTTCAGCCAGGGGACGGAGAACGAAGAATCACATTTTATCAGTGGATTCTTGATAGAACTGATAATAATAGGGAGTTTTTAAGTAACGTTTTATGGACCGATGAGTCATGCTTCACTAGACGTGGAGTGGTAAATGTTCATAATCAACATATTTGGTCGCATGAAAATCCGCATGCAGTTCGGGAAAGAAATTTTCAGCATGAATTTAGTGTGAACGTGTGGATTGGTATCTACCGTAATCGACTATTTGGACCCTACCTTTTGCCTGCAAGGTTAAATGCTGCGACCTTCTTGGAATTTTTAAAGGCTGAACATGCAAATATTTGGGATGATGTTATGTTAGATTTAAGAAGATTGGCCTGGTTCCAGCTTGATGGTTGTCCAGCTCATTATTCGAGAATAGTTAGAAACTGGCTGGACGAAAATTATCCAGCAAGATGGATCGGCCGTGGAGGACCAGTCGCCTGGCCTACACGATCCCCTGACATAAATCGAATTCTTTCTTTCCTACTCACGTTAGGTAGCTTCCATGTCCTGTGAGGAACTGCGCAGTATAGTAATCTATCTGCACTGATCTCCTATCAATCCAGACCTGAGTGTCGGTAAATTAGTCCCTTTCATCATTTCTAGCTCACATCTTTCGTCAGCCAGCAAATTTATTGGCGTGGTCCCGGCCACCACCACCAGTATTCTATCGACACCGCTCTATAGGCACAGGATTCAGACTTATTTACGCCCTTGGGCCTAATTGGTGGTTCAGGTATACAAAAATGGGATCAAGTAGTTTGACACTGCTTTTTCCACGCAACGCTGTTATCAGTTCATAAAGGACTATGTCCAGCACAAACTAGACCCTCTGCGGAAAATGTCAGTGAAACAGGTCCATATAATTAGCCCAAAGACATTCTTTCCCTGACCTACCGGTAGTGCATCTGGAAACGTCGTCTCTTCCCGATACTTGGGTCAGTCAGACGTAGTAGCGCGGTCAGAACATAGGAAACACTGTGCTGTGGCGCGGCAGAAATAAGTGTAATACCATCAAGATGCCAGGAGTCATGCTTCACTAGACGTGGAGTGGTAAATGTTCATAATCAACATATTTGGTCGCATGAAAATCGGGATGCAGTTCGGGAAAGAAATTTTCAGCATGAATTTAGTGTGAACGTGTGGATTGGTATCTACCGTAATCGACTATTTGGACCCTACCTTTTGCCTGCAAGGTTAAATGCTGCGACCTTCTTGGAATTTTTAAAGGCTGAACATGCAAATATTTGGGATGATGTTATGTTAGATTTAAGAAGATTGGCCTGGTTCCAGCTTGATGGTTGTCCAGCTCATTATTCGAGAATAGTTAGAAACTGGCTGGACGAAAATTATCCAGCAAGATGGATCGGCCGTGGAGGACCAGTCGCCTGGCCTACACGATCCCCTGACATAAATCGAATTCTTTCTTTCCTACTCACGTTAGGTAGCTTCCATGTCCTGTGAGGAACTGCGCAGTATAGTAATCTATCTGCACTGATCTCCTATCAATCCAGACCTGAGTGTCGGTAAATTAGTCCCTTTCATCATTTCTAGCTCACATCTTTCGTCAGCCAGCAAATTTATTGGCGTGGTCCCGGCCACCACCACCAGTATTCTATAGACACCGCTCTATAGGCACAGGATTCAGACTTATTTACGCCCTTGGGCCTAATTGGTGGTTCAGGTATACAAAAATGGGATCAAGTAGTTTGACACTGCTTTTTCCACGCAACGCTGTTATCAGTTCATAAAGGACTATGTCCAGCACAAACTAGACCCTCTGCGGAAAATGTCAGTGAAACAGGTCCATATAATTAGCCCAAAGACATTCTTTCCCTGACCTACCGGTAGTGCATCTGGAAACGTCGTCTCTTCCCGATACTTGGGTCAGTCAGACGTAGTAGCGCGGTCAGAACATAGGAAACACTGTGCTGTGGCGCGGCAGAAATAAGTGTAATACCATCAAGATGCCAGGAGTCATGCTTCACTAGACGTGGAGTGGTAAATGTTCATAATCAACATATTTGGTCGCATGAAAATCGGGATGCAGTTCGGGAAAGAAATTTTCAGCATGAATTTAGTGTGAACGTGTGGATTGGTATCTACCGTAATCGACTATTTGGACCCTACCTTTTTCCTGCAAGGTTAAATGCTGCGAACTTCTTGGAATTTTTAAAGGCTGAACATGCAAATATTTGGGATGATGTTATGTTAGATTTAAGAAGATTGGCCTGGTTCCAGCTTGATGGTTGTCCAGCTCATTATTCGAGAATAATTAGAAACTGGCTGGACGAAAATTATCCAGAAAGATGGATCGGCCGTGGAGGACCAGTCGCCTGGCCTCCACGATCCCCTGACATAAATCCATTAGATTTCTTTGTGTGGGGATTTCTAAAAGAAAAAGTGTACCAGACTCCCGTAACCACAAGAGATATGCTAATAGACAGAATCAGGAATGCATGTGATGAAATAAGGCCTTATTTGAATAATGCTATACCACGTTCGATCATTCGTAGATGTGAATTGTGTATTGAACAATTGGGTTTACATTTCGAGCAACTACTTTAGATTTTGTATGTTTGTCCTAACTATCCAATAGCATTTTAGTTGTAAATAATTAATTTAATTTGTTAAAAATAATATTGGAAAATTAAACAAATTAATATTCTGTTTTTTGTGTTTATTTGGAGTTAGGAATTATTGCTGTGTTTAAAAACACAATCTAAACGATCATCTTAATTACTTGTAATGCCCAAATCGAAAATGTAAAAAAAAATTTCCCACAAATAATTAAAAATGCATCGAACCTCAAAAATCGAAATATCTCAAAAACGGCTAACTATAACGAAAACTCACAGGAGTCTTTTTTTAAGTTGAAAAGTTCGAAGAATCAGTTTTTTATTCAAAAAGCAAAAAATTGCACTAAGAAAAATTTTTTGGTCATTCTAATACACTACAGGTACAGTAGAGAGCGCCCTCTAGCGGCTACAGTAAAACTATGCCCATGGTTCGTTTTGTCGTACCAAAAAACCCTTGTATATCAATTTTCACTGTTATACATCAAATATTGTTCGAAATATTTAAAAAAACTATTTTAGAAAGTAAATTTAAACACCCTGTATTTCGGAAGCCACGCATTTTTCGACCCATGTTTATATAGACTTTATGCATTAATTTTAAAAGTTCTATCGAATCTTAAAGTTATGCAACAATAAACTGAAACACCCTGTATGTTCCCTGCCCTACCGATAGTACCGTCCATCTGGCAACGTCACCTTACTCCCACACCTTACTGCTCGTCCGACTGGGCAGCGTGGCAGTGACGGAACGTCACTCATGGGGAGACTGTTACGCCGATCAACCCAGAGAGAGGGAGGCAAATGTACGGAGAAATATGTGTAAAATACGTCTACTAGGTGCGTAGAATTACCGAAGATGGAATCGTATGAATGTACTAAAGCCAAGAAATTGAAATAACCTTTCCACACTCCCAATTTCCCGTGAGACGTGAGAAACAGATGTTTGGAGGATTTTTTTTTTCATCAAGTAGTAGGCTTTCTCGTACTTTGCATAACAGGAACCGTGTATTCGTACGGTATATCATACGGAGCCACACAACTATCTAAATTACCCTCGTGACCGAAACCTTTAGTACGTTAAAGAAGAATTTCAGATACGTGGTTTCATTGGTCAGACACACATGGAGGATTAACCATGTTTTTTTCTCAACATCCAGACTATTAGAATTAAGGCAGCGCGGTGGAGTGGCGTACTAGTAGACGTATATGTCTACTAATCTGGTCCAAAGACAATTTTTCTCTTAACTATGGCTATTATGATTGCCCGTAAGTGGTAGACGGTCCCAGACCGTCGAGCGTGTAGGCACATCCCGGCGGGACTGTAAGGCGGAAAGACGTGTGCATGTGACACAAGTATTTTTTTTTCAGACAGGAGCAAGCTTCTATAGCCATTCTCAAGCAGGAGAGCTCGACATATTCTTTCTATCAATATTTCCTTCCTAAGTGTGAGAAATTCCAAAAGCGACGTACTAACCAGAACCATCAGACGTTCGCCATGCATCCTACCACGGAAACGCATCACACCATTTCGTCCTGGTGGGTAGCGTCGTGCAAAGATTCATACCAAAGGTATTTGTCTCAACCCGTTATCTCCCTCCGTACGTACTACGCTTATACGTATATACGATACACACCCAGCAGACACAGAAACCTATTATTGGTTTCTTTGTGAGCTTCTTCCATTACATGCCTTGCTCAGCATCATTTATCTCACCAGTGCTTGCATATAAACCCATCTTTCCTCGCCTACATGCAAAATTGTCAGCAATGAGCCTCTCGCCGAGCTTTAATTCCAGTTGTTTCTAGCAGTTTACTGCGATAGAGTAGTTGCTAAGTAGTATCCTCTTTTGCAAAACAGCACGTACATTTCGCGTATTCTTTCTTTCCTACTCGCGTTAGGTAGCTTCCAAAGCAACCATGTCCTGTGAGGAACTGCGCAGTATAGTAATCTATCTGCACTGCTCTCCTATCAATCCAGACCTGAGTGTCGGTAAATTAGTCCCTTTCATCATTTCTAGCCCACAGCTTTCGTCAGCCAGCAAATTTATTGGCGTGGTCCCGGCCACCACCACCAGTATTCTATCGACACCGCTCTATAGGCGCAGGATTCAGACTTTTTTACGCCCAAAGACATTCTTTTCCTGACCTACCGGTAGTGCATCTGGAAACGTCGTCTCTTCCCGATACTTGGGTCAGTCAGACGTAGTAGCGCGGTCAGAACATAGGAAACACTATGCTGTGGCGCGGCAGAAATAAGTGTAATACCATCAAGATGCCAGGAGTAGCTGCCGCGGCCCATAGATATGCGATATGGACCGATGAGTCATGCTTCACTAGACGTGGAGTGGTAAATGTTCATAATCAACATATTCGCATGAAAATCCGCATGCAGTTCGGGAAAGAAATTTTCAGCATGAATTTAGTGTGAACGTGTGGATTGGTATCTACCGTAATCGACTATTTGGACCCTACCTTTTGCCTGCAAGGTTAAATGCTGCGAACTTCTTGGAATTTTTAAAGGCTGAACATGCAAATATTTGGGATGATGTTATGTTAGATTCAAGAAGATTGGCCTGGTTCCAGCTTGATGGTTGTCCAGCTCATTATTCGAGAATAATTAGAAACTGGCTGGACGAAAATTATCCAGAAAGATGGATCGGCCGTGGAGGACCAGTCGCCTGGCCTCCACGATCCCCTGACATAAATCCATTAGATTTCTTTGTGTGGGGATTTCTAAAAGAAAAAGTGTACCAGACTCCCGTAAGTGTAATACCATCAAGATGCCAGGAGTAGCTGCCGCGGCCCATAGGTATGCGATCCGTCTGCTGAGAATATGTTTATAGACTAATGTACAGACAAACCTAAGATGTGTGAAATATGTCTAATAGGTGCCAAGAATTACCAAAGTTGAGAGCGTATAAGTGTAGCAACATCGAAAAATTGAGGGACTCTCCCCACCCGACTACAACCTCCACCCCCAATTTTTTTTCAATGATTGGGATCCTCTGAAACATCAAAAAACAAACTTTAGCGATTTTACTTTTCTAGTCTTTTTCTCCACCGCCACTGGACTAATTTTCAGAAACTATAAATCTTTTTCGTCCCTGGCATAGCACTAAGACTGTGTTAAAATTTCATCGAAATCCGAGCGGTACTTCTCAAGTTATAGGAGGTTATAAGATTAGCCGACAGTCAGACAGACTGACGAAAAAGAGTGACATTGTTTGTCGTGATGAACATGTCATATAACATCCAAGAAACAATATCTCATTTGCGAAATTTCGCGATTAAAATACTTCCCCGCCCGCAGAATCCCATTGAAATTACGGAAAACCACAAAACATCTTGTTTCTTATTCCCGCAGAACCCCAGCTTAACTGATGATTCGGTGGGAAGACTTTCTCATACTCATTCCAATTCAATAGACGTTCTTCAACCGTACTCCGACCCTAATTAATTCATTTGAGAAAAAAAGTTGATTTGTGATGACCCAGATAATTCAAATGGCCTAATAAATATTATATAACGCAATCTCGACCACAAATCTTCGCTCCTCTCCTCTCCCAAACTAACCCAACATATAGTGGGAGACCGTAAAAACAAAATTTCCAAACAGCATACAGCATAGTTGCATCCTTGATGATGCGCGTCATTTCCCGAGTCTAGTCATTTCACTTCTGCCGGTACTATATCGCGCACCAGCTCGGGAACCACTTCACACACTCGCACTGCCTATTGTTCCTCGTGGTATCATTCTTCTTAAAGCTTAATAAAACTAACGCCGGTGATATTGCTGTTACGAAAAGATATCTTTATGTGTAAATACGACCTGAAAAAGTACTGATCATGGTAGTACCGAGTGAAGATTGACGTTGCTGGTGGTTCCTGGACATGATGAGTTGAATATTTGTCGGAATATGAAAGTGTTTTGGAGCCAAGTGGTGCTGATCACAATATGTGGTGTAGTTAGTGGTACTATCATTGTGATCGAAGATGCAAAAGGTACTCTGTCTATTTTCTTTCGCACTGAAGCACTATGTTTAAGCCCAACTTTCACCATTCTTATGAGTGTATTTAAAACGTTTCTCTATCGTTCTACCACATGTTAAAGGGAAATGTACGGGGAATGATGTGTGAAATGTGATAAGTGCGTAAACTTACCGGAGTTAAAGATGTGTAAATATACCAAAGCCAAATAATTGAGGTATACCCTCGTCCACCCCTCACAACCTCAATCCCTAATTTTTAACCCATACAAAATGTTTTCTTCTGAAGTCGTAGGCGATTATAAGATTAGCAGACAGATCGACAGACAGTCAGACAGACATATTATGTCACATATTCGAATTTTTTATCGGGGTAGAAAGTAAAAATAGGAATCAGCTGGCACTGTTTTAACAAGCATATCGAAAACCTTCCGGAGGCACTTTTCAAGCAAAATCGATATGATATTGGTCACCTATTATTGGGGAGTTGATTTATCGAAAATCTTTAAATACGTGTTTGATAAATCTAGTGACAAAACTCCAAGTTGCGGGTAAACCAAATGAATCCCTTTTTACATATAAACTTTCAACTTGACCCATTTAAGGTGAAATTTCCAAAACCTCGCCTAAATTCGACGTTCAAAATTAGACGTTTAATTCCCAGGTCGTAGCTTACTGATCTCTGGAATATCAATGTGCCCATTTTCATTTTTTAAGGAACTGATATATTTAAAAACCTCAGTTTTATCAGAGTTACTTTTTGTTGCAGCCTGTTTCCGGAGAGTGTTGGCAGCAAAACGGGTATCTCGCGCTTTTGTGAAAAAAGCTATAACCTGCGAAACTGTAGAGGAGTGTCAAAGAGAATGCGCTTCAGAGAAAAGATTTGTCTGCGAAGGATTCAACTACCGGTAAGTTTTGTAGAATAATCCTTTATTGGTTGGCAATACAACTCGATCAATCCAATCCACAGCTTTGTTGATGATATTATTTTACACGCAGATATTCAGATTGCTAAGTCGCACACGTATTGGGTAAAATAATCGCTATGATAGCGATCTGATCCCTATGCTTACCACTGGTATCGACAAATCCAGCTTGAGCCGCGAGATGTGCAGAAAACAGAGTGAGACGGTGGATATCTGAGAGAAACGGTAATAGCCGACGGATATAGAAGTACAGTCGACGCGGCAAGTTCAGTTACAGCGTGCCAATTTCTGTTATATCATTTAATTTGATTAAAGGCTACCTATTTTACGATTACAATTCGCCCTTCGTAGACAACCCCTTGACTTCGCTTATCAATTACACTGAGAGAAATTTATAAAAGTCCGAATCTGGCATTTCACTAGAACTTCACGGAAAAAAGGTTGGGATGCAATTCTTTCATTAAGGGATTATTTGATTAGCTAATTGCTTGATGGTAGCATATGCATTGAATCTAGCTGAATAGGGGGGACAACTCTTCATAAAAAACGTGCATCAGCTCTTCTGAGCCTAATGTTTAGATCGTTTCAGAAAACAGTAAACTGTGTACAAGGATGTTGATACCCTACATCTTTCATAATGTCTCACAATTTATGAGATATGCCATGCTGTAAGCTTAATTTCTCAAATAAGGAAAGAAATATTGATTCTAACTGAAAAACATAATACAAAAACGCTTCAGGTGGGGGTTTTAAAGCCTAAAGATTCTGTTATCATTTTCGAAAGTTTTAAAATAGATCAACAGTTTACTATCCAAACTATCAGCACCTTTAGAGAATTTTACACATATCTTACAGGAATGAATCTGCAAACACTTTCATTTATCATCATCAGCCTCAAAGATCATCATCAGAATTGGTTTCATACACTATAGAGTCTCCTACTGATTCTACACTCAAAATTTTTGCTATCTTCCTCTTTTCCTTCTAAATCTTCATCTTCATTTTCCAAAAAATCGCTATCACTGTCAGTTCAATTTAAATTGATAACGAATTCATCCACAACTCTATCAACCGCAGGCGCGCTCTATAAATTATTTTTCAAGCTTCTTTGTATGCTCGCATCTCGTTTTCCACTTATCACTACCAAATGTATTAAAAAACTCATCGCACTGTTTTAAAACGGCAGAAAATTTAAAATCGATATTGAGACATGCTACGTGAGATTTCATTGCTGCCCATACGAGTTCTATAGGCTTCAAGTCGGGGTGATAGGGTGGTAATCTTAATCAGCATCATGCAGAATTTTGACTATTGCAAACTTCTTATAAGCAGGCTTATGCAGTTTTATCAAATTGTACAGTTCTGGCTTAAGCATGTCGTCCGTAAAACAGATATGTCTGTGACGAATCCAGATCATCATGTCTGCTTTGGTTGTTGAGGAAGTTGGGCATTTTTCTGATTGTTTATTCTGATACGGTGCGTTGTCTATAACAACCACGCTTTTGAGAGGTAGGTTTGGAACTAACCTTTCTTCCAACCACTTTTTATACTTAATTGTCAAAATTCATCTCACATATGCATTAGGTATGAATCCATTTTCACTGCCGGCATGGAGAATAATCAATCTGTCCCTTTTGGATACCCGTTTTTTATGCCTTCCAGTATAGATCACTGGACGTCCTTCTTGTCTATATTTCTGCATACTCCTCAAGAACATTATACGTAAATGGCGAATTTCTGTTTTTTTAATTAATAGCTTCCTATTGGTCTCAAATTTTTTCCACTTAAACCCTAATTTGTGAATTTCTTTACGCAATGTTTCTCCGCTTCCTCGATATCCTACTAGCTCAATCATCTTCCTGTGTACACATTGCAAGGTAGGTACACGTATATATTGTATATTTAACGCTTCCTTTTTAATGCGTTTGATGGTACCTTTACTGGCACTTGTAGCTGCAGAGACCCGTTCTTGTATCTATAATTTACAACAGTTTTGAATAAAAATTGTCAGCAATGAGCATCTCGCCTAGCATCAGTTCCAGTCATCTCTAGTAGTCAGACCATCTACCACATACGAATAGCTGATTAGAAGTATTTTCCTCATCGTTGCAATACCGCTCCCGTATTAATGCAAGTTCTAATATCTGGGATTAGCCTTCTACACCATCAACCAGGGCTAGTTGTATCACATTTCTCCTGCCATCAGACAAAAAGCGCATCTCTTTTGTCGATTCTCGATTCCGTGCCCTTTTGATAGTGCGCTCATCGATCGCTCTTCAGTCATCCAAAAAATTTGTCACCAGCAACAGTGCGTCAGTTTACACCACTACAGCACTACTTGTCACTTCTGAGCATCAGTTGACTATATTTCTTTTTCGTCACGGCCTGGTTATGTACTCTCTACAGCATAACCGAGTTGAATATCGCTATCAAAATCTAAATAATGAAACATCTTTAAGCTCCTTACGGCAGTCGCAGAGCCTCACAGCTTAGGTAACAGTAATAAGCCAGTCGTACAGCTGCTTGGAATGCAAGCTCAAAACGCAATTAAATTAAGTTCCGTATTTACGATATATATCGATAGTAGAGCTGGCCTAAATCGTTCCTTTTGGTGACTCGATCCTATGGTTTCGATTCCGCCCACGGAATCGATTTGTTCCATTCGTTTTCGATTCCTTTCGATTGCAATTCACTGTTATGTATATGCAATGGCACGGAACGAAAAACCGACACCGCCGGCCGTGAACCACCGCGTTGTGCTTCGAAGTTGCCTTAGCTAGAACACCGATGCGGACTCAATGCTCCATGGTATGCTTTATATAGACCATCGGGAATAGAGTCGGCCATAATTTATAAAAAAAATGCATCAAGTAAGTTGACTCTGTCCTTCTCACGCAACCCTGTCATCAGTTCGTAAGGTATTATGTTTGGCACAAGTTAGCTCTTCTAAGAAAAAAATGAGCTACGAACATGTAACGGGTGATTTTTTAAGAGGTATAGGATTTGATTTTGAAAAAAACACAAAAAAATTGACAAAACAATTAAATCCTTATTTGAGTCGATAGAACGGTCGATATAATTTAATGTTTAAAGATTATTTCATGTAAATGTTGACCGCGGCTCCGCTTTAGATGGCCCATGCGCAAGGTCCAATTTTGGCACACTCTCTCCAACATATCGGCCGGTACCTCACGAATAAATGCTTCAATATTGACTTCCAGTGCGTCAATCGTTGCTGGTTTATCCCTGTAGACATTAGCCTTAACATGGCCCCACAAGAAATAGTCCAACGGCGTTAAATCACACGATCTAGGAGGCCAATTGACGGGCCCCTAACGTGAGAGAAACTGTTCACCGAACTCGCCTCTCAATAGGGCCATTGTTTCGTGTGCGGTGTGGCATGTGGCACCGTCTTGTTGAAACCACATGTCAGCCAAGTCCAGCTCTTCCATTTTGCGCAAAAAAAGTTTGCATCGCACGGTAGCGCTCGCCATTCACAGTTACGTTCCGGCCATTGTCGTCTTTGAAGAAGTACGGCCCGATGATGCCACCGGCCCATAATCCACACCAAACAGTATTTTTTTCGGGATGCATTGGTAGCTCTTGCAATGCTTCTGGCTGGTCTTCACTCCAGATGCGGCAATTTTGCTTGTTAACGTACCCATTCAACCAGAAATGAGCTTCGTCGCTGAACACAATTTTTCGATAAAAATGTGGATCTTCCTCCAACTTTTCCAGCGCCCATTCACCAAATTGGAAACGTTGTGGGAGGTCGTGTGGCTTCAATTCTTGCACCAGCTCTAACTTATAAGGTTTTACACCCAAATCGCAAAATTTTCCACGTAGTGGAGTAACAGAGGCCCAATTGCTGCGAACGGCGGCGAATCGACATTTCACGGTCATCACTAACACTGGCAGATACAGCCGCAATATTTTCTTCAGTCCTCACTCTACGTCTGCGGGTTGGTGGTTTAATGTCCAATAATGTAAACTGGGTTCGAAATTTAGTCACAAGCTTCCAAATAGCTCCCTCAGTAGGCCGACCAAATTGCCCATAAATTGGAAGCAGTACTCGATGCAATCTCTTAACCGACCATGAATTTTGATAATAAAATTCAATAATTTGCAAGCGTTGTTCGTTCGTAAGTCGATTCAGGGTTAAATTATAGACCAAACTGAACAAATTTGACAATGACACAAGACACGATTCACGCGTCATCTGTCAAAAACAGTGTTGCCAAAAAGATACTAGCAAAAAAATCACCCATTATAAAAAAAATTAAATGAACTTCCTCCACCCCCTGAGAGAATCGTCTGCAGGTTCACATGATTGTTCCTGTGACCAATCCCAGGTAAATGACGTGTTTGGCCTTGCACGGTGCACACAGCCCACAGCAGTGAGTGATTGTGACGCTTGTTTAATTTTCTTGTTTTTGACCTTTTTCTCCGCCGTCAGTGAACTGATTTTCAAAAAGTACAAAGATTTTTCATCCTTGACATAGTAGTAACATTGTGTGAAAATTTCATCAAAGACCGAGCAATAGACAGACAGACCAACTGACAGGCAGACGGAAATGAGTAGCATAGTTTCTCATATGACATCCAAAAAACGTAATATCTCGTTTACGAAATTATTCGCGACTACAATACCTCCCCGCCAGTAGGCGTGGTAAGTAAAAATCGCTAATTTTTTCAATAAGTGTCCATCCTAAATTTGCTTCGCTCCTCTAAATTTGTGTTTCTGTGTAATGAGAGCTTTTCAGTGGAACGTTGTCATTACAGAAGAAAAATGGTATTCACTCGATCGATGCCCGTCATACATTTTCCATTATATGCACGTTTTTAGCTCAGTAATTAGGAAATAGCGATTCTTAATTAATTGTATAAAATATTACTGTGTTAAAGTGAAAAATAAATTATAGAAAATATTTATGGGACATTTTTCGTGAAGAGGGAAACGAAAAAGTGAGCTTTTTAAAAAGAAAACATGATTTTGTCTGTGTGAGATGTTATGGACTTGTAGAATAGCCATGATTGTAATATTGTGTTTCTAATATACAGGATATACAGGATGTTCCTTAATGATATGCGAATATTTAAGGGTGTGAATCTACATGAAAAATCATGTTAGCTTGCTTTATAAACTATGGTCCCAAAATTTTTCCTTACAAAAACTCGGGGTGTCGAAGTTTTAGGGAAAAAAAATGGAAATTAGTTAATATTTTCAGAACCGCTTCTCATATTTCACTAAATATTTAGTACGTAGTGAAAGTTAATAAAGTTGCATATTTTTCAATGCAAAAATAATTTTTAGCTTCAACAGTGACTTGTGTACGTGCGCCATTTTTGAGTAAAAAATAAAAACCGTTCTATTGTGTAACTTGTAAAATTAATATTAATTTAATTGGAAAAACATATTAGGGGTAATGAACAACAATAACAGACAACATAAACATAACATTAAAACCAACGAAATGATTACAAAAATGGCCCGCTTCACTTAGTGTGCATACTTCCGTCTTCCTTCTCATGGAATTGGGTACTCGTTGAAATATCCCTGGAGTATTTTTTATTCTATCACAAGCTGCAACTATTCTTTCTCTTAATTCCTCTACAGTGTTAATGGGACTTTTGTACACTAGTGTCTTAAGATACTTCCACAAAAATAAATCTAAACTGTTGAGGTGTGGGGACCTTGGTGGCCATTCTTGGGGCCCAACGCGGCCAATCCAACGATTTGGATAAACAGTTTGCAAATAATTACGTACCGCTACACTGAAATGCCCTGGTGCACCATCATGCATGTACCACATATTGTTTCTTATTACTATCGGAACATCATCAAGCAGCAAAGGCAACTGTTGTTGAAGAAAATTGAGGTAAGTCTGTCCGTCAAGTCGTCCCGACAAGAAGAATGGGCCAATAAAGTAGTTGCCAATAATTCCTGCCCATACGTTAACCGAAAATTGGGTTTCGGTTACGGCATAGGGATTTTCTTCTTCCCACAAATGATTATTGTGGAAATTCTGAATGGCATTTCGAGAAAAATTAGCTTCGTCCGTGAACAGAATCATTGAATCAAATTGCAGATTTTGTGTAATTTTTTGAAGATACCACTGACAAAAGGTCACACGCCTTAGAAATTCAATGGGAAGTAATGCCTGTGATCTTAAAATATGGTAAGGATATAACAAAAATTTCACTAAAATTCTCCTAACAATTTGATGGCAAATATATATTTAAGTGTCTAGCGATCTTCCTCGTACTCGTTTCAGGATGTTCTTCGACTTCGTGCAGCATTGCTTCCTGAATTTCAGGTGTTCTTGCACTTAGAGGTCTACCTTCAGATGTTCCTTTTCGGTCAGAACCAGTTTCGACAAGACGGCGATGAATATTAGAAAAGGATCGGCTATCTGCCAAAGCACGATCGGAATATCTCTGGTGATAAATCTAGCTGGCTTGCTCACCATTACCGTCGGCAAGGCCATATACGTAATGCATTTCCGCCATTTCTGCATTTGAATAATTCACCAGTATTAACAAGATTGTAAAAACTAAATAATGAAAAAGATGTCACAGCGAACAGATTTGAATAACAGAGACTTGTCAGATGTCAAAAGCATTCCAGAGCAACTAGATATTTACTGCTAAATAGCATTCTTCAAATATTACATTAATTTTCTCGGACAATAGAACGGTTTTTATTTTTTACTCAAAAATGGCGCATCGAAAGAAAACAATTCAAGAGAGATCAGTTGTTTTAAATTGAACGGGGAATTCAAAAATAATTTGTCTTTGGCAAAAAAAAAACATTGGCGTACCACTTCTTTCTTGAAAAATATCGAAGTCAATACCCGTACGCACGTCACTGTTAAGGTTAAAAATTATTTTTGCGTTGAAAAATATGAAAATTTATTAACTTTCACTATGTACTAGATATCAGTGAAATATATGAAGCGGTTCGGAAAATATTAATTAATTTCCATTTTTTTCCTAAAACTTCAACACCCCGAGTTTTTGTAAGGAAACATTTTTGGACCATAGTTTATAAAGCAAAGTAACATTAATTTTTCATGTAGTTTCACACCCTTAAATATTCGCATATCATTAAGGAACACCCTCTATAAAAGATGTATATGCCGGCAATATTTTGCGAGAAAAATTAGAAAGATTACAATAACTGATTCTAAACTTTACCCTCATCAAAGGTATTACCGAAACGTGGCTAAATGAGGCCATCAATTTTGTATAAAATTCGATCGGACTCCTTTCTAAGCCTACACCATTCCACGGGTTAACCTGCTTTCGACCATTTTTAAAAGACAGATAACTGAAAACAGACGTAGTTTTTCGTAACGTGTATGTCTAAATATCAAAAAAAAAACATAATTCTAACTCGAATATGTTGCATTAGCATGAGCAGTTTTGCGTGGAATACCATTTCCTCAATGAAAGTATAATATTGATGACATTTTGTCGTTTTTTTTACTTTTCGTAGGTTTTTTGTAACATAAAGTAGGTTTTTCTACAAGAAGCTAACTCAGCACAAGCTGTTGTGCACTGGTTGTGAACTCGTTTTGTAGCTGTACGTGTTGCTTAAACGTCAGCGAACAGCGATCATAGCGAGCAAACGTGGAATGAACTATTTGCACACCAATAACTACCTAGTCTGGAAAATGACATTTCGTCGGTTTTTTGAGGTTTTTTACATAATATGTCTGCCGGTTAGAGTTGAAATAATCGGAATCGAAATCATCGAAATCGATTCCTTCAGGACCGACCCAGCTCTATACGATTGTAGGACAAGTGAAACCTTTTATTCAAAATTTGGTGGATGTGCATCTTTTGCTTGATTGCTAATTCATTGTAAATTCAAAGAAAAGAGTAATTGACTGATGAACTATCGAGATCGCGTCTGCTATAAGAGGCTTGAAGACACCACCTAGGAATCAAGGAGCGGTCACACCGATCAGTTCTGGATGTACAAAGTTCCACATGGTTAGGATGGGAAGCCGGTCAGGTGGTTTTATCTAATAGGCATATCACTCGGAGGCATCATGAAGCACGGCTTTGAAGAGCAAACCCCGTTGGCGTAGCGGTAGAAGAGAACTAGATCGGCGACGGCCCGCCGGTGCGAAAGGGTCACAAAACTGTCCGTTAGAGAAGACTCATCGATCAGTCGGATAGAGACCTTCTCTGAACAGCATCGATTAGGTCATGTGGTGAAAAGTACTTCTTAGACCAGCTTTTTCCCAGCAGCTGCCGATGTTGATAAGATGAGCTCGTGCCAGATCAAGTCCACGGTGATCTGGACTCCGACCAGCTGAAATGAATGGTGGAAAAAACAAAAAACAATTTCAATACATCAGATAGACATCAGTCGTTCCATCTAAATAATTACGTGTGACTCTAAGTAGATAAGTAGAGATATACACATCTGATGTCTGGCGTTATAATTACAGTAGGTATACCGGGCTACGGAAAAATACATAATTTGGTTTTAATAGTTGGTTACACACGCTTCACGAGGTCCGGTTTTATAGGCATGAGAACCCCGAACAATTTTTCAACTTAATTATGAATAACAATTAGCAAAGATATATGTGAAGATATGTCGGAATTTAACGCAATTTTTGTCTTTTCTTTATAGACATAGGTCTGATAGTTATCGTCTCACGTTCATGACTTTTTTGTGAAATATGATGACTATTAATTATGTTATATGATATTTTACAAGCCTTTGTTATAACGCAAACAGTTTCGTTTTGGAAAATACTTTTTTCTTACTGTACATATACAGGGTGTCCGCAAAGTTGGGGTTTTCCTTTACACGACGTGTAGATCTTGAAAACATAAGCAATTTTTCTTAGTACCATATACACCAATGTCTTAAGGGAACCGAGATAAAGGGCTCTGCAACATCAAAAATATCTGAATACCGTCCTGTAGCCGCGACTCGCGACATCCCCGACTGGTACTAGGACCCAGCTCAACCCGACGACAGAACTGGGTCGGGGTCAGTGTGTCAGGTCAGTATGCAACCTTCAACCGACGGTTACGGTCACGCGTGTAGAGGTAAACGAACCCGTATAATCGATTGCGTTTCAAAAAACAACAAGCACTAGAGACGTGGCTAGAGAAGTGCACGTATCAAAAACTAAAGTGTGGCAAACGCTGCGTGAAGAGGGGCTGTATCCGTTTCACGTCCAACGTGTACACGACCTTCAACCTGACAATTTTCCAGCAAGAATGCGGTTTTGTGAGTGGTTGTTGCATCAACATGGCAATAATCCGGACTTTTTGAAGTGGATATTGGTGACAGACGAATCTACGTTCACGCGTAATGGGGTGAATAACTTTCGCAACACTCATGTTTGGTGAACGGTATGCTCATTGGACCATTTATTCTCCCAAATCGATTGGACGGGATGCAATACCTAGACTTTTTACGCAACATTTTGCCTTCCTTGTTAGAAGATGTGCCATTAAGTGTAAGACAATCAATGTGGTTTCTGCACGATGGTCATATTTGTTACCTCTGTTCGTGGTCTGCACCACCGCCGGCGTCTGCTCGGTAGCGCATCAGCTGATTTCATTTTCTGTTGGAGCGGTATGATTTCGGGCAGAGACGTACTTAGCCCTTCTCGTCAACTGGAGAGTGAGTACTTTTTCCTTTATTTTTTTTACTTGGTCGCCCTCGTTTCACTATACATTACCTTTGTTATTTCAAGGGTAGTTGTTTCTGAAAAGGAAAACCCCAACTTTGCGGACACCCTGTATATGCTATGGAATTACAGAGGTTAATTGGAATCTGATTTTGAATTCCCTAATTGTAAGGAGATGTAAAACGATCCATATTTAACCATTTTTTTTACAATAACTCTTTTGATAATATTTTGATTGACATTTCTTGATCCTACTGGGTCTGCAGCCAAAAACTACACATCTATCGAATGAGACTTTTTTGTAGTAAGCTCCGTTTGAAAAAATGAAGAAAAGCAGTTTTTGGAGACTACTAACTACCATTTCTACTAGCAGCGCAAGAAATAAACTGCACTGCATATTTATAGTCGCTTCCGTCATTTAATTTTGGCAAAAATGTGATTCGTTTGTCACATCGCATAGACCTTTGTCCTTTAGATGATTCCAAGTCTTTTCGAACACAGTTAATCCTCAAAAACTTGAACATTTAAGATGTATGAGTCCAGTGAAGCAACAAAGACTATAAACAAATAAAAAAAATACTTATCTATCCAACCGCTAAAGATATGCGCATAATTAAGGATGTCGCAGTTGCAAAACTTTTTTATAACAATACAATTACACAGACGGTTCTCGCCTTGCTTTGACTGAACCTTATTGTTTCTAATTATAATTAAAAAATAACTAAACTTGGCTTGTGTTCGCAGAATGTTGTCTTTCAGTCTCGTGTGTGAACTGGTTACCTTGGTTGTCGCCGAAAGATTCCACCAAGGTCGCAACGATACATAATTCACACATGTTAAAAACAAACAACGTATTGGAAGATAACTAGACGGAACGATGGTGATCGTTGGTTTCTATAATGACCTGTTTCGCGATGATTGCTGTTTTTTTGTCAATGTGTAAAATAATAATTGGGAAGGCTACCGAAACAGGCACATCGTCCCTTAAATTTTCGATCAACAGTCCACCGCACATAGCTCAAGAAAAGAGAAAAAAATTAGTAGCATAAGAAAATTATCGAGAATTGTTCAGGAGTAATCTAAGTATGATATTTTTTAACGGAACCGGTAAGAGATACAAAGTAGTTAACTAACAAGATTCCGCTTAGAAAGTTTCGAAATTCATAGTAGGTACTTCGTAGACACAGAAAAAATCTAAATTTTCCCAAAATAGTTTTAGCTTTTTGCTGACTTCATTTGTCGTGGGATTTCAACGTAAATTGCACATTAACATTGCCACTTTTTCTCCTCTATAACATGGTATAATTATAACTTACTTTGAAATCGCACTACAAGTAAAGTGAGGAAAAAATTGAAACCATTTTGGGAAAATCCGGTTTATCTCTCTCCGGAAGTACTTCGAATTTCCAAACTTTCATTTTGTTGATTACCTAAATACGCAACTTTGACCCTATTTAAGCGACCTCGTATCTCTTACAGTTTCCGAGATCCCAATGGTGAGGGTCGAATTTGAAACGACTGGCATATGTGTAGGACAAATCGTGACACTAAATTTTGAACCAGTTAACCCTAACCAACTGAGCTGGAATTTTGTATCCACGTTTGGTATGAAATAAATGCAGCCATTTTGAGTCCATATGTCCGATGCTGCAAAATAACAATTTATCATTGCCATAGTCATCTCTCTGATATGGGTATTGAATGAAAGGTCTTGATCAGAGGAACACAATAAGCTAAATGACGTCATTCGATATCCAATATAGTAAGTAGTCTACGCAGAATGGTGATTTATAATTTCTATAGTTACCCATATATTATATGAGTATCGACATAAACAATATATCCCAGCCTGTTCAGTATGTGATACCAAAGAAGTATGTCAAACAAGGATTCAAATTATAATTATTGAAACTTGTAAGACATTAGATTATCTATTAAAATCATGAGATGAGAAAAAGTGAACCACTGCTGGAGGTATAGAAAAGAAAATTGGATATCATTCGTAAAACAAAACAAAGGAACAAATAATTAATTGCATCACAAAATAAAAATGTTATTTTAATAATTTTGCAACAAATGCTGCAGAACATTCTCCGTAGTGTTCACGTACACTCCCGGCACATTGAATCATTGTTTAATTAAGACGCGTCCAATGTTTCATGGTTTTACCACTATGAGTCGCTGTATTGTTTGAACTATTAATTATGTAGTCATCACTTAATAAAAATTAATCATTATTTTATTCTCACTAGAATGCTTTAATTTTATTTGCTCGTTCAATCCTATTTAAAGTGAATCATGTAAAATTGACTCAAATTTCATGTTTTCTACCTTTAACAACATAAGGTACGTTGTATAATGAATATGTATACATCTAAAATGTTCTTTGTAATATTTTCTACAAAACTCCTTTTCCTGAGGCTTTTGAAAAAGTGAGAAGGTCCATTAAAAACAGCGAGCGTTGGCGATGGCGCTAGGATCTTCAAGATCTTCGAGACCAAATTAGACATTTTCGGTTTTTCGCCGATATTTCCAAAACCAATTAAGCGAATACTGTCGAATACCCTCCCCATTTAACCTTTGCTGTCGGTATAACAGAAGCCGAGATCCCGGTATAGTGAAGCAAATCGGGGACACACTGTATGCTTACATTGCATTGTTTGTCGCCAAAATTGCGGCTTATTTGTCTACCATTGCCTACCAAGGTGACAGCGTTGTATCAACATAATAAAAACTACTTGGTGAAAACAACTACCTTTATTAGGCTTGTGCTATTTGCAAATTATGAAAGAAAACACTCGCAACTCTAAAAAATAACACTAAAAATAGGAATCTTATGACAGAACTGTATACAGAGTATGAGAATTAAGCGACTAAAGTGCTTGACCAGCTCCTCTTATCTAGTCTGAATTCGTTGATTTTTGGCACAACTCTAGTGCCTATTTTATTTGGGTATCTTCAGGTGGAAGTCATTTATCAATATCCTCCACCGCTATGCCAACATGCTTTGCTACCTCTCATCCTAACTTCGTACATCCTGACCTGGCCGGTACGACCGCTCCTGCTTTTTTCTAAGGTGTGTCAATATTGTGAAACAATCGGCCTGAGGAGGCTTTTTCCAGTTCTGATGACTTTAGACAGTTCAAAAATCGGATTAAAAAGACCCCTTACAGCATTCACGGTGCCTCGCTATTTAGGCTTCTTTCTACGCAGTTGCATAAGTATAAAAAAATACTTTTAAGCATGTAAATATGCACCGTATATATGATGTCCTCTGCTGTGACACTGTACTGGATTAAATAACCTCATTTTGATGCATAAATAGATGATGATAACAATTGCATTTGAAAATTAAATGAAAACTGTGATCGTCAGGTGACATCATAAAACAGGTGATTATAGTAGCCAGCGTTCCGCATGGTTGTCCTTAAACACGTTCGTATTTATGTTATATATCCTTGATACCTCGTTAGGAATCATTTTTTTTTGCAAACTGAAAAGTTCAGTTCCTACAAAACCTACGTCTTTTTGATGTAATTGTAGTACATGGAAAATTGTACTAGAAGTTGTTTCGAGAGCACGAGAGGTATGTGTCAATCTACATGACGAAGATAGTTTTCTTTTTTGTTACTTAAATATATGCTTACTAATTTCCTTCAACATTATTTTCTCACCATTTCTTCTGAAGATAGTCAACCATATACTGAGTCTCGACGTCCAAAAAAAAAAGGAAATCTTCAG
Source organism: Acanthoscelides obtectus (assembly GCA_963669975.1). Lineage (NCBI taxonomy): Eukaryota > Metazoa > Arthropoda > Insecta > Coleoptera > Chrysomelidae > Acanthoscelides > Acanthoscelides obtectus. The sequence continues at coordinate 63,344,161 of CAVLJG010000006.1, forward strand.
GCACTGATTAACGAATTCAATATCCTAGCGCAACCTATGAAATAGTATCAGAACCAGACACAAATGACACTGTTCAAAGCAGATTTCTGAATTCATGTTTGTGTTCTGCTACTGCCTCATAAATGACGCTAGTATCTTTCATTTCCTTAAGCGTCTCAATACAATATACGAGTATGGCTAGTTATCTTCAGGTGGAATATAGTAATCAGTACCTTCGTTCTTTGTGGTGCTCGAATTATATAATAATGATGGTAACAAACTGTATAATCCGTTAAAGATTGGACCCCACTGGTCGCGGCAAAGGTGACTGTGAGCTTCTGGACTGTCCTCTAAGCCAACTGGACCTTCGTCGTGACATTCTGCCAGATCCAAACTACGATTATTATGAACGAGATCGAAACGCAGTAGAATGTGAGAGACGTCGGCCTCAAAACAGATACGGAGGGAGTGGATATAATGGTAAGAATATGGGAATAAACTAAAAGAATTGCAAAATCATTAGTAAATCACGCTGTTCTAAAAAATGTATTGACGAATATAATCACGGAAATGTATTTTTAAGGGTCCATATAGAGATACCAAAAAATGTGCTGGGTAACTTCCTTATTAAACCTCAAATTTGGAAAAATCACTTTTTGAATGTATTCAAAAAACTATGGAAAATTGGTCTAAGTGGTCTACAGAACAGTTAGAGGAGATGAAAATGCCTTGAAAATGATACGTCATATGTCCGGCTGCATCGCTGGTCATTTCGCAAAAGATGACCGTTAACTTCAAAAAGTTTAGTGGCAATTATAAATTTTCAGAAAACGTGGATCAATCGTGATGATTTTTTTTCTGCTCTTTAATCACTACAAAGGGTTCGAGTTTTAGCTATTATTCTAAATTTTCTGTTGAGCATTTTTTGGTAATTGGCAACTTGTGTGAATAAAATATTAATCGCCACAGCAAAATGAACATATCGGGACTCATTTTGGAGGTTTTTTCTTGCTCCAAAACTTTCCTCAAGAGCAGGTTTTCACGGTGTTTAAATATACCGGGTGTTTAAAATTTGACTTTCACGATGAAGTCGGTTAAAGTCGAACATTTGTTGGGCATTTAAGTAACTAAGAGAATGGTAAACTTGGAAAATTTTCCCAATTGCGAGTATTTTACATAGACGAAAGAAACTGAATTTTCTCAAAATCCCTATTTTTTCCTGATTTTATGGTGTCCATCAGAAAAAAATTAAGTTGATGATTGAGAACAAGAGATGAAACGTCACATTGAAATTCTGATTATGCCATGTTATAAAAGGAAAAAAGTGGATGGATGTTAAAGTACTTTTTATTTTGGGAAAATTCGGTTTCTTTCGTCTATCTCCGGAATTGCGAAACTTTCTAATTGCCATTTTCTTCTGTTTCCGAGATCCCAATAGCGAAATTCGAATTTGAAACACCTTGTATAGGAAACAGTTATTTCTCCCACTTTGATGGTTAATAAAGTTACAGCAACATTTGTTGTAGCTCCAAATAAAGAACCTCAAAATCATTTTACCCCAAGAATATACTACAATTGTAAAATCCGTCTTGACATTTTTTTTTCTGAAATTCTAGGTATTTCTAGATGCTCTATAGGATGGGGTTAGATGACAAACAGAAATTACAGAAATGTTTATTCTTTGTTAAAAATAAATTGAAAAGGTTCTATCACATTTTGTATATAGAAACCACCTATATTTTGACTTTCGGCGTTCAAACTACGCTACTATAGTTTTCGACCAGCCACTATCTTATATATCTTCTTTAACAATACTTAAATTATTTTATTTCCCGTGCATAGTCGGGAAAAATATTGTGATCGCGAAAATTTTTCAGTGTCACCGATGATTAGTCGCGTATGCGGTTGCCAATGTCTTTTGCTTTTCGCTAGATTCGCCAGTTCACTTCACTTTTTTCAACTTAAATATAGGCCTATTACAGGCTGTGATAATAGAAACTATACGTATATAAACGTCCAAATACACCACAGGCTAGTTCCCATAACTTCTTGGAGAATTCCTTAATCAATGCTGATATACGGTTTCTACTTGACTACTACTTATTTTCTATTCTAGGTTATGGTGGGTATGGTGTAAGATCAAGCAGTAGCTATGGTGGCAGCTATGGCAGCAGCTGGAACTACAATAGCTACAGTGGCGGTGACTATCACAGAAACTATGCGGGAAACAGAGGAGGGGGAAGCTACAATGCTGACCGACGGTACGATTACGATGGTAAGTCACATAACTACTTTTTTAATAATATCTCAAAATTGGACAAAATTAATGGCCTGTACATGACATCTTGGAACAACTGAAACTAATCCTGTGGTTTTTTATCTTATTTCTCAAATTTCAAATTGTCTACTTTACAATGAGCACAAATTATTTCAAAATTTCTCTCTGGTATGTGAGAGATCCCAAGGCTGCCAGACGTAACTTGATTTCTGAAAGATATAACGTGGTGTATTGAATAACGTTTAAATATACTTTCAGCGCCTGCATACCTGCTAGTTTGGGTGAAGGGTCGATTTGCTGGTGAGAAAGGTTGACTAATAACAATGAGACTATCTCAAATTTAGACTAATTTTTGGTATATACTTTGTAAAAGATTATTACAAAGTAATACTCTGACAGACACGTCCCGCCAACAAAAATTTCTACCAGACGCTTTACACAACGCTATAAATTGTACTCCTCTATTTTGTATGAACGTTTAGTAAAGAATGTTTGTTATAGAGTGTAATATAAACTGTGTCATGTAATGTATTTCCTTTCTGTATACAAAAAACCTAGCATGAAAATCTTTATATTAGACCCTATAATTCTTATATGAAACATTTTTTTTAATTCGATATACAAATAAGTTAGAGAAGGGTCAATCTATAGCACACATCTTGCTTAAAGCATCTGGCAGAAGTTGTGACTGGTAGGAGTGGCAGGGAGTATCTGGCAACGCTGAATATTACTTTATAATGATATTTCACAAAATACATATAAAAATCATCCATCAGAATTTGATTTAGTCTTATTTTGACTTAACCGTTCTCATCTGACACCTGTTTATCGGCCCTTTACCAATTTAGCAGGTACAAGACATTGAAAGTACATATAAACGCTACTATCTACTACCCGCGACTTCATTGCATAGTAACTTAACAGTCAACTTGCATGTTTGTGAAATATGGCTATTTTATTAATGGAGCCAAGCTACGGGAATAGGACCACGGTTCAGAAAGCTAACAAATTAATAATTTTACTAATTTTTAGAAAAGCCATCTCTCTGCCAAATTATCGGTTATACAATCAGTTCTTAGTTGAAGTCTACTGTAAACAGGTTCTTACCGTTGCCAATTTTTAGATATCAGAAAACTCCAAGCAATTTTAAACAAACTTAAAACTGCCCTTTAATCTTTTAGTCTGGCCATGCCACAAAATCCGTTGCTAGCTGAAATGTCCTATCCAGAAACTGTACCCTTGCCAAAATTCATGTTTGTAGGTCAGATAGTTGCCGGGATTTCGTGATTCGTGAACTGTTTCACAAAAAGAATGCATTCCATCAAAGTACAGAGAACATGAAACCCATATCTATACACCAAGCTTTAAAACAAATTTCCCCATAGCATCTTTTTTGAAATAATCCACGCTTTCAAGGTCTAATTTTTACAACAAAAGGTATCCTATGTCCGTTTCCAAATTCTAATCTATATATATGCTAAAATTCATCAAAACCGCTTCGGCCTTTTTTGTGTGAAAACGGAACATACATACAAACTTTCACATTTATAATTTTAGTTGAATTTCGATGTCCCACGTTTTGTCTTTCAGAAGATAAGTAATGTCTAATAATCATGGGATCTTGGGCTGTTGCTGAATTTGAAAAAATAGAAAGACTACCTCACAAACAGGAACCGGTGACTATATCGCCAAAACTTTCTATTTAATCCCGGTAATGAGAAAGATGCGTCCTATTAGACAGATTTCTCGTTTTCTTTTTTTTGGAAGACATGTCTGTTGACAGACAATATTTTGCAGATGGTCGCCGCCCAGGAGATCGTTGGTCTACTGACGATAGACCCAGAAGACCGTATCTACCGCCTTCTGACCGACCTCCTTTCTATGGTAGCGAAAACAATAGACGAGGAGGTAAATATCTATGGCCTCAGATTGTATGGGATATACTATGCGTTAAATTGCCTAGTTAATATTCTTCTAGCTTTATTCAACACGTAGAGCTGCAATACATGACGTTAAAGTTAAATTGTTCAATGAAAAATACTAACAAAATTGAAAGTTTCCGAGAATCTATATCTAAACGTTATTTGGTAATCCCTCAACTACAGCATATCTAAACTACAAAATCTAATTATATATATATCTCTAATTTTTTGTTAATTCATAAGGGGTCATAAGGTTTTTAAAGTTGATGATGAGTCAACATCCTTGCATTTTTTTAAGTCCTATACTGTTATTTCTTATTTATCTGTGCATCTATCTTATTTTAACGTAATTCTAAATAGGTTTCTCTACACTCCTAAGCTAACTAAGTCACAGCGCAGATCCACCAAAAAAAGTAATGTCCAATTGGAGACTCCGATGCAAGAGACTATTTTTTATTTGTTTTGATTCCCTCCTGTATGTTTGATCTAATGGACATAATAGATTCTTGCACTGGAATTTTCAATTACGTCTTATCTGTACCTACTACTAGCACTCTGGATCGTTTCACAATAGCACACTGTAAGTCTGTACTTTCCTTTACCGATTAAAGTATACTTTCGAAGTAATAAGCTCTTTGATTTCTTTTTCAGACTATCCAAAATACCCTTCACAAGACACTGACAGGCCATTACACTACCTACCACCACCTAATAAACCTCAAGACAGAATTCTATTTGAACATGAGGAAAAAACACACTACTTACCTCCAAAGGTAGACACGTCTAGTGATTGGGGATCATACGGCAAGAGCAGTCAAGGTTGTTATTCATTTCCTATATCTTGAACAAAGCTATCACATTTTGAAAAGTTCCTGAGAATATATCTTCCAAAATTATTATATATATATATATATATATATATATATATATATATATATATATATCATAATGTTTTTAAAAAAGATGCACTTTCTAAGTCTTGTTTGTGAGCACAGTCTGCTAAAATTTCTGGAAACATGTATATTTGATTACTTCCGAAAGAATTTTCAGCTCATCTAATAAGATATTAGATTGAACTGATGGATTTGAAAGCCACTTTTCTGTCTGTCAAATATCTGATACTGCCATTGTCATCAAAACCAAAGATATTGAAGAAAATTAGTTTAACGGCAATTTCTATAGTGAAGGAAATGCGCAAGGAACTAATCGAAACGAACGATTTTTATAACTACTCGTAGTTCATTATTACGAAAAACTCATTCACCACAAACGAATAGTATTACAGGATCCCGATGATCCAAGCGGACTAGTTGTGAGTGAACAAGAACGAGATAGGAGACGCGACATACCACATTAGGTAACCATATGAGCAGAAGTTTGTATAACTGGTTGCCTAGATAGCTCATGGTTAAGTTCAACGATATCGAACAGAACCAAACGAAGTTGTTGAAAAAGATAACAAATGCTGAAATGAACATGTAAATTAACTACAAATTTCCATTTAAAAACATCTTTTTTGAACTTTATAGGCTTCTGGTCTATTTATTTTCTCTGACTTACCCACCCTTCGGAAAAAGCCACTCCCATGGCACAGACTCGCGTTTTTTCACCATCTCAAATAAGTTGGTTTACACTTTTGCTCTTTCACTTCCTCTTTCAGGGAGTCCTCTCGGTAAAAGCGGTTTATTAAAATATTTACCCAGTACGATAAAAAATCAAAAGAATCAACAATACGAGCTGTCCCGAAGCGTCTCTCCATACAAATACTAACCGCTCTCGATACTGCTTAGTTCTGGCAATCGGATAGCATGATGACAACGAGTTATGTGGTATCGTTGCGTAAAATAGTTCGTTTGGGAACTAGTCCCTAAAACTCGTTAGAAAGCACATCACCAGTTTTCTTGGTCCAAAGTACAAGCTTGAAAGTGAAATCAATAGTTTCATGAGAACTATCAGCTTCATCTATATTATAATGCCAGAGCTAAAGCCTAGCGCCCCTTTAATATCACGTAATTTGCCGCTTAGACAATTTGAGGATAAAAACTCGAGGCGTCCCGCCCCAAACCTACACATTTTTGAGGGATAGTATATCCTCGGAATAGCGGAATAGTTTGAAGAGAAAACATCCTGACTTCCTGCCGAAAATCCTAATCTTGAGAGTCCTCTGGCATCACTTGGTGTCTGAAATCGTTCGGCTCAGCTGGTGAAGCCTAGGGCTAGGTTCAAAAATACTACGATTGAGCTTAAATCTTTCAAGTAAGAATATATTCTTAAGGAACTAACATTACCTCAACATGAAAGATGAAAAGAATTTTGCCTAAAATCACTTCCAGCATATAATCAATACGGAGGTTACAACTACTGGTACAGTAAATATGATGATTGGAAGCCAATAGTTGGTACTCATTTAATACCATCCGGTCCAGACAATTCTTTTGACAATCATATTACACCTGCTGTACCACCCTCGAGACAGCCACACAGATACGACGTTAAACGAGATGGTAAGTAACAACGTCAATGTCAATTTCATACGGGGAGATCCAAATTTGTCTGACGGCTCGAGTTCAATGTGTACGAGAGAGAAGTGCGAGAACTGTGTATAAGCACATATGTTAGAAAGAGATAAAAGTCGGCTGGCCAGCAAAGGTCATCACCACACTACCGAGCAATGGTGACGCAGAAGGTCGTGCAATCTGCAGCGTTCCCAATATGTTCCATTTCCTTGAATTAAGATGCATATTGAAAATATGCTTTAGTTTATTCTATACGCCCAAATAATGGTTTTATTTTGAGCGTACACAATTTTGAATTATGAAATGTGTCGAATCTATTTAAAATTTATTCGCCTAGTATAACTGTCTTCTCTTGGTATAACCAAAGAGTAGTTATATCAAGATAAGACACTTCCTCAATTGTCTTTATAATCCCCCGTTCAGGCCCAACGATCTTGAGAGTCTTCTGCATTCAGTGTTGCCTAACCTACCGATTTTCCGGTGTTTTTACCGAAATGAGTCCGGAATCTTAAACAGATCCGACACAACTCACAATTCAAAAATGTGCACGCTCAAAATAAAGACATTATTTGGGCGTTGAGAATAAGTAGTACTGCCGGTCTCTTCCTATCTGAAAAGACACCCTAAAGGACAAAGAATTTTGGAAGAAAGATACTTTTTCGTAAGTTTTACTGAAAGTATATAGAACTACATTGAGGAGAAGCGACGCAAGGAGAACCGGGGAATCGTTTATTATTTGCATACATCAAACGTGACACGTCGCTTCCCATGGAACATAAAACATACCAGAAGGACCAGCGAAATGAGCAAAAATCGACCCCAAAACTTGACGCCTGACTGAGTCATCAAAGCGAGTACCAGCTGCTGCGCATGCGCAAGGTGTCTGAGGTTATAGTTCTACATCCGACCGCTTGGTCTACAGGTATCTGTTTTTTTTATAAAATTTGGGTTGTCTTTGCCAAGCGTCAATCATAAAAATCAAGTTTTATTAAAAACCAGGTACCTGCAGATTCAAGCTGCCGGATCTTAGACTATTATGAAAGTGTTCATATGTTCAATCTGTCAAAGTACAGCGTTGCCAGATGGATCGGATAGAATTTCCTTAGAACTAGCACAAAAATCTTTCATAATTGCTACCTTTCCCCCCAAAAAATCCCCAATCACCTTTAATTAATGGAAAGGGGTAGGTTTAGGGATATCTCCCAGAACACTATATCTCCAAAAAATTGTCCAAGTAAAAATCCCTTTGGGCTAATATTTGATTACGTGTAAAGAAACCCATCGGAAGAATTTCGCTTTCTTTCTCTTCGGTTCCCCTCAATGTGAAACATTTATCGGTGTGTTCTTGAATCCTAATCACAAATTATACTTGCAATCTTGGGAAACTGAGTCAGCTATCTATATACATACAGTGCTTTTTTTTAATGTCCCCCTCCCCTTTGATTTTTTGCACGGATCAATTCAAAAAATTAAAACTTCAGGTAATGAAATTTATGCGAGGATACCATATTTTAGAGTAAAATTGACAGATTAAATGTCAAAATGGCCGCAGTGCGCCATCTTGGAAAAAAATTATTTGAAAACGGGGGTCTTGTGGCACATCATTTTGAAGCTCCTGACGAGTACTTTATAACTCTAGAATATAAAGTCAATACCTTTACCTACTACAAAATGGTGGTACATTTAATAATTACCTGAATACATCGACATTTAACTTGATAATTCGAATAAATACATTGAGTTCAGTTTAGAAGATGCTGGAAATGGTTGCCTTGAACTTCTTGACACAATAACAGCCGGTCCGTAATTTCGCGTCGAACATTTTCAAAGATAGTAACATCGATATTTCTACAAATATTTGTTATTCTCAGCCGTGTATCCAATATTGAAACAGGTTCAGTTTCGTACGCCTTTTGCTTCAAATAGCCCCATAAAAAAAGTCTAAAGGTGTCAAATCTTTCATGCGAGCTGGCAATTCCACAGGACCTCGACGGCCAATCCAACGACCGGGGAAATTGTTATCTAAATAATTCCTAACTTGTCTGTAGTAGTGTGGTGGAGCACCATCTTGCTGGAATACAATGTCAGTATCGAATTCAGTAGGATTCGCTTCGACAAATTCGGTGATTAGAGGGTCAATAGTATTTTCCAGCGTATCCAAATACAGTTTGCCGGTTAAAGTTTGTTCGATGTACATTCGTCACTAAAACAAATATTTTTGATATAGGTAGGATTTGTTCTTTGATTAGGGTCATCTTCAGTTAGCTGATGTACCATTTGAATTTTGTATGGGCGATACTTATTCTTTTTCAAAAGTCTCCATACAGTAGAAGGACAAACCTCACATACATTCGCGAACGAGGAAGTAGACTGTTGGGGATTTACTATGATCTCACCAAGTATTTGAACTTGATTTTTTTTCCGGGATGGTCGGATGACCTGGGGGCTTTTTGTTGTTTACACTACCAGTAGCTGTAAATTTAGATACAAGTTCCCTTAAATATTTTCTACAGATAGGACGATTCGGGAAATGATCATTAAAAATCATTTCGGTCTCGAGAAAGTTACGCGTCGCACCATAAATAAAAACCGCTTCAATTTTTTCTTCCAATGGGCGAGAATTGACCATTTTAATAATAGTTTAGTTCAAACAGTATCTAGCACTAAAACCGAAAACTGAATAAGAATATTTTAACTGTACAATGACGTTTGTTTTCGTACTGATATTCTTGTCACTATCAACAAAAAATAACAAAACAAGTTTTTATCGCTTTTGCTTTGGATACGGCAGGGAATTACAATTATTTGTAGAGATATGCATGTTAGTGGGTTTGTGTTCAAGTAATTATTAAATGTACCACCATTTTGTAGTAGATAAAGGTATTGACTTTATATTCTAGGGTTATAAAGTACTCGTCAGGAGCTTCAAAATGATGTGCCACAAGACCCCCGTTTTCATATAATTTTTGTTTCCAAGATGGCGCCCAGCAGCCATCTTGACATCTTCATCTGTCAATTTTACTCTAAAATATGGTATCCACGCATCAATTTCATTACCTCAAGTTTTAATTTTTTTGATTGATCCGTTCAAAAAATCAAAGGAGAGGGGGACATTAAATAAAACCACTGTATACAGGGAGCTACTCAATGATATTCCGTAATTTCAAGAGCGCATTCCTAAAGAAAATCCAATTGTTAGAGTTCATATCAACATGTGTCCTAAAAAATCTAATATGCAAGTCACTAGGTGACAAAATTTAAAAGATCTACTCTTTGACAGCAATAAAATAATAACAAACGGAAAGAAAAAAGTACCTTTCTAACAACAGAGCAACAGATCCTAGCAACAATCAAAGTTGACTTGATTTGCTTTTAACAATCTTACAACATGTAGAGACGTCGTCTCTATTTTTTTTCTATAGCAAACGAAGTAAGATATGAAAAGAAAGCCGGAGACAAAAAGGTTGTATTATTAGCTGCTTAAACCGAAAAAAATACATGTACATACAGGGTGACTTTGAAGTTGAGTCATTAATTTTCAGATAATGATTGTAGAAGGAAGATAAACCAAAATATGTGTGTAAAAATAAAAAAAAAATTAAAAAAAAATTTTACCTTGTTTTACAAAGTATCCTCCCGACAAGTATTTCAGTGCGGACCTGTATTTGATCGTGAGGTCCCCTGTGAGGTCTTAAGTCACCTGATTCACGAGCCCGTTGTACTACATTAACAAAGGCACGAGGGGTTGGTTGCACTCGATTGGGAAACCGATCCGCATAAACATGTGCCATTTTTTATTTCACACACTATTCACACGCGACTGAAACTGACTGTATGTATAACTGAACTGAATTGTAATCGTAAAAACATCGTTCCAAATTCTTTCGCTTTTTTGTTTCCGATGCGATGAACCGTTGTTGCCAAACACGAACACATGATATTCATCCAAAGGGCTATAACTTTGTTACTTTAATTTTACCAGAAAAATGGTAAAGGAAAAAAACATTTCTTTTGATCAGATCTACACACTGTTAAAATAAATGACTCAACTTCGAAGTCACCCTGTATATAGGGTATTTATTCAAAGCCAGTGGCGTAACTAAGCGTCTTATTGCAATGGATAACTCGATAGTATCGGCGCAAGGATCTTTTGAATAGTAATAAAAAACTAATTTTTTGGCGCCCAGCATCTAAGAAACCAGACTTTTTAGGACTCATGACTATGTAAACTTTTCTACTCAAATATGATTCAAACACGCGCCCTTGCAATTACGCCCTATCGTTACCACCCTGTATATCAACTTCCTCAGAAAAAAAACACATTAACTACGCCATGATACTCAAGTCCGTCTCGTATTCACGTTTCCTATATCTTTCTGGATTTTTATATTTGAACAAAATTTACAGAATGTTCCCTTAGAATGGCATCAGGCTTCAAACTACACAAAACTGTTGTGGGGAGATTATTTTCAGTACAAAATATTTATGACTGTGAGTTGCTATGTTTCAAAGAAAAGGGATTTTTGTGTTCTTCCTATGCCTACAGGTGAGTCAATTTAGTAACATGTTCATGAATTGTTCATAAAAATATAAGATTTATGAATGAAATTCATAGTTAATGTGGACATACGAGTGAGTATGGATAGATCCAGGTTTATATCATATTTGAATCTATTTTAGGTACACTTTACCGGCAGATAACTGCTACTTGAGTTCAAAGAACCATAAGGAACTCAACTATTACACAGACGTAGAACCTGACAGAGACTTTGATCTCTATACAATGAACAATAGGGATAAGTGCGCCGAAAGCATTGGGGTCAGAGGTGGAGATGATAGTGGTAAGTAAATATCTAATCATGCAGATCGACTCGGTTCTTTCAACATAAAAATCGTAAGAAATGTTCGAGGTTGAAATAATTTTCAAGGTCACTTTTGAACGAAAAATGTTCCTCCTTAATCATTTTCGAGGCCAAGAGTATAGGCTCCTATTTAAAAAATTGTGTTGACCTTGATTTGACCTTCAAGGTTAAGGTCAAAGACTTAGTATTTTACTCTTATCATATCCCTTGAATATTCCTAAGAATCTAGTCGTGGATTGTAAAAAAAGTTAAGCATCTAAAGGAATGAACAGAAATTGATAAGAAAATTTTTCCAGAATGTTTTTTGAGAGTGAGAAGTGGAAAACGTTTGCACGAAAGTGTCGTAAAAGATTCCTTGACAACAAAATCTGCTGTGGAATGTCAGATAACATGCTTAAAAGCGACCAAATTCACTTGCAGAGCGTTTAGCTTTAGGTAAGTCAAGCAATGTCAGGGTAGAAGCTAGAAAAATCGATGAATAAGAATAACGCATCTTCTTTAATTTTACCAGTTTTGTCGTACATTTTTAGTATTTTCTCCCATGAGAGCCATGAAGAAAATCGAAACACAAAAACAACGCATCTTCAACAATTTTACCAATTTACCCAAACAGATTAGTAGGTACCTATGCGGGTTCAACACTTTTCACAAATTTAATGTCGATAACATATTTTCGCTAAGACAAGAAAATCCATCAAAACGTAGAATTTGAGGCTTTCCTATCAATATTATGGGTGTAGTATATTCACCATCATTTTAAATATAATGTTTCTTGTCTGATCAATCATCGATATCTCTAAAATAAATATGTACGCTATTTTATATTACTAATGCATAATCGGATCAAGATCATTATTTTCAGAACCTTAATGTAGGATTACTTTTCGACGCATTCATTATAGGGACTACCCCATATAATGGAGAATAAGCACCAGAAATGCTCGAATCACGTTTAAAAGAAAAGATCGGTAAACCACAGAGATATCGATGCTGGGCTAGACAAGAAACCGTCAATCAAAATTATGGTATATATTTGGAAAAAATGTGCAAAGTAGGATCAATATACCAGTATATCTAATAAAGTTGTGCCACTTGGCAACCACACATTTTTCTGGTAAAAAATTTTCTACAAAAGTTTCAGCAGACCGCGAAGTTACACCTCTCCAAATGACCTCTGATGTCATTATCCAGACCAATTAATATAAATAAATTCATTTTTTCATAATATGAAGCTTTTCCAGGAACCTTGTTTCAAAAAAAAAATGTCTGATTGCCAAGTTTCGAAAGTGCACTTTTCACACGTTACAACTTTGTCTTCTTTGTATAATCTTGTGATGATCACGAATATGCAGTCAAAAAAGTGGGTGGTATTTGAGTTTACGAACTTGAACTCCAAATTATCTCTAAGATAATTATCTAGGTCCTAGTAGGGGTCACTAATAACTTATATCTTATTCTCTTTATTCTTACGTTGGAAACATTTTTTCGAAAAAAAACGCGTGATTGCCAAGCTTTTGAGGTGTACGGATATTTAATCTAATAGTCTAAAAAACAGATATGTTATTTTTTTATTGAAATACTATTTACTTTGGATGTCAGGTATGGTCCGCCAGTGATTGGAGGAGTAATAGACAACTGTCAGTTAACTGACTGCCCATTTTATGAGCTGGATCCCATAAGGCATTTCGTGCCAGAGACCGCATTCGAGATATACGAAAGAGCTAGCTTTGGACATGGTTGTGAACCAGATCATTTTGTTATTCTCGCTCAGGGGAATAAGAATAAGGTTGCTAAAGTGGACCAATGTAAGTTTATATCTTCAACGCCATTTCATACAAAAGATGTTTCTGCTTTACACGCCAAACAGGAAGATATTTCAATCACAAATATGCCAACGAGTACTTTATTCTTTAACTTTTGGAAATTTTACTTATCGTGGACATTGGAGCCTGTATGCTATTTCCGGCATGGTTTGTGACGAAGAGTTACGTCAGAACAGTGATAGAAAGGTTATGCTTTTTTTGCTTATCTAGGCTTACTCGATATATCACATCTATTAAACGACTGACAGCTCAATCTAACCGTTGCTGCAAAAAAAATCCTTTATAATGAACAAACAAACAATTTATTTCACTTCGCCAAATCTTTCCTTTTCGGTTTAATGTGACTACAATATTATATACTTAGGTATAATACTTTTATAAGTTTACAACTGTTGTTTCATTTTTATTGTTTACTTTTCAATGGTTAAGTGGCAGAATAGCTAGAAGCTAAACTTCGCATTCAATAAAAGAAGTTTATTATCAAAATTATTAAATTGATAAAAGCGAACTTAGCCAGTACCTGAATTAAAACGACGAACTAGTCAATCAAAAATAAGAAATATGATTATATGAGATAGTATTATACAGGGTGCTTCAAAAGAAAGTTCATATTTTGTGGACTAATTACGAAAAAACTAATGCATGTATCGGAAATGTGTAAATTATTTATTATTGTACACAGTTTGGAAATTTACTTTTTGAAAATAACATCATCCAAATGTAAACCTTCTTGGTCACGGCAGTCATTTATTCGGACTCTAAAATTTCTTATGACGGCTTGGCGGGTCGACTCTGTGATGGTAGCCATTTAGTGACGGACATTTGCTTTCAAATGCGCCAATTTATGACACCCTTCTGGGAGATCAATTTGCCAGGGAAAATTTCACGAACTCCTGACAGAGACTGGTTGGACGTGTGAGATGTTGCTCCTGCAATCATGTCTCTTGGTTATAGCCAGGAAAGTTTTGCAATTCAGGTACCAGAAAGTTATCTAACAACTCCACATAACGCTCCGAAGTGATTTTCACTGTCCCCCTTCATCCTCTAAAAAGAAAGGGCCGATAATTCCTCGCGCCGACATTGCAGCCCATACGGTGCTTTTAGGGGAATGTAGGGGCTCTTCATGCTTACGTTTTCGGTTAGTCTCACTCCAGTAGCGGCAGTTTTGCTTATTGACATGCCCGATCAGATGAAAATGAGCTTCATCCAAAAATAAGATATTAGTGAACGTTGAAAAGTGCTAAATTGCAAACTCAAGCCGTTGGCTGGCAGCATGGGGCTTCAATTCTTGTACAATTTAAATTTAATATGGCTGCAGCTTAAGATCCTTTTTCATAGTGCACTGTAATGATGATCTAGGCACATTTAACGCACTTACGCACTTTCGAATTGAGAGATACGGATCATAACGAACAGATTGCTTCATACGCTCCACATTTTTTCCCGTTTTTGAAGATCTTGGTCTCCCCGATTTTAGCTGTTCCAAGGTTGTACCAGTCTCCTCAAACTTCTTGACCCACTTTCTAATGAGCTGTATCCTTGGTGCTGCATTGAGGTACCGAATACCTCGAATGTTAAAAAATGCTCTACGCGTTACAGTCGCTGAATCACAGTGTTTATTAAATTCTCGCAGCGACTAAATTCCCAAGAATCACGATACCGATTGACACATCCCCCGCGTCCCTCGGATTCATTGCGATCGCCCAGGAAGCTAAAAAGTTTCTTTTGGGACACTATCTTGGATAAAAATCAAGCTAAACGTACTAAGGCTATTAAAATAGTAAATTGACTAATAAATATTGACGTTTTACTGGCCGAAAACTGAGACTATAGAACTATAAATAATGTCTTTACTGACGTTTCGGCCTCGGCGGCCTTTTTCAAAGTACAAATTGACTATTATAAATATTTATAAATATGGACTCAAATTTTGTGATTTTTAGTGTGCTATGTAGGATTTAGCACCCCTGCAAGGCTTCTTCCACAAGCAGTCCGAAAAGCTGTCTATGTTCCTTCGGAAATTGAATGCAAGCTAGAATGTTCGAAATACAGGCATGGAACGTTGTTCCAGTGTATGTCCTTCAGCTTCAGGTAAGTGGATGATATTGGATCGCAACCATAAAGTGAAAAATAATCGGGATATAAACAAAGTTTTCATTCTTTCTTGTCGAACTTTCGAATCTATTACTCACAAAAGCCATTGACGTTTTAAGTTCACAGTCTGAGTTGAACAAACCATTTGTGGTCGGTTTTATTACCCGACTGCCGCAGAACGAGAGTAATGTGTCTTGCGCGTCGGTATATCCTATGATCAAAAAGTACCGGGAATTTAAGAATAAAACGAAAACGGTTTAATTTTCAGTCAAATTTATTTTATCGCCCTCAAAATAACATCTATTTGAAGCAACAGACATATGCCAGCGTTTCACCCACTCGTCCGTGCACCGCTGGTAAGTCGCCAAAGGTATGGCCTTCAGCTCTCTCGTCGCATTCTGCTTGATGTCATCTATGGACTGGAAAGTGGTAATTTGAGCTTTGGGAAGAGAAAAAAGTCGCACGGAGCCGTATCAGGTGAATACGCTTGTTTAATGGTATTTACTCGATGTTTGGTCAAATAATCAAGCACAATTCTGACCCGATAAGACGGCGCGTTATCGTCGTGCAAAATCCACGAATTATCGGCCCACAATTCCGGCCGTTTACGACGTACGGCATCGCTCAAACGCTTCAAAACGGACAGTAGCAATCTCTTTTAAGCTGGTATGACGATTTCCGAGCACTACTTCCTTCACTTTTTTGACGTTCTCGTCAATGTTTAACGTGGATAGGTGGCAGAGCTAGGCAAATACCTTACCACTATACGACCAGTTTTAAAGTCTTTATACCATTCGTATGACTGAGCTTTCGACATTTCAGACTCCCCAAAGGCTTTTTGCAACATTGTTAATGCATCAATGTTAGCAACACAAAATTTCAGATAAACCCTTTGCTCAACAAAACGATCTATATCAAAATGCGACAACAGTTAAAAAGTTGACTGACGTAAACAGATGCCAGACAGATACCAATAAGGCACTGGCGCTAAAATATTGACACGTATGTCAGTTCAGGTGGTACCGTCCTAAAAAAAACTTAAAATCACCTATTCTGTCATGTGTAGTTTGCTAAAATTAAAAGTTTCCGGTACTTTTTGAAACGAACACCATATTCACCATTTCTTCTTTAGAAAAATTCATTATCAAACACGTTTTTATTATAATACTCACAAAGCTAATTTTGACAGTTTTTAACTAATCAACAATTTATTTGTTTCCAAGGATGATGCGATATCTTAGGGAATTAAGCAGTTCCATAAAAGACGTGTTAAACGTGTAAAAACCCTTATGCGTCTAGTATAAAAAAAGCTCATAGAAAAATGAATCCAAACTCGCACAAATATACAGGGTGATGCATTTGAAAATTTTGAGAAAAACTACAATTTGCGTTTTTGACCACCCTGTATGAGCAAAAATTAAAATTCGAAAAAGCAACAAATAAGATAAAAGCTGAGGCGTGTCAGTCCTATCTCAGTAGCTAATTACCAAAACCCCATAGAATGTTATATCAATTTTCTTCTGTTCAATTGATTTATCCAAATATGCAATAAAATTTGAGGCGTTCCATTTGAAAAATCACAACTTTGATATGTATTCCGTCCACACATGGATGGGCCACCCTGTATATACCTGTATCAAAAAATTCTATTTCACCAGCTACCGACCCAACGGCTTGACGGTGTGTCTCTAGATTTGTTTTGACAGCCCGAGTAACACTGGATATACCAAAATTTCGTAAAATAAAAATGACGGATGCTTAAGCTCAATGTTGAAATATCTATTTCACGGACTACGGCCCAAACGGCTTGATGAATTTAGACATTTGAGGTGTTCTTAGATTCAACATGAAGCAGTTTTAAGCGATCTATCAATCAAAACCGGTCGTGTTCGGTTTCAACTTTTTCATCTTAAGCGACGCGGCTTGCAACAGCTGTCAAATGATGAAGTCACAAGCTGGCCCTTCGTGACGTTACTATTACTGACAGTTACGGCCAATAACATCCTTGCACAGGTGGTGGTTTCTAGGCGGTACATCACAGTTTTTCGCTTAGAATTGCTTGTGATATCACAACTAAAAATGCATTCTTTTCAGTTATTGCAGACATAAAGTATTGTATTTTTAAAAATATACTCGTTTAATACCATGTTTTGTGACACGATACATGATAAGCTATTTTCGATTAGTTGAAGGAAATTTCTAGGGCTGGAGGCTCCACGTTCTCACCAAACTGCCACCTCTCCGACATCTTGCAGCGAGACTTATTGCAAGACATCGATTACGTCTATGATACAAACTGGAAATTATTTGCATGGGATACCTTTACTCCTGATTGCGTTGCTATTATTTACGCAACTGAGGATGGGGATAACAATCATTTGGGGCATGGAGGAGACATGGACCACAAGCACGGTAACTATACTATATATAGGGTGTTCCGTACTCTATTGGACATAGTGAAATAGTACAGTCGGTACCATGTGCGTAGCTTAAGAGAGAAATTGCACGTTGCGCAAGATAATCCATAACGCAGCCGTTACATACTCATGGACGCACAAACATGAATGGGGTGATAAAGGCGCGCCGTTTTTACTCACTTTCTGATAATACTTCTAATGCACACTGTCATCATTGTAGTTATATCTTCAGACATTACTATGTTTTATCGGGAGGAATGACAGGAGTAAACACAAAAAGCACGCACATGTCAAACAACTTGTCACACTGACAGACCGTATGACTTGAGCTTACACAAACAAACGTCCGCGCCATGAAGATAGGAGGTTTAGCTCATGGAGTGAGGGTGTAACAAAAAATTTCGACGATGCATTGAGTTGATACAGTTCGCAAATGAATTTCAGGTTCTGCACACGTGGCATCTCTTAGAGTTGTTAATTCTCGTTACTTTCAAGTATTAGTTACCAATCGTTACTCTTCTACAAAGTAATCAATTATTGTATTCGTTACTTTGATTACTATGGGTAATACGAGTATAACGATTTGACAATGTACGTCGTGTAATTCAGGACTGATGTCGAATTTGAACAACATCAGTGGAAATACTACATTATGCTTTAGTTTGGCAAATAAACACCCTTAAAATTTGCAAAATTTTCCAATCGCAATATATATATATATATATATATATATATAAAGAGAAAAGGATCGTGCGGAAAAAGGTATATAACAAATAGAAAAATAATGGGCAAAATCCGCAAAAAGAAGGAAAATGAAGTCGAGCAGAAAATAGGATAGGTAACCCGAGCGATACGTATTTCTGCTCGTTGGCTTCATCAGGCCCGAAATGAATGCACATATGCAACTACAAGAGTAGATACACATGCTCATACATCCGGATACGGGTGTAACCTGAGGTAACAAAGATGGAGAGGATATAAAATGACACACGAAGTCCACAACAAGAGCCAAGCTACATATTGTTGTATAAAATGGCCAGAAGACCTCGAATTTTCAAGGCGACAACTAACAACAACCACGTGGTCGGTTATAGCCACTTGCTGTGGTACTTCCAGTCCAAAGGATCTACAAAGAGAAAAGGATCATGCGGAAAAGTGTAAATAACAAATAGAAAATTTATGTGCAAAATCCGCAAAAAGAAGGAAAATGAATTCGAGCAAAAAAAAGGATAGATAACCCGAGCGATACGTATTTCTGCATTGGCCATTTTATAGTGCAATGTTGGCTCTTGTTGTGGATTTCGTGTGTCAATTTTTTTTCCTCTCCATCTTTGTTTCCTCAGGTTACACCCGTATCCGGATGTATGGGCATGTGTATCTACTTTTGTAGTTGCATATGTGCATCCATTTCGGACCTGATGAAGCCAACCAGCAGAAATACGTAACGCTTGGATTACCTATGCTATTTTCTGCTCGAATTCATTTTCCTTCTTTTTGCGGCTTTGCCCAATATATTTATATTTGTTACATATATATATGTATACATATTATGGGTTATTACAAAATAGGGAGTCATATGTCTCATATGTGAAAATACTTTATATTTACTAGAAATACTTCAAAAACAGTAGTTACAAAGTTGATCTGTTTATGGGCTTGAGGAAATTCGGAATGGCAAGTAACTTTTCGAAGCTATTGGCATTTCAATTAAGCATGTGATTCTAGTGGAGCTTAGTCTACACATACCACCTGAATCTCTGGCAACCCTGATGCAACAGCAGTAGTGCCTAAGATAGCAGAAACAAGCGTTGCCACTCAATGATCAACGATTGTACTGTACGGGTACGGAAAACTCAGTAATCGAAATAATAATCATTTGGTGCTCGGAATTGTTACTCGTTACCTCGGGTATACATAAGTAACAAATATTCGGGTAATGAATAGTTACTTTCTCAACATCTCTAGAATCTCTCTCAGTTGCGGTCATCATGATTCCAAACAACTCTAAGAAGTATCAAGGAAAGATAGAAAAGTTTCTATGTGCAGACACAACAAACCAAATTACCTGTCTGCTGATGATCTACTAGTAGCAATAAAATAATTTTTAATTAATATTTGGGGAACAGGGAACATGTTGTCCGTTTTGGTGGGATCGAGATCAAATTAAAAAACACCTTTGTTTTTTTTAACTCAGATATGTTGCAGTGTAGATAAATAGTGGAACATAAAGCAATATAGAACTAGAAGGTGGGCTTTTAACTCGAGTTGAGAAGGTCAAGAAACGACTTGAGACTAGAGATGGGCGCTAGGAGCAGATAATCTTAAATATTTCAGATGGGCTATCATTTTTTTTATTTTTCCGTAGTAACTCTAGTTTTAGAGATATATGCGATTGAATATTTGAAAACGTGCCATGTTCGACTCCAAAAATCAGTATGGAAAACTAAAATTTCACTGTTGTCAAAGTTCCTGAATATTCTTCAAAAATTCTTTAACATAACCTCAAAGCATGTTAAGGGTTGTTGTTATTGTAAACCTTTTTTTAATTGCTTATAATTGCCATTGATATATTGCTTATTAAATGGTGAACCGTTTATAAAGATATTATAAGCAATTGAAAACACAAAGGTTCACAATAACAATACCCTCTGAAATGCTTTGAGATTTTGTTAATGGATGTCTTAAGGATATTTGGTTCCCTTGGCAACATTGAAATATCTGTTTATTCATATTGTTTTTTGGGTACAATACGCTATATTTTGCACTTTTTCAAATATTAAATCGCTTGTATCTCTGAAACTGGAGCTGCTACGGAATAAGAAGTACATTTTTGAAATAATCGCACCAGAATGGCTGGTGGCATGAGCACCTGCATAAATTTTTCTTAGTGAAGGCCGATCATCGGCAAGAGATAACATTTTGTGAAAACTTATTGAGGAGCGAGCGGAGGGAAGGGGGTAGCAAATCTTCTCGTTTAATACTAAAAATCCTGAAATTGTACACAAAATCATACTGAATACCCAAACTATATCGTCCAATTGGATTCTCAGGGGAAAGGGCACCCCTCCTCTCCCTCCCCCTTGCAGACGCTCATAACTGTTAGGCTGTTTTATCTGCCACTAGACTTTCCTGCAATTCCATTGCAACTATACAACTGTTATTTTTTAAACATAATATTAATTTTAGATACATCCTATTATGGTTTGGACACATGGAGAGTTTACAGTGTTAGCGGTTGGCCTTGCCGGAGAGGTAGTACCTGCATAGAAAATAAAGAAGCTGGTTTTTGGTACTGCGAGTTAGAAGGGGCTGAAAGCGGAAGTTGGGATTATTGCTGCAGACCAGATCATCAATGCGGTGCATCTTACGAATATCCATATCAATGGTAAGAGAATGATGAAAGCACATAAATTTAAAAATATTCGCATAAGAATAAGCTAGCTGATTTTTTACTTTCCACGCCTACTGGCGAGGAAGTATTGTTCTCGCGAAAAATTTTGAAAATGAGATATTGTTATTTGTATGTTATACAGGGTGTTATGATAGTCATTATTTAAATGGGTGATAGAGGGGGTTAGAAGAAGCAAAAAGTTTCATATAACATGGGGTCAAAACGGCATTTTTTTAGAGAAAAGCGACTTTAAAGTAAAGTAAAATCTGCACAACGCCGCAATGCCAGACGCAACTTACGACGGAACGCAGTATAAATAAAGATGAAGTTTGTTATTTCTGGCTCTTAGGTATTATTTCATTATTTGATAATGTACTCGTAAAATGCAAACAATAAAAAAACGGACTTATCACTAACTATCTAAGCGCTTCACCTAGTGTGTGAAAGTTTATTGAACGTATTAAAAAAATCCACTTATAAATAGGGAACATAATTTTGATACAAACATTGTTTTTCTTTTTAAAACCCACACTGCACTTTTTTGTATTTAAAGAAGGTGTTCAAAATGTTGTACTCCACTTTCCACACAAGCTTCATTACGGCGAACCCAGTTTTTTCTTACTCTAGGTCCTCGAAGTTGTCCATTTATTATTTCAGCCGCATGAATTTCTTTTTCGCGAAGTTGTGCTTCAGTTGTTATTGGACTAGCCCCATAAATCATCCCTTTAAGTTCTCCCCAATACCAGAAATCCATCGGATTGAGGTCAGGAGATCTTGCTGGACTATTTTTGGGGATCAGGATTATTTCGACTGATCCAGCGATTTGGATAATGTTCGTTCAAATACTGAATGACGCCTCTAAAAATGTGTCTCCGTTGTAATGGCATATTGTCTAAGGTCTGTTCCACCTGGTAGGTTATTGGCTAGAAAGCTAAGGTATCCTCCTGGCAACTTTGGTGGTAACTCGAAAGGGCCGCTTACCTGATCGTCAAGAATACCCACCCAAATATTTAGTTTAAAACTTTGTTGGAAATGACCTTCACGAATGGTATGAGGATTTTCTTGGGCCCACGTGTGAGTATTATGGAAATTTAATATCCCGTCTCGCGTAAAAGTACATTCGTCCGTTGCTAGAATGTTTATAAAAAATCCTGATTTTCAATGTTTTTGTGCAAAAACCACTGACAGATTGTTAGTCTGAGAGGATAGTCTTCTATTAGCAAGGCCTGCACTGGTTGTACATGGTAGGGATAAAGCAAATTTTCCCGTAGGATTCCATGTACTATGGTATGCGATAGTCCTACGCGGCGGCTTATTTCCCGAGTACTGTTATCTGCATTGATTTCCACGATATTTAAAATTAGTTACTCCTGCTCTACAGCAACCTGTCTTTCACGAGTGCGAATATTAGTGGGCTGAACACTTCCTGTATCTCGAAGTCTTTGGTACACTTGCACAAATGTCCTTCTGTCTGGGTGTACCCGTTGGCGAAATCTGTCGGGATAAATTTGAGCTGCAAGATTAGAATTCTGACGAGCTTCACCATAAAATAACAACATGTCGGCGAACTCTTGATTCGAGAACATTGTAAACAACACGCCCGATGCCCGATAACAAACCACTGTTACCGTTTGCGATCGATTGCCGGCTGGATAAGAGTGATGGTGACCGACGCGCTGTTGTCATGTGTGTTTTAAATATGCAATTTAATGAAACTTACTTACTTACTGACTACAAATTTTGTGAAAGCGTTTTAGATTAGATTATAAAAATTAGTAAGATTATGGTGATTGTGGTCGATATAAAACACTTAAAGTTGTAAAATATAAAGCCATTTAGACAAAAATCTATTGACTTTTGGACCATGGTTTTGACTTGTTTTGACCCTCCCTATTTATTACTCATTTCAATAATGACTACCATAACGTTTACAGCCTGTATATATCATGGACATCATGAAAAACCATGACACTCATTTCCGTCGCTCTGTCCGCTAATCCTTGACCCGTCTATAACTTGGAAATGACAGCTCGAATTTGGATGAAAGGACCCGACAACAGGCCGATGGGAAAAGTGGTTTTGGTTGATTTTGCTGAATATTTTATATGTTATGCGTCTTGGCATCCCGAACAAATTTATCAATGGGAATAGACCCCGAACCTCTACGGGTCCTAAGATATAGCCGTCCAACCCGGTATAATGAGGTATCGGCCATACTCGAATATCTGCTTAAATGGAAGAGTGGTTTCGCGCAATTTCGCTGAATTTTTCATGTTATCTGTCTCAGCGTCCTGAATAAATGTCTTGATTGTCACAGGCCCAAAAACTCAACAGGCCTCAAAATATAAGCGGTCCAACTCGAATATCTGCTTTAAGTGGAAGAGTGGTTTCGGTCAATGCCCATTCATTTTCCATATACTAAGTGGACAAATGTTTTAATGGGCAACACCCCCAAAACTTGACGGGTCCCAAGATATAGGCGGTCCAAGTCAGTCTCATGGGGTAACGGTTTTACTCGAATATCTGCTTTAAGTAGAGGAGTGGTTTCGGTTAATTTCGCTAAATTTTCCATGTTATATAGTATATCTCGGCATCCTTAACAAATGCGTCGGTTATCTCTTGCAATATTTTTATTTTGAATGGATGAAATTTATGGAGTCTAGTATATGGCAGCAGCGGTGGCCGCAGTAGTAGACTCTTCGGTCTCCTGATCAGTCGCCGTGCGCTGTGCGGGTTCGAGTCCCGTCCCAGGAGAAATTTTTCTCTTGGCTATGGATGTGGTGATTATCCGTAGGTGGTAGATGGTCTCTGACTGTCGAGCGCGGAGGTACCACCCGGCGGTTCTCGTAGGCGGAGCCAGAATGTGTGCATGTTGCATGCACACGTGTTCCCTCGCCAGAGTCCGTATGGCGTTCCCCCTTTCCCATGTATCCCCCTATAGCCCCACGGTACCCAATGGGTGCTTAGGCCTTAGGCCTTCGTGGTAGTTGGAGTATAAAAAAAAAATGTGTGTACAGAGCCTAATGAAATACCAGTCGCAGCAACAATTTTGCGTAATGGAGTATTAGGATATATTTCAAAATGACCCACAACTTCAACATGAACGGTTTCAACCAAAACTCACTGATGATCACATCTTTATTTGCAACAGATCCAGTTTGAGTAAATTTAGTAACAAGGTCCAAAACATACATACCTATGCGAAGCTATCTTCCCCGGATGTCTGGCGTTAAACGTGACGGCAGTTTGCCGAGCACATTGATTTTGGGCACCATAAACTAGAATCATTTTCACTCTTTCATCTAGTGTGTAAATCATTTTGGAAGTAAAATCTGAATCAATAAATTAATTAAAAATTAAATTCTTTCTTTCCCTTAGCAACAAAAAACTAAACAGGTATAACAATAAATACTGATCGTCCAGGATATCTGTGTTGATGAGAAGAATGCGGAAAAAAGTCGGGTTGTTATTTGGTTGTTGCCATCTTCTGAATTGCTGTTTATGTTGGCAGTTTTTGTTTTTTATAAACGAATTGTAGATCTGGCAAACCCTAATGGGTGACATTTTGAACACCTATTGAAATAAAAAGTGATATTTTCGTGTGTATATTGTTTTCTATCTGAACAAATTAAGATAAATATACATTTTTCTAATTTTCTGGAAAACGAATCGACTGATTTAAAAAATCAAACGTTAAAATAAAGGACTACAATAGACCTTTCAAACAAGCTATTACTCGATACCCCTTGTCATTTAAAAAAATTAAGGGAATGACACTGGGGGGGCGATGGTGAAAGGGGGTGAAACAGTTTTTGGTTAAAAAGTTGTCCCTCTTCACAAATTTTTTTTGACGTGTCTCGGCGTTTTTTCTTTTAATCAGTGCTTTTCGATAAATCCGTGGTGGAAAGTTTTCATATGAACACCCTGTATATAAAGAGTGATATCGGTTAATTTCGCTGAATTTTTTACATGTTATGTGTCTCGCTATCCTGAATGAATGTCTTAATGGACACAGGCCCCAAAACTCGTCGGGTTCCAAAATGTAGGGCGTCCAAGTCGTTATAATGATGTGTCGGATTAACTCAGCTACCTGCTATATCTAGAAGAGTGGTTTTGGTTAATATGACCGAATTTTTGAAATATCATGTATCTCGGCATTCTGAATAAATGCCTCAAGGGCAAAAACAATTGGAACCACATGCCTTTTCTTTTGAGGTAGAGGAATTAGACTCGGTGAAGTTTAGTAACAGGTAGGCCGACGAACCTGTCTAACTGCTAACTGGCTACAGCTTATAACTCAACAAGAGCGATGACAGTGACAGCTCCTTGTGTATTTTTCTGTCTCTGGGAGTCCGCATATTGATCGAACACATCATTGTGAGAGGACATTTTTAGTTCATTCCTTTCTTGTTGCATCTACAAAGTATTCATTACTGAGTATTGCGCAAGACTTTTTTTTTCTTTGCATCATCTATTATTTGTTGGCCGTTTTTTATATTTTGTTTATCGTGTTTCATTTTTGTCGTTTCGGTTTTCGTTTTCCATTTTCCGTTCTGATTTTTCGTACTTATTTAATTCCGTTATCTTTAGCAGTACGCATAGCGTTTAAATTTTAAGTTGTACAGCTTACATTTTATACTATACCACCGAGCATGCCGCAGCGCATGACATCTTACGTGTGTGATGGAGTTTTCGCTATTCGAACCATGCGACTCATGAGAAACGTCAGCAATCAAAAGGTGGAGATTGCTATGAGGTACCGTGAGGAGCTCAACCACCGTGCTTTTGTGATCAACGATGTTCTTCTTTTTCTATATCTTGAGACCCGTTGATTTTTGGGGCATGTGCCCATTAAGACATTTGTTCAGAATGCCGAGACACACGGCATATAAAAAATTCAGCGAAATTAAGTCAGTCAAACTTCGTTTTTTTGACGTATCGGAAACATTTTTGCAGAAGTAATAAATTAGGGGTTGGGGTTGTAGGGGGTAGCGGAAGGTATATCTCAATTTTTTTTATGATACTGTATTTATACGCTCCCATCGCCGTTAATTCTAGGCACGTATTGAACATATTGCACACATCATAGATTTCCCGGGCGTACCGGTCTCGATAAGTGCATTGCTATCGCGTGCCGCCTATGGGGAAAGGGCGACATTGCCAGATGGACGGCACTACCGGTAGACCAGGGAAAGAATGTGTATGGACTATTTGTATGAGCCTATTTGTCTGACTTGTCCGTTTAATTTATCTGTTGTATATGTTCGTATAGTTGTTGTCACTATTTTTGGCGGGGGGTCAAAGTAAGTCTACCAGTATCCCTTTAAATATCTCCATCTCCCTCATTCATACACATGCAACCTATCCCTACGTTTGTTCGGTAAGCTCAAAGGCATACGTTTTTGAGTTGTGTGCCTCCGTATCGAAAACTTTGTCGTTACGTATGAGCACCCTTCAATCATATTTGTCAGAGTGACAACTTGCTTCTGTTACTACTACCTGTTATCAATCTTCAATATGAAATTGTACAATGCCCGGAAATACGATCAATGGATAAGGCCGACAGCTCTTGCTAAATTTATTAGAGTATGGTATTTCCAGGAAGAGAATGAAAACAGAGGTCCAGTTACCCACTTCCGCTCAAGACTGGTCTGCACAGTGCTCCGCCCATGGTTCGGAGACTCGATCCATTTACTTATTTCATATCACGTTGATGACGTAACCCCCAAGAAGGGTGACTACAACTATAGCTAACTTTTTCCTCAGAGGGTCTAACTTGTGCTGAACATAATCCTTTATGAACTGATGACGGCGTAACGTTGTAAGGGCAGTGTCAACGTACTTGACGCCATTGATTAACTTGAAAATGGTGATTGTTAAGTATAAAAATGTTGAACAACCTTAAAAATTACAATAACAACTTCATTAAGTTTTGACGTCTATTGAGGTGAATAGCTGATCAGAAACTGGCATATTTGATTTAAAGTCTAGCGGTAATGCTTTCAGTAGCGCCTCTTTACTTGGATGATAAAGACAATCCGATTATGTTGATTGATTTTATATTTATTCTTTTGAAAAGGTATTTCTAAAAGAATAATCCGTTATTCTAAGCATTCCTAATACTATCTCTATTTTTTCAGGTGTTACGTAGGACCCGCGAGAACCCAGTGGCGTAAATGCAGTGACAGCTACTACCCATACATCCGCCACTTGATCGACGAGCGCTCCGACCATCATCACAAACCGTACCTCCCACCTCTTGAGGATATTCGACCTCCTGGAGGTCTATATCCTCCGCCTCCTTACCGACCTGGGGCCAGACCGGATAGACCTCCTGCGCCATCCATAGAGCCGCTGCCCACGCCTTCCTTGAGTCAGTATGAGCAGCAGTTTGATGATGAATTTTTGAGTTTGAAGCCGCCTAAGTTGCCAGGTAGGAATTTTCAAACTCATTTTTTTTATTATCGGGACGCAATGACAAGAACGGCAGCACGCGTAGTAAACTAACCTGTTGAAATATATGGCGGCTAAAAGTTTATTGCCATTAGCCGCGTCTCGTGAGGGAGTTGCCATATATTTCAATATTTTAGTTTACTATGGATGATGGTGACATCTCCTTGGCGTCCCGCAGGGTTATTACGTAACAAACCTGTATAATGTCAAAAAACACACAAAACGACAACTTGCTTCTAGTGTGCAAATACTAAGCACTGTGAGCGTCACCAAAAGCGTCATCTATGGACGAATCACTCAAGGACATGACACGCTCAATGACCATTCTGCAAGTCGTCAGTTTCCCAGCATGCTTTGTTGGTTGCAGAATGCAGAGTACATCTCAGAAAGAAAATTGGTTGTGTAGCAAGATCGCATCTGGATCATTGTGTATTGGTCTGCATGTGTCTGCAGTGATATTTGTTATGTGAGAAAATTATTTCTGAGTGTGCTGCCCTTGAAGTATATCTATTAGCCGTACTAGACGGGTTATTTGTGTTGTCCTTTCTGAAGATGTTCTAAGTTATAAATTATAATTTTACCCGTTTTTTGCGTTTTCAAAAACTTTGTGAAACAATATCTTCCTTTCTGAAAGTGGCAAAATTCTGTATTAGTTATGGGGGAACAGAGGGCAAAGCGGAAGACTAGCAGTTTTTTTTTCGTCAGTGATAGTTTAAGGTTTAGGGATGCACTTGTGTTACAAAATATTCTTTAACAATTTGGCCACTTAATTTTGAGTCAGATAGTATCATATTAGTAAGATGTTTTGCTAAAATATTTTTTACAACGCAAAGTAGAAACCGCTTCTGGGCAAAGCGGAAACTATGTTCGCACAAAAGGAATAGAACAATAAATAGGTACATTATTTATATGCAAATAGTTTTTATTTATAACATTATAATTATTATTTTAGCTTACAGATATCGCAAAGGTATAGTTTTCTCATATCAGATCAATCTGCCCACATTTCATGTAACCATCCTTTGCAAATAGAGCATTCTATCCCAGTCTTAGTTGGAGGATCTGTATATTCTTCTCGACAAACTAAACAGAACATCCTTAGTTATTTTTCCTATTTTGCCTGGTAGATTACATTTTTTTGGCATTATAACTTTTTCTCGGGTTTCCAACAACCTGGTAAGGAGAACTCGTAAATATCTCAGATTTCTGAGATCTTTTTTTTCTAGTTGCAATAATAGGATGCGCTACCTTAGGTAGAGGTAAAATGTCTTTTGGTGATACCAAGGGTAGGCTGCGGCTATTGAAATAGATTCGTCTCGGATGGCAACAATATTTTTGTCCATTATGATTGCAGATATACTCGTAGTTTTTTCTGGCGTCTTGTTAATCACTTCATCGACATATTTGCTGGAGGATGTTCCTTAGGGTCCAAGTTGGTCAGACTGTTGGGTATCTCACAACTAGCAATTACTAGTCGAATATCTAAATATTTTTTCTTGAGGTCAGCTAGTGGAATATCCCCGTATGAATCTGTATGGATTGCTTCATTTCTAATAGGGGATTCTTCCGCTTCATTTACAGAAGGAAAATAATGAACTTCAGCAGAGGAGAAGTCAATATCCGTGAAAATATTTCTATTATATGGGAATATTCCACATTTCCAGAATCAAAGGCAATTCTTACTAATTGTGCTAATTGTGTAAATGTCAAACTGGGTTATCCAGCGCCCGGGATGATTCTTTTGAAACATATCCACTGCCCCTTCAAAGGCCGCCTTAAATGGGTTGTACACGACAACCTCAACGGGCTGAAGCTTATGGGTTGCGTGGTGTGGAACAAAAATAATTATTACCCCATTGTCTCTTGCTAAATTTAGAGCATCTAAACTTTGATGCGAGCTATGGTTATCTAATATGAGTAAAGCAGGACGGCCTTTACTGGAATGTACACACTGGACGAAGAAGCCTAACCACTTCACGAAAAGTTCACTCGTACTCCATCCAGAGTCAGAGCACCAAGCTTTAGAACCAATTGGACTACGGTCTAACAAGCTTTCATTTATTTTTTCTTTCTCTTACCAAATATCATGCATTGTGGAAGGAATCGCCCAGAGGCACTGCAACAGCCTATAACGGTGGTAATCTGGTCCTTTTCCGCAGAACTTATCACCCCTACTTGTTTTTTCCCTTTAACAGAGAGGACCTTGGGCGGTTTCTGTGCAGTTTCATCCATGTTAAAGATGTCATCTTGACGCTGCAGTAGGATGTGATTTTCGAATACGTTCCACAAGTTATCATAAAAAATATCAACCTGCCGTCTGTTGAGACCACAGCAACGAGCTATACTTGTAAGTTCAGTGGTACGAAAGGATAAATCAGGATTCCGTGACATGAGACCCTTCAGCCAGGAATCTTCCACCTTCATGTTTTTAAATGGATGTTTAATAGCATTTTGATCAGAGATTTTGTAAGCCAACTCCTTTAAGCTCTCTCTGATTAAACCTAGCGTCTAATTAGCCACTAATTCCTACCTGCTTTTTATAAGTGCCTTTCCGTTAATGACGATGTAAAGTGACAATCGGAATTTTGTATTCCACTGAGGCAGATAAAATGGAAGATATTCGGGATTCTTCAATTACCAATAGCATATTATCTTCGGTCCATGACGCTTATGTCGATCTTCATTGAAATTTATTCACCACGCTGAAAGAAATGAGAAATAACGTTAAAAAGCACAAGCTGTTATGGTGATGGCAAAGTGGAAAGTTTCTACTTTGCCCGCACTTTTAGATTTCCACTTTGCCCGCCACAACAGGTAAGATTTTCTAGGTTATAAAAACAAAATAATTAGCAATGACTGCACCGTTTCTACGTTAATACATTAATGAGATATGGAGTTAGTTTGTTTTAGTAAACAGTCCTCTTTGTAATATCTTTAGCACTATAAAATAAGCTACAAACTGACCTTGAAATTTTTTTACCGGGAACCTTATACAAATAAGCACTCAAAACACGTGAATAAGCAAGCAAGCCGTGCAACCATATGCGTTCTCTATCGGTAGGAAGCCCAAGTTCTTGAATGTAGAAAATAGAATACTGCCTTGTATAAGACAAAGTGTAGAACTTGGCTTTCCGCTTTGCCCGACCCTTCCATTTTGCCCTCTCTTCCACTAAACTAGATCAAACTGGACTCCATTACGTAGTGACAACACTAATGGTAATTTTGTCTTGACATTTTCAGCTGGAATATCGCAATCCAGACACTGGCCAATATCTTATCTCCACAAAGAGATGCCTCCAAACATAACCGACCCCGAACCTCAACTTTCAAAACACAACCCCAAATACCAGGCTATCCAAAGCCTCATTAACGTTATCAAGAATAACGACCTTCAGAACCTGGAATACCACATTTCCAACGATACCAAAAGTGATGACATTCTATTCGTAAGGATACCTTTACCAGCCAACTTCACCAGAGATGCTAAGAATTCAATTCAGAGTAACACTAGCGTAGAACTAGCAATGTCAGAGAGTAAGAGATCTCAGAAATCGTTGTTTCCTCCTACAGATGATGAAGGCTCTGCCACAGGATCCACAGAATTTATACCTAGGTGGGGTAGGAATTCTAGAAGAGGATTTGTTACCAGGGCGAATTTGACATCGCATGGAAGACGATCTTGATTTTTTGTGTTGATTCTTGAGTTTTGCCATACAATACAAGTTGATGTAAAGAGCCCGTCAGGGTTATTACGTAAGTTTTTTTTTCAAAACCGGCTGATTTCATAGTTTCCAGATTAGATTTGTTTCAGCCAAAGTATCAGGTTATCCAAAAACATCATCGTTGAGCCATTATTATGTGTCACAATCTTATTGGGTTGTAAATGGATCCAATGCACTGATTACATATGTTGAGCCATCCTAATAACAACAGTACAATACCAAATTAGAGAGAAATGAAACATGACTACAAAACCATGGCCTCCACAAAACAGCTGATGGCGTCTGATCACGTGTTGTTCTTATTTAGACGGAAATAAATGCGATGTTGCCAGACCGATAATCCTTTTTGGATTAATTCACTGACCATCACTTGTAGTGAAGGCATTTTTTTGAAATTCACTTTTGTTTGGAGATTTATTCATGGTTGTGATATTTATCATCGGTTTGCCGCCTACGGAATATATTCTTCATTCAATAAAGTAACAACTCACACTTTTTGCGAGAGAAATTATTCTCAAAACCTGCTGTAGATTTAACTTTTCGGACCTTACTCTTAAAAGAGGAACGTCAGCTTGAAATTCATAAGTTTTCTTACCTCAAATTGCGAATTTTCCAATCGTCGGTCTATTTGACAGTTACTGGACAGCTTAGCCTCAAGAGACGATATATTTAAATACTTATTTCGTATGACTTTTAGACGTAACCACCAAAAGAAAAGAACTTCACTATAAATGCAGCATTTTATACACATTTTATGGCAGTTTGGCAACACAACCTCAGTACATGTAACACCGGCTCCACACGTTGGCCCCAACGTTGGTACCAACGTTGGTCGGTTAAGTTGGTGAAGCGTCCACACGTTGTTTATTATACTAGTTCCTTTCTGTCAGAGCCAATGTGAAGATGTCCGACACCGAAACCGAAATTGCTCTAAGCGCTTTTACAGTACTGATGAGTGCGTATAATTTATATTTGTTATTGAAAAAAAAGAAAAAGCCACGTCAAAGGAGATGGTGGATGACAACGCATCATAAAACTAGGTACCAGTAAGTACAGACCATACACTCCATTCTAGCAGCTTTTTACAAGGCAATTTAATATTAAATTATCTAATAATGTGTATACAGTGTGTCCAAGATAAGAATGTCTATCATGAGGATCTTGGAAAACAAAAGTGATACGAAGATGGTTAAATTTCAAGCCTAACAATATGCCGTTTAGAAAGTTTTAAAATTCCGAGCTGTTCCGGAGGTATGCCTAAAAAACCAAAATTTGCCGATTTCGTTTTTATTTTTTTCTGACGTTATTTAAAGAGATATGGAAAAACAAAAGACACTTTCTTATGGCTACTTTTTAAGCTCTACAAAACAGCGTTGAGAGATTTTCCGCACGACGTTTCGTTTTGGAGAAACCATCATCAACTTTATTTTTTATATGGCGCGTAAAAAAGTATGCCCTGTATTAAATAGCATTTTTTAGGCATACCTCCGGAACAACTCGGAATTTTAAAACTTTCTAAACGCCATATTGTTAGGCTTGAAATTTAACCATCTTCATCACTTTTGTTTTCCAAGATCCACATGATAGACATCCTTATCTTGGACACACTGTATACACATTATTAGATAATTTAATATTAAATTGCCTTGTAAAAAGCTGTTAGAATGGAGTGTATGGTCTGTACTTACTGGTACCGAATATTATGATGCGTTGTCATCCACCATCTCCTTTGACGTGGCTTTTTCTTTTTTTCCAATAACAAATATAAATTATACGCACTCATCAGTACTGTAAAAGCGCTTAGAGCAATTTCGGTTTCTTTTATAATTCCTCAATAGAATAAATCATTTTCATATTCTGTTGAATATTGCGCCATGCATCGGCTACTAAATTTATGGTGCTTGCGAGAGGCGTTCCATATTATTGGATGCGCCTGGTATAACTCTAAAAATTCTACAACTTTTTCGTTTGTCCACGCGGGTAGCGATGTTGTTGATGACATATCTCCACATACGCACTCGACGCGTGTTACAACAAGACTGAGCCAGTGAGGCAATATGTGGACGGATTGCCAACGTTGGCGCAGATTCCTTTGATAAAACCGACGATCGACAGCCAACTGACAACGGTCGCTCCAACGTTGGGGTCAACGCTATTTTCTGGATACACACGTTGGGCGAGTGGCGTTGGAGCCAACGTTGGGGCCAACGTGTGGAGTCGGCGTAAAGCCGTCCATGAGCGTATCGCCAAATCAAGGACAGTTCACTCATTGATCGCTTTTTTATTTATGCGCCAGTGGTATTCCAAGAGCCGACCGCAAAGCTTTGGTTACATCGCGCACTGATATGGAATGTTAAAAACTAGTCAAATCTCACGTATTTTGATGCTAAGCTGCAAATTTGGCAAGTTTGATGTTTAGGATCAAACTACACCGTGGTATGTGACTAGTTTTTATCGTATAACAGTTGCATTTGCATTTGCTGTTCTTATTTTAGTCAGAGATAAATGAGGTGTTGCCATATATACCTAGTTGCCCAGACAAAGAATTCACGAAATCGTTAACTTAAAAAGATTACACTTAACATGAAAACCAACTCCTAGAATTAAGTTACCAAATTAAACAAAATACCCTATACCCAACACTACCGATTTAGATAATCTACCCCTATATATCCCCCAAACAGAGAACAGAAAACAAAAACACTAATAACCTAAGATAGACTTTGTGCCCTAAATGAGACATTTCGCCTTAAAAAGGATCTATAATTAAATGAAGCCATCCATACTCCCACTTTGTCAGATAATGTATTTTAAAATCCTATTTTAATGTTGTTATTGTTCTTTTCTTAGAAAATCACGTGTGTCTTTTTATTCCTAGTTTAAGTAGTACGTATTCATAAGCTAATCCATACGCGCGTACAAGGCTAGGCTTCTGCGGGTTTTCTACCATGTTTATTGTTCTAAAATATGTCATTTCTAGTTATCTGCTTATAGTTTGGACAATAAACATTATTATTATTATAGTTTCTTCACTGAATCAAAGCAGTTACGTCACAACGTCAAATAATGACATTCACGCACATGGCTGTCACATTAGTTAAAACTACTAGGTCCTAGGACGTTTTACTAAATCTACTTTACGTTTTCGATGTTTTGTAAACGCTAGAGCTAGTATAAATTCTATGTACTACCTAATACCTCTCTTACGGACTGTAAAGGCAATAATAGAGCTCCATGATCTCGTTCGGTCTCAAAATATTTCGTCAAAGAAATGACGAATTATTTTGCCTGTCGACCCAGAAGTTTCGGCATTTTAGCAAAATGCTCAAAAGGACACCTCAAAGTTTTGAAAAAAAAATGTTTTTTATAAAATAACAATGCAAATATTGAGGCAAAAAACGAAAATAAACCACAAATAAACAACAACCGTTGGCATAATTACCTGACAAGCTTTGCGACAATGTAACAACACAGAAAACTATTACCTACATAAATATACCTGGAAAATCCAAAGAATACTATTTAGGATCTATTTTTCATTAAGGTTGCATTCAAATTTACTAAATATGACGTAACTGCTTTGTTTCAGTGAACAAACTACAGGTAGATAATCCTTTTTGGATCAATTCATTGTCGATGAAAGCATTTCACGTTCAAATTTACTTTTGTGTAGATTTATTCATGGTGGGGCTATTTATTATCCGTTTGCAGTCTACGAAATAGGTTTTTCATTCAATAAAGTAAAAAATCACACTTTACGCAAGTGCTCTCCAGGTCATCCAAACAGAACAGCTATTCTCAAACCCTGTAAGTTGCCATGTGACAGCTATGTAGCTATTTCACATTTAGGACCCTACGCCGGATACTACACGATTTAGTTCAGAAACAAAATAGGAATGCCAGCTTCAAGGACAATTTTTTTACCTTAATTTGCTTATTTAACCAATCGTTGGTGCATGGTTGCCCGTTATCTAGGTAGCTTGCCCTTAAAACGATATGTTTACGTATGACTTTTTGACGTAACCACCAAAAACCGTGAAAATAACGATTCCAATCAGCCCAGTATAAATATATAGCGTTTTCTAAACATTCTATGTCAGTTTGGCAACATCACCTCGGAACATACAGAGTCACCTATGAGCGAAACGCGCGGATCCTTGGTAGAATATCAAGCCATCTATCGCGAATCGCCAAATCAAGCTCATAGATCGCTTTTTTGTAAACCCGTAATAGTCGAAGACCCGAATGCAAAGTCGGTCACATCGCGAACTGTTATTTTACAAACTAGCAAAATCATACATATTTTGATGGTAAACAGCAAACTCGGCAAATTTACAGTTTAGCATAAGAATGCGTAAGATTTTACTAGTTTTTATCGTATCATATATCAGTACGCCATACAACAAACAAAAAGATTGCTGTCAGCTTCCCTGCTATAATGCAAAGGAAATTTAAAGGCCATGTATGGAGCCGACCGACGGATTATAGACATTCGACGAAATGACTTCCCTTGATGTCGCTACTCTTTAGCAAAACATTGAATTGTGAAACAGCAAAAGCTAAACAAAATCTTAAAAACGGATTCTGTGATCCAGATTAATTTTTCCAATTAGACGAGGTTACATCATCACAGGATTGACATTAATAGCTATAAGAGTACATTCTTTTCTTTCCAATACCTATTGTTAAACTGTCTCTTTATTACTTAATTATAATTTTAAGTAAAAAATGTGTTTTATTTAGTCATCCACCAAGAAATTTCTGCCTATTAGAGACTGTCAGATTCAGCCATCAAAACAAATGATTGATATGATGTCTAGCTACGAGCCGTTTTGCTCTGGCCCATTGCAAACGTCCGTCCAGCAGACAGAAATTCGCCACTGGCGAGAAAGTATCTTGTAAAAGCGAAACATTTCCAAAGTGAGATATACTTTTTGGATCTAACATGGCATGTAAGTACATCGCGAGAAACCATGTCACTCGTTTTTGTTGGTTTGTCTGTACGCA
Organism: Acanthoscelides obtectus; assembly: GCA_963669975.1. NCBI lineage: Eukaryota > Metazoa > Arthropoda > Insecta > Coleoptera > Chrysomelidae > Acanthoscelides > Acanthoscelides obtectus. The sequence goes on from CAVLJG010000006.1 coordinate 63,380,625, forward strand.
AATACTTTGCCAGTCTATAACTTGTAAAGTACCTATACCGCTCGGATTTTTCTCACAAGATCATAGTAGTATGAGTAGTTTGACAAGGGCAAAAAAGCTTTATATTTTTTGAAATTCGGTCAAGTAGCGGCGGAGCTAGGGGCAAAAACCTCAAAAATAAAAACCGATCAAACTTTAATTTTGACTTTGGAGGCTCCTAATCGTTTCGGTTAAATTTTTGTAAGGATCTGAAGTTGTGGGGTTGGTAGAAGTTATATATCATAATTGCATTAGTATCTACACTCCTGCTCCCGGTTACTCTACGCACCTGTCGGACATGTTTCACATATCATAGCTTTCCCCATCCATTTTTCCTTACAACAGAATGACATATTTTCAACACACGCTTCTCCACTGGCGCTCCCACGGGTAATTACCCCCCCCCCCCCTCCAGACGACTCGAGGAGTCTTTGAAAAGGTGGTATAAAGTAATCGTCTTATAAAAAAATCTTTAACTTTAAGAAAGGATAGCGGCAACACTGCCAACCCACTCATTGCACATGCGACTACTCTCCCACTAACAGCAATGGTGAACACTTCTTCCTGTTGGAACAGGTATAGGCTAGTCTTGTACGGTCTAGTGTAATGTCTAAATTCTGTACCAGTCCGGAGACCGCAACAAAATTTGGCTGAGAAGTGAACAAGCGGAGTTTTGTTGATCTGGTTGGTATTAACGCTATTTTCTATGTTCTATTGATTTTTTATTTTCCATGCATAAGCCAGAAAATTATTTTTTGTTTGTTTTTAATTTTTATACTATAAAAGAATCGTGTCTGAAAAAATGACAGACGGAAAAATGGAATTTAATATAATTTCAATTACGAAGTGTTTGGTCCATACTCCAGTTATCATTATCATCTATGTATATTTTGTCTCGGAAGTCCCTGTATATAAGCACTTCAGTGCATTTCGTTCGTCCGGATTGAAAATTGCGCGAACTTAAGAAATCTTATTTTCCAAACAGAAAAGGTCCTTTGTTATGAGATACGTGAATGCGTAGAAACCAATAATGCCGTTTATTTGACAATATTTGTGTAAGTTTTAGTGCAGGTTGACGGCTGCTGTTGTCAGGATGAGTAAAAGGAAACAGAATACAATCGATTGGTTCCTTCCTAAACAAAACAAACTGCCTGATCCACCGGCACAAGAATTACCGGTAAAAACTGATGATAATCCTGCAATTCAACCTGAGCCTACCAATTCAAAATTTCTTGATGTTGCACGGTATGCTGAACCAAGTGTTAAACAATCGGGTGCGAAACCTAAAAGATCCAATTTTGTTGATGTTGCGCCATATGTAAATTTCAGCGGCAACTTGTCTTCCCATGAAAAATATACCTTATTGAGGTGTGCAATGATCCCTAATGACTCTTTCAAATATCCCTATTCCACACACTTGAAAAATAATGAAGAAGTGAAATGTTACTTATCAAAAAACACTTTGAGAAATTTTCTTGGCTGTCATATTCAGAGGAACTACAAGGGCGTTTCTGTAAATATTGCGTGGTTTTTGCAAAATTAGGATGAGTATATAAATCAACTAAATTATGAAAACTTATTACCGTACCACTAAAGAAATTTTCGAAACTGTATGGCAAAACCGGTGATTGTGAAACACATGAGAACTCAATATATGATACAGAATCAGTTTCAGATGATACAATTTTTAAAGATTTACGAAAATCCAGAGAATGATATAAGAAATATAATAGGTTCAGAGCGAATTAAGCAAGTATCAGAAAATCGGCAAAGATTGACTCCTATAATAGAATCTATAATTTTTTTAGGACTAATACGGTTTAGAGTCGAGAGCAGAACAATTTATTGAAAAAATCTCAAAGCGCATCCAAAATGAAATTATAGAATGTTGTGGCGAAGAAATCTTGGATATAGTTTTAAGTCGCGTCAGGCAAAGTCAGTATTACAGTATTATATTTGACGAAACTACAGACATTAGCCATAAATCACAAATGTCAATAGTATTGCGGTATTGTTATCAAAAAGATATTTACGAGGACTTCATAGGATTTGTGGATTGCTACTCAAATTTTGATGAAGATACAATGAAGCCCAAACTCACAGGTCAAATTCTTGCTCAAACAGTCAAGCATTTCATTAAAACCGATAACCTAGACTCATAACAATGTGTGGGCATTGGTACTCATACGTGTAACCTAATGTTAGGCGAACAAAAGGGCGCTGTAATGGAATTGTAAAAATGTTTGCCAAATGCTCTAGTAAGCCCATGCTCAAATCATACCTTGAATCTTTCGATTTCAAAAAGCAGCAGTGCCCAAGCAGTAAGAAATACTGTGGGTATAATGAAGTAATTGCGTTCTTCAAAGCATCCGCTAAAAGAAATACTGTATTAAAAAGAAAACTAGACGGATATCAAATTCAACGAAACACGATGGACCGAGAGACATGTTTATGTGCTCCAATTTGAAAGCAAATTCGCGAAAATTGTAGAGGTATTAAATATTATATCAAACTGGAAAGACCGCGAAGCTTCTTGAAAAGCGGAGTCTTTGAATACTGCCATTACTTCCACCCAATTTATCGTATCACTAAAATGTCTGTGTGATACATTAGCTTTAAAAGTCAACCTGAGTAAGATTTTACAATCGAAAACAATTGACAAACAATGCGCTGTCAAACTCATAGGAAATATTATTTCAGTTGTACAAGACGCGCAAATTCCGAAAAACACTTTAGAATACTATCCGCATCTAAAATGAAATCACATGAAACCCTGGCTATTGAACTGACTGTGCCAAGAATAACAAACAGGCAAATAAACAGACCGAACATAGTTACGTCTGAACCTATATGTCCCTTTGCTAGATAATATATTGCAGGATTCGGTATACCGGTTCAATGAAGAATCTTTGAAAATATACAATTTTAATATTTTCTTTGCATCAGTATATAATTCAAAAACTGAAGTAATGGACATATTTGCATGGACTAAATAGTAACGAAAACAAAAATTTAATAAGTACCAGATTAAAATCAGAATTTGACCTTTGGGAATCAGGTACACAAGATATTATAGACAGTGGAATGTCACTATTTATAATGTGATGAAAACATTTTTCCTTCAATTAATAGATGCCTACAATTATTGATGTCATTGCCGGTAGGTGTTGCGACATCTGAAAGAAGTTTCTCCCATCTAAAGAGAATAAGAACTTGGCTGCGCTCCACTATGTTACAAGAGCAATTAGTGCGTTTAGCTCCTTTGTATATGCATAGGGATATTAAAATAGACGTGAATACAATCATAGATCGGTTCGCCAGCAAAAATAATAGGCGCCTTGATTTTGTAATACGATAACACCTGAACTTTGCCTAAGGTTGACTCTGAAATCCATCTCCTTTCTGTTGGCCAAATAAAAAAGCAGATGTAGGATTTACTCACGTTTAAACCTTCACGGTGATCTTTTCCAAAGTATCCAATCAAGATATGTGGATTTATTTATTGGCTAGCAGATTGATATAAAAGTCTGTTCAAATTCTGCTCAAATCACTTCCTAAGCTAATGTAATGATTGTTTTATTTTGAGACTGTGAACTGATGTAGTTTCATAGTTTGTTTTTGTTTTTTGAGACTGGCTGAGAGAATGTAGTTATGCACTGAATATTTTTGTATTTTTCTCATGATTAAGAATTTTATTTTGATTTACATTCAGTTTTATACTTTATAGAAGTCGTAACATATTTGTTATTGTTATTTTTTTCATGAAGATGTATTTTTTGTTGTTTTGTCTGACATCGTTATGTAGAAAAGTCTGTGATAGATTATATTATTTTACATTTTTGTTTTAATATATGAAGATTGCTCGAGCTTGGTTTGCCTTATTGACACTTTGATTTCGTAAGATTCAAAATCAAAAAAAATTGTAAGTTTTCTACAGAAATTGCTGTAACAAATTCATATGTCTGCATATGTCCATGCTTTTAATGTTGATTCATTATAACACTTCAATACGTAACATTGAGAATTTACTTTCCCTTTTACTCCTCCCAGACTGAAATCCTCGGAGCGCCATTGCGCTTCTCTGATGGATATATCTGCGTCGTCATCTGACTGATGACTGCCTATGTTTCGTAGCCGTGGGTGGGGACTATGTATGGCCCAATTGTATAGTCCTGTTTGACTGACTGGATTCATTTAATTTCTTGTTATACATGTTCGTAGCTAATATTTTCCTCAGAGGAGCTAATTTGTCACTGAGGACACTGAAGAGTCGACGCATTTTTTTATTTAAATGGATTTTGTTGCCCTGTAAAATCGGATAATTATAGGATTACAGACGTACATACTCGCATCACACACTAATCAAGATTGGGTGTCAGCAAACCAAACACATACAGGGTGTCCTGCTATAAATTGAGCGCACTTCTTTTTTGTATAATCGTATAGAAAAAACGTTTTATACATAGGTTGTAGGATCTAATATAAAGTTTTACGAGCAATATTTTTTATATATGCAGTTGTAAAGTTGTATTTTTTCAAATGAAACATGATAGCCGCTTTTGTTTGTTCCAAATATTGTATAATTATATGGTTCATCATACTTATTTTATTTACATACTCAGTTTGATCAAAAACTTAAATTTTGTGTGTAATTAATTCATGTGTATCATAATTCAAAAAAGTTTGCGTCTAGCCGCCTATGCAATCTGACATAGTGCCGGATACATATGATTACACAAACTTTGAGTCAGTTTATAGTGGGACAGCTCGTACAGTAAGTGTTATTTAAGCTGCGAATTTGACATTATTTCTAGTGACAAAAATGGATCTGGGATGTGAGCTAAACCAGGATTTTAATAGATTTCTTGGATCGCCAAAACCGCATCCGGGGCCCTTTTAGTATTTCGATTATTATAAGATAAATCTAAGAAAAACCGCGAGCATCTGTAAGCTGGATGAAAACTCGTTTCCTCTGTAAGAATCGAATTGATAGATTCCGAATCCGACCTCAATTTCTCACTCCAAATTCGGTCCTACGACGACTTTTCCACAGTAAAGCTCAGCGTACCAAATAACATCGTTGTCTGATGCATTCTACGTGATCAACGTAATGCCATATTCGGTCGTTCAAAAACTATTCAATGAGATACCGCAGCGCCATCTATGAGAACTTGTTTCTTCTTTTACTATATATACTTTGAAATTTTTTTGTCTTATAGATGGGGCTGTCTATATGAGCATACAGTTTTTTACACCGAAGCAGCCGCGCAGACAGAAGCCTAAATGCCAGGACACCGCGGCTATGAGGTTCCCAAAGAAACTTTGTTAATAATAGTTTGTCAAATTTTTGATCTGCCTAAGGTTCTCGACACCCTAGAGACAAAAGAGCGGTCGTATCCGTCAGTTCTGGATGTACGAAGTTCGACACGGTTAGGATGGGAGGCCGAAGTCAGGCGGGTCTGTGTGGCAGGCACATCGCGCAGCAGCATCATGGAGAGCTCTGAGGAGCAAAGGCCGTTGGTGTAGAGAGCCAGATCGCCGACGGCCCGAAAGGGTCCAAGACTGTTAGAGACACCCCCCCCCCCACTCCGCTAGACAGCATCGAGCATGAATAATGTAGTCGGAGCGGCAGCACCCCAAACGTGTGAGCAATTCTCGAAGCTAGGTCTTATCTGGGCTTTGTATAGTGAGGAGGTCATGAGGTCATGTGGAGAAAAGTACTTCTTAGCCCTAAACAAATTGGCTAGCTTGTTCCCAGCAAATGTCGTTATTGACGAGATGTATTCGTGCCAGATCAAGTCCACGGTGAACCGCAGGGGTATTATGTAAAAAGCGTCAAAAATACCGACGAAATGTCATGTTGCAGACTAGATAGTTTTTAGAATGTAAATTGTTCATTCCACGTTTGCTCGCTGTGATCGCTGTTCGCCGACGATTAAGCTGTTCGTACAGCTACAAAACAAGTTCACAATAAGTGTACAACAGCTTGTGCTAAGTTAACATCTTGTAGAAAAACCTACGTTATATCGTAGAAAAATCTACGTTATATCACAAAAAAACCTACGAAATGTAAAAAAAACGACAAAATATCACTTTTCAAGATGTGTACTACCCGTGCCGGGCTCCTACCAGCAAGGTGAATGTTTTGGAAGCATTGAACTGTACAAGATTGTTACGTCCCCAAGCAGTGATAACCTGCAGGTCTCTCGTCAAAGAGCAAGTCGCTGCTAGTCTTCTTTTTTCCAGCTCAATTCCGTCTTGTAGAGAGTTGTCCCCAACAAAGCATTGGATTGATCATACAGCAAAGGAAGTACTTGAAATGTAAAAGAAACATTGTCGGAGCTAAGACCGATCCCTGGAGCACACTGCGTCGACATTGTAGGATGAAGAGGATAACCCGTCAATTGTGGCCAGAGAGTGAAATTGCCACCCTGGGAGGTCATAGGATGGAAGTTTGCATAAGAAGACAGCGTACCACAGTTGATCGAACGCTTTCGTGATATCAAGAACAACGAAATGAGCCTCACTATCAGAATGAATGAGTTTACCCCACAATTGTGTGACGTAAGCTACTAGGTCCCCTGTGGATCGCTAGTGCCGAAAACCATAGTGCCCGTCGCTAATCAAGCCGTGACGTTCGAGGTAGTCCAGAAGCTCGCAATGTATGCACCTGTCCAGCGCTGGCCAATGTCGTTTTTTCTTTTAGATTTCCATGTGTACGAGAGAGACGCGAAAAAGAGTGCGGCATATAAGCGTCGTCACCACGTTGCCTTGCAACGACAGTGTAAGAGGGCGCGGCTGTAACTCATCGTCCACTCTCGTTGCCAGGCAACACGGTGATAATACTTATATGGCGCACACTTTTTTACATGCTTCCTCTCTCGTACTCATTGAATTCTAAAAGGGCAAACAAATTTAGCCAACAGCTGTAGGCGACTACAGCGCCATCTATGAGACACTAACGTTTTCAGAGTATATATAGTACATAGAAAAACAACTGCGACAAATTCTCATAGGCGACGCTACGGTATCTCATTTTATCTTTAATTTTCTGCACGCGCGAATATAGCCTTCGATTGGATATCTTCAGGTATAATACGTTAATCAGTTCTTGTATCTAGCAAAAAAACGCAAGATGAATTTCACTCACGTTTGCTCAAACAGCCCAATGAAAATATATTACGTTTTCATGAATATTCTTTATTATGGCACATTTACATAACAATTAAAAGGCATAATAAAGGGATATATTCTGAGGCTTTAACGCTAATATTCTGCCTACATGAATCTCTTACAATGTACATAAACGTATCTATATATTTATTATTTGTACCTTTTATCAATCATAATTCATTTTTGTTTTCTCAAATATTGTTCATGACATAATTAAACACTTAATTCTGAGTTTCTGGACTCAGTACTACAAAACTACATATTATTCAAAAATATGGTCAGCAACCTAGACTGAGATATCTACATATTCAAATGCCTGAGTGAAATACTTTAAATGAAAAAAGAAATGCATAAAATAATTGTTCAAGGTGAGCTACTTATAAATGAAATTTTAAAAAATCTTCATAAAAAATAGGATGTTAAAAAAACTAATGCATATATTGTTTCCCAGATTTAAAGGACAATATTTTAAATTGATGCTACCAAACAGGTATCATGTGATTTAAAATGACTGAATTTATGAAAAATAAACTTCACGACATTATGTAAAACATTTAGGGCAAGGAATATACTAAAAAAATAATTAGTGACCAGAAACATTGGCTTGTTTGCAATGCAGACCAGGAATGAAGTTTATCGGATTGGTTTGACTGACATTATGTCAACCTTAGCGTCCCTTTTAATAATATAGAAGCTTCTTATAAAACTAATTTTTGGGTCCAAAATGAAAATGTTATAACAAATTTTTTAGAAAACTTGAGATCTGGTCACAATAAAAGCAAGCCACATCCAAAACTTCATAGAACAAACTGCTTTCTATTAACAACGAACATATATATCTCTCTTAAGTTTAAATAAAATGAATGGTTTTTCGACACGAAACATTTATTGGAATATTGAGTCGAGTGTCAAAATGATTCAAATTATACGTAAAATTAAAACATGCAAGCATCATGAAAGATTTCTTAACATTATTGCGATTGATGTTGACTGATATCTAAGTCGTCTACAGATGGAGTTCTATATGCTACATGTTTATTGAAACTGGAAACTTACAAACATTCTTTGATGAAATAATCTATTTTTCACGATATCCCATTACGTTTTGACGTCCATTAAGCTGATCAGCAAGTGACACCTGGGTGTCAAATTTGAATGATTTGCTATAACGAATCTGACAAAAATCAGGAACGTAGTTAGATCAAATACCGAAGAAAATTTATTTTCACATATTTTTACTAACTGGGAATTTTGACAATAAAATATACGAATTACACCAAATCACATACATGCGTTGTTAGGTTAGGTATCTAGGCTTTCCGCAAAAAATGTTTAGATGGATTTTACGACAGAAACACATTCTTGAGAGTAAATGAAAAGGTTTATCATGTGGTGATAAAAAAAATGCAAGATAAATTTCTTATTAACTGTCAAGGTTTTAACATATATTTAAAAAAAAATTCAAGAATCAGTGAAGCTGCTTCAGAGGAAACATCAAAATACCTTCAAAATGAGTCCTTATAAACCGCTTATTTTTAAATTAATATTTTCCCAAAGCAACAACAGAAAATATTAAATTATAGGTAATACTTATCCTTGTGATTACTCAGAAAAAATGTCATCAATAATGCTCAACATTTTCTGAACATGTATAATTCAAACTAAATGTGTCTAGCGGCGTAGCCGCTGCAGTATATTGAACATATTATGATATCACATTTTAAAGGTCGTTTCATCCTCTACCATTCTTCTTTAGACCACCCGGACAAATAGTCAATAGTTTGCTGAATATATGCGAAATAGTGATTTACCCAGCATGTATTCAATGAAAAAGTAACTCAACAAGATTTTTTTGCCTCTAGAGTCTAGACGAATACACCTTCAACAAAAACTTCGTTGTAAAATCCATCTATTCATTTTTTTCTAAAACAGCCCGATAGATAGCCTATCCTAAGTATGAAAAAAAAACAAAAAAACGGGCACACCCTCTTAATAAGGCACTGTTTATACATCTGTCAGAGTTGTATGTCGCTTGACGATATGAATGTCACTAGATAATTATCTGTTATTTGTTTGTAAATTTAATCCTGATAAAGTATCGTGAAAAATGTTATTTCTAAAACGTTATAGTAATGTAGCATGGTGAGAAAAATGCCAACATGGTAAGTTGTACTAAGGACGCCATGCACTGAACAACTGGATTAATGAAATGATGGTACAACTCGAATCTGAGGTATATTTGTCTCACTAACACTTAAAATCTAACTAATGAAGGTTAGAAAACATTAAAACAATAGAAAGTACTATTTTATAAAGGTGGTTATCAATGCTTGATAAAATTCAGTTTCTGCTAATGTTACAACAATTGATTAACATATTCTACCTAAAGGTAGCCAACCTAATACTATATTGGGGCGCCCGAAAAATTACCCGACATGTAAAGAGATACCATAGTATCATATATGTGAATTTGTCACATATTTTTCCTCTCCACAATAATTACTAATCTACTTTTAAAATGTTAGTATCTCGTAGATGACGCTACAGTCCAACTATATATGAGTATACAGCTACCGCGCCATTAGCAAGACACCAACCTTTTCAAAGTAGATTCCTAATTACTGCGGATAGAAGAAAGATGGCTGTGACAAATTCTTATAGATGACACTCCATTATCTTATTTCATCTCAGATAATTTTTCGGTTGCGCAATAGTATTATAATATCTTAAGGTAGAATAACGTTAATGCTTCAACTCAAAAACGACGACGGAATTCAATAGAGTAACAACTCATGTAATCATGAAGATATCTTGCTTTACAGTTACTGTTATATGCTTGAAATACTCTTTTAGATAAAAAAACTATAATCTCCCACTTTTTACAGGTATCTCATCACCATTTTTAATTTATTCATAATACATTTTAGCTGGAGAACAAACTTTTATTTCCACAATTTCCCCCTCTCCTTCAGGGTAGTTAGAGAAAAGTGGGCAAAAAGTAGTTCCAAAAGTAACAAGTTGCTGTAGAAATGACAGCAGACTTTTGGTCATTTCTGATGATTTAAAAATAGGTAAATGGATCTGATCCCTTTTGAGGACGAGAAAGGGGGCTTCAAGTATAGTCGTTATTGTTATTGTAGCCTGGCGGGGACTTTGAATGAAATGATATTGTGAAAATAGATTATCGATGTAAAATCTGAAATTTTTCATGTTGTTTTCATGTAGATAACAGAGATTATCCATAATTATTATTCCAACATGTATCAAAATGCCTAAAATATAAGCCTAAATGATTGTTGAGCCCCTTACTCTGCTGAAAGACTTTTATTTTCAGAATTCTTATGATAGTGCCAGGATTGAAAGATATTCTAATTGTGATCCACAAGAGCATGCATCAAAAACGCAAGTTCAAAACAGACATGTTGACAAAGAACAATGCTTTTTACAAAGTTAGAACTTGGAAAATAAGAATATCCACATATAAATCTAGCAATTTATTTGATATTACACTTCTGTAGAAAATGCAAAAAGAACTATAATATTCATTGCACAAAATACAACGTTAAAGGCACTGAAGCATAAAAATGGGAGTACTAATCATGAATTCGAACAACTGAAATATTGAACAAACTTGAAACACTTACTTTCATCATGTGCAGAGAATGTAGAAAGTTTGCACTAAGTTTGTAAAGCTTTTCATATATGACAAAATCAGAGGTTAACTGTCAGCAAGACCATCTTGGAACAACCACTTGCAGCCATGAAAGGGCAGAAATTTTAGAGGTTTATGATCACATTAGGACGTTGCCAAATTAGGACTAGAACCTTTGAAACTCCGCTAAAAATATACAGTCTGATAAACCCACTGACACAACTTCTAGCCCCAGTTCTAGTATTTTCTCTGTAATAACGCTACTGAAATGTCCGCATAGCGAAATACAGAGTTTTGAAATTATAATTCCGAAATTGCAGATTTAAAACTTACAGAAAGAAAAAGAAACAGGTTTTCTATGCCGACTGACTTTTCATCAAATGCATTTTTGGATGAGGTTTTGCATTTTACGTAAATTATCTCCATTGAGAAATGTTTGTATTTTCAGAGAAAAACTGGATTGAACATTAGGGTATAATCCATGAAAAAACTTGAATTCATCCTACTTTGAATGTTTGTAATGACATTAAAAATTGTAGATAGAATTATTTAGAGATAATGTCTTATCCTTAACCAGTCTCAACAGTGGCGTAGATATTTTCAACACCCTGTATCTTGATAAAACAGATATTTCAGCACATATCTTTATAGGAACTCTTAATTCCTTTTCTATACGTACTCTCTGCCACTATTTCTTGAATAATCCTGATGAAACAGTTGCTCTCCAGCAAAAATGGAACTTATGATTTCATACAGAACGCTCCATGTTGCACAAAAGACAACTCTGGCTCTTAAGGCAAGAAATAGTTTGCGCAGGCTATCTATTGGACACCCTGTCAACTACATTTGCAAGAAGCAGACTGCAACAGATAACACCTGTATAAAAATTGACAAGTAATGTCGAAAATGCGGTTTTATCATATACCAAGGTAAAGGCACTCAATATAAATATTGCTACCTATTGATTAGAGTTTGGACAATATTTCTTTAAATCGTTTCGAAATTGCTCAATACTGGTGGATTTATAGAACATATTAAGTCATAGTCATAACTATTGACATAAGCATAAGATTTAAAATGCGCATTTCTTATGAACGCGTTTATACGTGTTATAAACATGGTCATAAGCATAGGCCTTTGTCATAATCATAACAGGGTTGACATTGAAGCTCATAATGATTATGACTTATATATGCATAACTCATGCAAATACTGTATAAACCAACTTTAACAAAGTAACAGTTTCAAAATATATGCCATTGATGTAAGTTGTACTTAACACATATGGGTAAATATCTAATCATCTACAGAATTATGTAATTTCCAACTTACATAAAATCTATCAAGTTACACGGTGACGTATTTTTGATACCAACTTTCTTTTATCAACTTCCCATGAGAATAGTCCAATCGCAGAATCACAATATTGAATGTACCTGGTAAGCGTCACTTTGCGTAAATAAACTTTAAGAATTGAGATATAAGAGCATGGCGAGAAATATCCAGGATATAAATGCCGAAAGGCTCTCAAATCTACTATTCAAGAAATTCCGGAAATTTCGTTTCCAAAAACAATGGCTGCGTACATTCTAGATCTAAATTGGTCCACCACCTCAGAATTTTTTTGGTTTGCCAAAGGAAAAATTTGCAACTGTTTCTGCTTGATGCGACAAGAACACGTTGACTAATTCAACCCTGAATTTGAAAATATTTATAATCATATCGAATGATCAAAATAAGATAGCACATAGTGCCATGTATTACCAGAATCGATTCTGGTAAAAGATGGCACTATGAACTGTCTTATTTCGATACACCCTATACCCTAAATAGAGGTTAGTTGCTCAGGTTTCATTGTTACTGATGAAACAGCTGTCCATGGTTGGCTGGACAAAAGCTACACTGCTAGTTTATATCAAAAAAATTTGTTCAAAAGCGAACAAATACTTTTTGGTGAACCGAGTTCTACCGTAGTGGACCAATTTTGCTTCAGACACGTAAGTAGCAAATTATCATTAAATGGACCTTGGCTGATCAATGTCGCAAAACGTTAGGACAGGAACTGTCCTAAGTGTTAACTTTTATATTTTATAAAGGGATGAAGTGTGGGGTACTGATATAAATGGTGTGCAGAATGTTATAGGGGATTAAGGGTAGCATTTATAAACGTTCCTTGTGGATTCAGTGCCGTTTCAGGAATGATTTCTCTTTATCTTTTTAAAATTTTCTAAATTTACATTTTCAGGATTGCCAGATTTTCTAGTTTTTTGATATTTTGGAAATATTGAAAGTCTTGAATATTTTGAATATGTTGAAAGTATTAAAGATTCTGGAATTGTTGTTAATAAAAAAATTGATATTTTTGAACATTTTGGAAATGTCAAAAACGTGCAAATTTCTAATATCTTGAATATTTCCCAAAATATGAACATCCCTCAAGGAATCGTTGTTTGTTTGAAATCCAAGGATAGATCGTTCCTCAAACGGCACCCAAATCTCAAGAAACGCCTATAAATGTGACCCTAAAATACCTTCAAAATGAGTTCAAGCTGCTGCAAAAATCGTGTATATTCAATACTTCATCGCAAAATATCCAGTGACGTAACGATTGGATATATATAAGTTATTTTGAAGGTATCTTCTACTACCGTTGTGCGGACGACTTACACCAACACTTGACTACTTTTTTAACATGCAGTTAATTCATCTTGTACAATATATTACCATAAACAGTATACAATTTGAGCTTAACAATGAATATACAACGCGTTGATGAAGTACCTGTTCAAACTAGGGTGATTGGGTAATTACAAATCAAGTTCATGTAAACTGAGCTCCGTTTTAAACACAAAGGAAACATGTTTTTTTTTTAAAACCTCTTTTCTAAAAAAAATTTCTTAAAGTTTGATTGAATGCAGTATGTATTAGTAGACGATTTGAAGAAAAATTCGCAACAATCGTTAAAGAAAAACGATTTTTAAAACCATTGAAATGGCCATCTGGATGACCAGATTTAAATCCGTTAATTTTTTTCGCTTTGGGGCTGTGGATTTTACTGATGCGCTTTTTTATTCGATATTATCTAAATTATGGGCAATACGCCTGTATCTTCTAAATATCATATTTTAAGAGAATTAGCTACAGAGTTATTAGTATTAGGATGTTTACGACAAATAGTCCATGAAGTATCTTCGCATCCGCATTTTGTTAATGGATGTTTGAAGAATATTAGGAACTTTGGCAACATTCAAATTTTTCTTTTTCCATACAGTTTTTCGGCGTCTAAAATGGCACTTTTTACAAATATTAATTCGGTTAACTCTCGATATCCAGAAAACAATGAACTTTAGAGAATAGTTCATATGAACCTTTTTTGTTCAGAATAACCCAAAAAATCAAAAAAAATGCCCGAGCGAAAAGAACAAATTTTGGAATTCGTTTAAAGAAATGTTTTTAGAGCATGGCAACATGCTGATTCATGGAAAATGGTCCTTTTGAATAATATGCATAAAAACAAAAAAAAAATTTCCGAGAAGACGGATTTTCAAAAAAAAAACGTGGACGAACAAATCATTTCTGGACTTATGTCTATTCAAAAGTTTTTTTTTCTTAAAATGACCCAGGGACTCAACACATCAAGTTTGACAAGGCACATTCTTATCAAGATCATGTATGAAGGGCTCGGTACTGTGTGCCCAGGTGCGCGATTATTCAAAGTCCCTCTTTACTAAATTTCTCGTCGCTGGGCTAGCAGTCCCAAGTCCAGGGCAGATCCTTATATGGCTAATTGAATAATGCTCACAGTAACACACTGCACACCACCTAAAACCCTACTTAGCCGCCCTTTTCAGCACCATCACCCACCCACCACCATCCTGCGCGACAACATCTAATGAGAACATCGCCTCGTCGTGCACGTGTCGCAACACGTCATCTGTCAACCGCACGTGGATAGCGTGAGGGCCTTCGACGTACACATCGCGCACTCTGTCGGCCGTTACACCGGCTATGGCAATTAGTTGCGCGAGCAGTTCGCAACTGCTGTGTTGGCGTAAGAAGATTGCTGTGTAGACGGTCGAATCGCCTAGACAGATGTAGAGTTTCAGCTTAGGGGCGATTGTCCTGAAAGAGAAAAAGTTTTACAATACATGTATTTTCCAATTTCATATCGTTTCATCTAAGTTCAATTCTTAGGCGTTGACACTGCGTGGAATAAACTACTCTTACCATGAATAGATGTCCAAACAAAAGGAAATTGAACAAAAAATACTAAAGTTTTTTAAAACAAGTGATGTATAATGAATTCATCCAGAAAGGATTACACAGGCCAACATGATTTTTACCCAGAACCGAAGATTTTTATGCGCTGAATCCGAATCTGTGCCCACCCACATCTCTCAATTGCCTCTAGTTTTCTAAATATCCTAACCTCAAATCGCAAAAATAGCGATTGAAGTCTATTTTTTAGGTAATGTAGCATAACACTTTTTACAATACTTCAAATGCTGTTTAGTTTGCTTAAATATCGTTGATTTGCCAAGATATGGCACATTAAAAATTTCATTTTTCTGAATTTCATTGTAAACACGAAAAATATGATAAGATATTTTTATGAAATAAGACCTAAAATGCGCTGTCTCATTTTGAATAAGATCTGTCAACTGGAAAAGCCATAAATCCTCAACACTGAATCCATAAAATATCTAAAACTTACACAAATCACAACTCAACAACTGAACCTACTCTATCAAGATCGAATTTAATGTTCTTACCTATTGCACACTTTTTTCAGATCAGAAAAATTAAGATTTTAAAATGCAATATCTCAGCGAAAGGAAACATATTCAAGCAATCTTAACGGCCTTTGAAAGTACAAGACTTGTACTTTGAGATATCTATGATTTTTAAGAAAATAATTCTTCATGCTACATAATCTCAGATATAGACAAAAATCACTATTTTTGCACTTTTAGGTTAGGATATTTCGGATACTATATCAATCGAGAGATTTGGACCATGGATTCGGATTCAACGCACAAAAAACTTCGGTGAAGTATACTCTAGTTTCTGGGTAAGAGGATCCGCCTGTGTTACCTGGAACACCGCATTTATCTCTCCCCAAATAACAACTCGTGGTTAGACGTTAGGCTGTTTTGTGGACGCCATATTTTTTGTTTTGATAGTCCCTTATTTGCCTTAAGATTATTAACGTCACAAAAATTAATGACAGACCAGAAGGAGAATGGGCAAAAATACATAGGTTCTGGTACCCAATAGCAATAAATCATATATAAATTAAAAAGCCTTTACAATTAGAACAAGAGCTGTTTTTTTTTCAAATTCGTTATCAGATCGTTCAAAAGAATTTCAACCAAATTATGGATATAGGGTTATTATCCGCCTATCTGACAGTGACCTTGAATTCGCCATTGACTTCCACCTACGAGCTCATTTTAAGGTAGAGTCCATTTTTTCGAACGAGACCCTATGTTTTTGACCCTAGAACTGCATACAGTACTTTTCGTGTGATGAATACTCAGTCACCAAAAAATTCATGGTCATGATCCAAGTATCTAATCAATAAAATATCCTTGAAAGCCATCAGTCTTACAGAAAATCTACCCATGCATAGGCTTAATATTCTTCCCTGGTTATTAGTCAGTGACCTTGACTTTGATCCTGAAGGTCGTTTCAAGGTCATATCAGTTTTTTAAAAAGAGGTTTTTCTAGACTTTCCGCTTTATCCATTTCCGATGTCAAAATAGGTTCTCATTCTAAAAGAACGTAGTTGACCTTGAAGGTCGAGTAAAATAAATATTTCTTACGGATACTGAAGTCATACGACATCGCCATAAATGGTAGCCCGATAAGGGAGGGTTTTAAATCAAGTTTCTTTTTTTTTATACTCCAACTACCACGAAGGCCTAAGGCCTAAGCACCCATTGGGTACCGTGGGGCCATAGGGGGATACATGGGAAAGGGGGAACGCCACACGGACTCTGGCGAGGGAACACGTGTGCATGCAACATGCACACATTCTAGCTCCGCCTACGAGATCCGCCGGGTGGTACCTCCGCGTTCGACAGTTAGAGACCGTCTACCACCTACGGACAATTACAACATCCATAGCCAAGAGAAAAATTTCTCCTGGGACGGGACTCGAACCCGCACAGCGCACGGCGACTGATCAGGAGACCGAAGAGTCTACTACTGCGGCCACCGCTGCTGCCCAGATTAATGGCAGGGCTTTAGAGCAATTTACGTATTTAGGGTGCACTCTGACCTATAAGTTAAGAGAAGACGTTGAAATCAATGAAAGAATCAAGTCTTTGAAAAGAGAGTAGTACTTACTTGGAATGGAGTGCATTATGCAACCTGATCCCATCCGCGTCCCCGCAGATCTGGAGGAGATCTTCGCGCGACATACGCAGCATGTCGTCGCCCGAGAATCTCTCGAATGTTTCGACGTATTTCTCGAATCTGTTCGCAGACAGCCACTGGATCGTGTCGTCTGGCGTGGAATTCTGGGACAGCTGGTTTGGCTGAACAGCCTGCAAATTGATAAATGAATATGTAAGAAAATGAAGTAGGGTAAATTGTCTCTGTGCTTCAAAATATACAAGATACCAAAATGTCAATATTTGTATTGATATTTGAAAGTGTTGTTAACATTATCTAAACATTTTAGAAACGAATCCAAAACATTGATGTACTCACACTAGACACCACTGTATCATTTCGTTCCACAAAAGGCTTGACCACCGGTGCTTGTATGATGTGGGAAGCCAGTTGATTTCCAGTAATTCCATTTTCTATTTTTGCAAGCTGATTGCTAACCTGAGGCGTACTATGGAAAAACATAGAAATACTATTACAATTTGTAAAATATCGATAAGTGAATCTAAAGTTATGGTAAAGGTTCATTTTTGGTTATTACCAATTTACATTTATGCTCTGTGTTACAATTTGAGATATTTCACAGAAGCTCTATTGTTTTCTCCGGTAATACGTATCATATTGTAAAAAGCGTATGGTTTTCCATATATACACCATATAATGATTTGAATTATAACGGTTAAAACGTAACACGTTTTTTTAAAAAAAACATGTTACATAATAAATTTTTTTTAATCCACCTATACCATTTTCTATCATATTCTTTGAGGAAACTTGTAAACCAGTAAAACTAATGTGCTTTCCGTAATCAGCAATATCATCTCCTCAAGTTAGTTTTTTATTAAAATTAATAAAATAGTAAATTATAGATAGAAATTCAATGCGTCTGTTGAAGAAAAACACAGCAATTCAATAACAATCCAGATATAACTAGTTAGTAATTAATTTCCACCATAATATGTACGGAAACTAACTAGTAAATACTAAAATTAGGTTACCTAATTAGACTCAGGTGTTTAAAATGTTATTTCATCTTTCCAAGTACTACCACAGCATATACAATACTGAACAGCAACGCACCTCCCGACGATATGAAGGGGTTCACGATCCATGCAAAGCATTCTGGCCAATGAGAACGGACTATTCAACATGCGTGACATCTCGAAACGTCTTCAAGGTCATACAAATTCGATAAAAATTGAGCCCAGCGTTGTTGTATAGTAATGTATATGTTGTGCTAGTATGGTGCTACAAAATAAGAATAATACAAACAAACGTAACAAAGATTTTTATATTTCGTCATATGAAATCAACTTTGAATAAATTACTGACAGTGAACACCTACATTTGTACGGCCCTCAGGTGATGCTTAACCCGATGCCTGCCATCTATGACCCTCTTCATGGTCTGCTTAAGGTCCGCGCACGCCTTCTGGCTCCTTCCACCAGTGTCCCTCCCGCTAGGTAGGCGTGGCCTAGCTCTGACACGTCTACCCAGCAATCGGCTGACAACCAGATCGGAGGTGAGGGCGTGAATGAATTGAGCTTGAATCTCGCGGTCGCAGTCGTCTATGGTCATCGTGTGGATTAAGAGGAAGCGGTACGATTGCTGTACCATCTTGTAAGCTTCGTCTGGTAGTATTACGTCAAATCCTCTATGAGAAGAATGGGCCAGATTGATATGGAGGTACCTTCATTGGCGTTTCAAGGTGCCGTTCCGCGCTGCAACAACGACGTAGCCAAGGCTAAGAACGATTCGTGAAACCAGTGACACAGCAGTGATACAGAAAATCTGACACTGTCGCTTTGAAATTCTCTACACTGAGAAACAAACTTGTCTGACGGATTGAATTCAATGTGTACAAGAGATAACTGTGTATATACACATGTTAGAAAGAGATAGAAGCCGGCGCAGGCTGGATAGCGAAGCTCATCACTGCGTTGGCAAACAACGCTGACGCGGCAATCTGCCGCGTTGCCATTATGTTACAACAATTGAACTAAGATGCATGTTGAAAATATGCGTTAGTTTATTCGCTACATCCAAATAATGGTTTTATTTTGAGCGTACACATTATTGAATTGTGCATTATGTCGAATATGTTTACGATCGATTCCGGATAGGTCCTAACGGCGATCCATTTTAGGCCGAAATTAAAAGTCAGGATCGCCACAAATTCTGCAACATTGCATCATTTGTTGGCTTGGCAACACCGCATCTCGTACATTCCAATGCAAGGTTTCCACCTCCATGATGATAGATGAGCGATTTTGGTCAGTACCCATCTAGCGCTCGCTGCCGCAAAATGTAACAATAACTCGGGGTGTGTTGATTTTATCATCATCGGTAGAAATCAAAGATAATTCTAAAATAAATTAAAACACTAAGTCGTATCAAAATTGTAATAACTAATTCCGATCAAAATGAAAACAAAATACATATTAAATTAAATGTTCGAACACACCTCCTTCTCGGGTTTGACAGTAACCTCCTAACCTATTGTAGACGCCTGTGCGAACATTTTCTGGCGCATACTGGCAACCGGCAGATTGTACGACCTTCTGGGTCACCGTCGCTAGACTATGTGTGACCTGCGCTCTTCAGCCGGCTTCTATCTCTTTCTGACATGTGTTGATACACACTTATCGCGTTTTCCCTGTATAATCCAAATGTAAAATTGCTTAACAGTTGCTTCACAGTATAAGTGTGACAATTGGTAGGTTAGGTTTTTTGTGAGTGGTTCAATCGCGACTCATTGGTTTATTGTAGTTCACACCTATTTATATTCCTCACAGTAGCTCCGACCTCCTAAGTACACCAATTGGCTTATTTGGAGAAATATCTTTCAGGTCTCCCACTTGGAGCAAACTACTCTACTACTACTGTATTGTGCCTGACTCTGGCAAATGTAGGGCTGCACAAAACGTGATCAACCCCCCAATGCACAGTATGCAGTCAGCATCTTGTGATATCCCAACATTTTTCACTGTGAGTGGTGACGCAATCTGAAATCATTGGTGTACTATCCCACTAAGCTTTTAAGGATGTTCTCATTTACCCGCAGCAGTGTATGTTACCTTCTTTGTTAAAATTGTTATGGTGTACGGTTGACTTACAATTAGTTGACCCCGTTAATCCCTCCCAGTGTGGATGGACCTTTCTGTCCATCTGTACAGAGATTGTTTGATTAGGCGTATTGTACACAATCCTGGCTCAGGCCCTATGAAGGGCATATTGGCTGGTTTCATTTTCCCTCAAACCTGTGTATCCTGGTATACATATGAGAAGGACCTCACTTCTATCCACTATGCTACCAAGAGCTTCAATGATGTTTTCTGCATCAGTGCTGTGCCACTCTACTTGTAAATCGGTCCCAGCCTTGGTCGTGGCGTGAAACGGCACATTTACCCAATATATTATCACGAGTCAACCTTTCAGATTACGTGTAATCTATCGGTTGGAATGTCAATGACGGTACGTTATAGCCCTGTTCGTACAACTGTCACCAACCTGTCAGTGATCGTGTCCAAGATCCCGCCACACAAATTCCGTTCATTCTGCTATGCTATTTAGACAGAATTCATGCGGACGGATCTCAGACACAGTCGCCTACTAGTCACCGGCCACTGTGCGAAAAAACCATAATATATTATAGATTTTATTTTGCCTCTGGACTATTTACAAAAAAAAACGGCAATTTCAACAACTACTGTTCAATCTTACATATTTCTTGGGAAATAAACAGATTGTCGTTTTACTCGCATAGTATATCCAAATACGTATAAATACAATGTACATGAATTCTCTTAATTGTCACAATTCTTTAAAATCCATAGAAGTGAAATTGCTAGATCAGTCGTTTTCAACACGGAATTTCTGACTATCAGAAATTCCCAGATACAGTCACCCATACAAACTATTGATATGACTAGCTGCTACGCGCTGATCTGGTTTGTTCCACTGGAAAAGACCGTTCGGGAGTGTCAACAATTAATTGTTGGAAAGAACCGAATATAATTAATTCACAATATTTCCAAAAGATATGAAAAAGATACCCAGAAGCAAAATCAAAATAAGATAATTTTAGTTATGCCTGAAAATGGATCTACATAATAAAATACACGTCTTTAACCAGAGTTCCATCTCACAGTTGAACCAAGTTAAAAAACAGAAATGCATTATTATAAACATAGTATTAACCCATTTTTGGCTGCATATATCGAAAACTATTAGACTGATTGAGCTCCGTACTTTTCTGTGCTCACTTGTCAGATGTTATAATAATAGTTTCATAAGCAATGATGTAGGCTAGCTCCCCACCCTTATTATTAACTGCAAAATGGCGGGAATAGCAATATGATCGCCATATCTGTAGTAACTGTGTGTCCGCTTCAGAAAAGGCACTAGCGGAGGCCATTTATAGCTTCTACGGCCTCATTTGTAAGTTCTATACTATAGGTCATTGTTACATTCGTCCAGATACCATTCACAGCGAGTACGTGTAGCGTGGGCTACCTACTACCTTCTACACAAATAAGTTTGGCGATCAAATCGCAATCATATAGGTATACCTTATATATTTAAAATCAAAGGCAATACATATTTGTAAAATCTCAAACTCATAATACAAGTGAATAATAGCAATAATATGCAGAGCCAACATAACTTGGCGTTTAAATTCTTGGCTTAACATTTCAAATGGATATAAATATTGTTCTGCTCGTATTATTTTAAAGTTCCGAGAATTGAGAAGCATGCCAAGTTCTAATTAAAATTGACATTGCTGTACCAATTCCAACAATACTATGTTACTACGATTCATTTAATTCGTAAGTAATAAAAACAGCTACAAGTCAATTACCTTCACAATTATTTAGGTCATTCATTTTTGCAATTTTGAATTATCCATGCATTTTTGCTCTATCATGAAATCACAAATGAAATCTCTTTTTGTATCTTGTTGGCACAAAATTACAACTCATGATTTTATGAAGTAATAATGATGAACCCTGCAAAATATCGCTTGGACACTTGATAAAGACTAGTAAAGGCATATTGATAAAAATCGATTTTAGGAGTAACATATAGTTTTTAAAATATGAAGATAACAATATACCACGATCAAGATTTCCATTGTTTAATACTTTGAATGGAATATAAGTTGAGCACGGTACTGCGATTGCTGTAATAGTCTAAGATCCCAGGGCCACCAGACATTACTTATTTTCTGAGAAACAAACTGTAAGTCATTGAATAGCGCTTATATATACTTTCAATATCTGCTAAGTTGGGTAGAGGACTGATTTAGTGGCATCAGATGAGAAAGGTTAAATAAAAATAAGACTATCTTAAATTATGATAGCTGATTTCTATAAAATAATTTGTAAAGCATTACAATATACTTCCTGCTGGCCATAACTTCTGCCAGATGCTTAAAAGATATCCCGCAATAAAATGAACTGCTAGCTTTTCAGTATGTGCATTAAAAAATCAAAAATGTTTTATACAAAAGTTATAGTCTATGATCTATATAATTCTTCATGCAATGTCTTTTTAGTATCAGTGCGATCAAATAGGGTGTATGGTTTAATTATTCAACTGATAGGACTTTTCTGAGATATCATATATACAAAAAAACCAAGTATGTAAAACTTTGTTTTTTTTTATTTAGAAACTGGCTGGCTGTACCGAATACTACTTGTAATAATGTTTTACAAAGTATTTATAAAAATCAACCATCATGTTAAGTTAATCTTATTTTTACTTAATATTTCTCACCTGATACCAGTAAATTGGCCGTTTACCCAACTTAGCAGGTACGCTACTTCATGTCCCACTTTCTCTTTCAGAAAATGAATGCGTCAGGCCTGGGATTATACTCTATAATGCAAATTTGTTGGTAGGACTAGGAATAAACACTCCTAATAG
Source organism: Acanthoscelides obtectus (assembly GCA_963669975.1). Taxonomy (NCBI): domain Eukaryota; kingdom Metazoa; phylum Arthropoda; class Insecta; order Coleoptera; family Chrysomelidae; genus Acanthoscelides; species Acanthoscelides obtectus. The sequence continues at coordinate 63,403,792 of CAVLJG010000006.1, forward strand.
GTTGTTCCACATCCTACGTACCTATCGGCCAGTTTTCGATAGAAATCAGCTGACTATATAGATCCATTTTCAGAAAGTACTTATATCCAAACAAATAAAAACATTCATACGTGTTTTGTATTAAAAATCTCTGCCTAGCATGCAGAGATTCAGATCAGAGCCACGGATGTCCTGCCGTGACAAAAGTAGACGTTTTTGAGCAGGTCAAATTCGGTCTGCACTTGCTGCAGGCGTGCGCCGGTGTCATCTAACGAAAGTCTGACTAGCACCGATTGCGAGCGACGTATAGACAACGGGGGACACCTAGATAGAGAAAAAAAATAATTTTCGTCGGGATAGTTGCAGAGATAGCAAGCCCATAGTCGTTTTAGATAACAATCAATCCTGGAAGTATCTTCGCATCCGCTCGGGAAATTATTCGTTTTTATTTTCCTCAAAAACTACTACTTACTAAGCCCAAAATGGCATTAAATATTATATAGAAAGGTTTTTAACAAAACCAAAGGTTAGGTTTCTTGGGTCATTCTAAACAAAAAAGGTTCTATTGGATTTTTTCCAAAGTTGACAGTTTTCGGGATATACTCGTAAGCGATTTATCTCGTTCACTGCCACGGTGGTCCTATATGACCAATACTCATGTTGCCTCAGCAGGCCACATTGGTCCAATAGGGCCAACATATATTTTGCCTTACCAGGCTATGTTGGTCCCACCTGCAGAAATGGACCAACATGGCCTAGAAGCTATAAGCCGCACATATTTCTTAGATTTTTCCATAATGAGGAATGTGGCTCCGATAGGAGCAACGTCTTTTTTATTTGGTGGCCCACTAGTGCTCAATGTAAAATATATGTTTGGCGTAGTGGGCACATGTTAAAAAATGTCTGGCAGCGAACGTGTTACTATCCGAAAAAATGGAAAATGCGCCAACCGGGAAAATAATATGAACAAACGAAGATTTCAACGTCGCCAAGGTTTCTAAAAATTCTTCCAAATTCAGAGCAGTTTAAGGGGTATTGTTACTGTAAACATTCGTTTTATAATTGTATCACAGAATTCATTTAGACAGAAGGCTTACACGGCAAATGCACATTTTCCCAAAAAGGAAACAAATGGGCACCAAACTCAGAGTGATGAATTGGATTATTGGTAAGAAAGTTAAACTCATTGGACAACAACGTATCAGTCTACAATGATTTGTTGAAATCAATTCAGACGTAAAGCATCCAGGTATAGTGCACAGCGACCTATAGCAATATTGCTACCCTTCATCAGTTCCAAGGTCCAGAGAATGATCGTCGACGTACCATACACCATGTTCCACATTTCCAATGAAGTTATTCGGCGTAACGTCCCTCTCCCTACCATCTAGGAAGCAACCCACAGGTTCAGTGTTAGTTACAAGCGAAACAGTTGAAATACTCCATACTGTGAAAGCAAACCAATTATATGTGTCTAATAATGAGCTAGTGAATTGGCTAAAATGACATTTGCCATTTGACTTGGCGATAGGACCACGATAATCTTAAGTGATAACATAGACAATTAATTTAGTTTTAGATAGAGATCACCCACTGGAATGAGACTCTGCTTATCTCAAAAACGATCAACTTCAGAGAAAAGATCATAAGATTTTTTACTCAGAAACTTTGTCCAGAGGGATTTGTTCAAAAAAAAAAATGTTTGAGCAATTCTTGTTGCAGTTTTGTTCTGGCAACATGCAGTTTCATTGAAAAACAGCGCTATCTGAATAAGATACGCATATAACCGAATCTGAATATATTTTCGAGCAGATGTGAACATATTTAGGATCAACTAGTGCCAGTCATAAGTTTAACCCGTGTTTGCTTTTCGACGTATTCATTACGGATTGCCTAATATATGCAGTCTGGGACAAAATGAAATTCTGCCAAAAACTTTTCTTTGAATGCATCTAAAATTTGATTAGACCTTGAACATACATAAGGAAAGATATCTTTTAACGTAGCAGCTAGATTGTAGGTTAATATTTGCAATTAGCAACACTTGCTCCAGATTTTTGTAAACAGATGAATCAAGAAACATCAATAGTATCTAAAATGACCATCGGTTTGCCATCTTTGCCATAAATGGGTTTTTTCTTGTCTGATCTAACCTGCATTGGAGTGGGGCAGCCATCAACCAGACAGAGGGCGCTTGGGGGCATTCCCGTGACACCACCACCATCGAAAGATTAGTAAGTGATGTGTTGTGCGATGCTCTAAGGGTTCTTCAAAGTTTCACCACCCTATATCGTATTCCATCAAGGTTAAGTTGATCACCTGCAAATAAAGTAAACTAGTCCGGTGGGGATATTTTCAAAAATATCTGAATATCTAGCTGGATTCAATTTTGTTTTGTGATAAAATCTGGAGTCATAGATTCTGAATCTGATCTCAATTTGAAGCTATTTCTACGTCAAAATTGATACCATAATATTACAAAATTTATTCATCGTCATATCCGAATGCAGTACCCCAAATTACCCATGTATACTGAGTTTCATTCACTTGTAACAACAGAAAGTAAAGATGAAAATTTCGCCCTTCAAAATTCTGAAATATCTTAAGAATACCTAAGGCCCGTATCGTCAGTCGTCCCTACAATCGTAGGGCGCCTTTATGATCTCCTTGATTGTCATAGTTTTCTACTTCTCCGTGCCAGAACTCTATTTTGAGGTTATGTCACAAACATCTATTTGCATTAAATTGTGCTTTCTTTTAAGTTATATCATGTTTTATCAGCCTGAAATTTCCTACAATTTAAAAAGAAAACATATCTTCACAATAGGAGAGCGCTGACGCTGAGACGGGACAAGTGTAATCTAGAAATTTTTGAAGGAGAGACAATCAAGGAGGCCATAAAAACGCGCCCTACAATTGTAGGGACGACTGACGAAACGGGCCTAAAAGGGAATAAAATAAAAATATCTGCACAAGTGTGCATCTTTGACCTAGATATACCTCCTGAGATCATTTTTTTATACTGAATTTATTTAAAAACTAACATCCAAATAGTAATTTTTGATTGCAATATATTGAGTAAATTAAAAATAATATAAGAATAATAATAGGAGTTATGGAATTCGTATTTCAAGAAAGTATCAGCAAATTTATTTACATTTAGTATGTTGTTATCATACACTTTGCATCAATTACAGGCTGAAGCTTCCATGGCATGGAGGATGTAAGATTATGAGTTATTCCTAGTCCAATTTAGTTTTTACCTCAAAGTCCCACAAATATTCTAGGGTATTGATATATTTGGGCTGCCATTTTGAATTGGGCATGTGCATTATAAAGTAATCATTCCTTTGGCATAGTGGTGGTGTGTTGAGGATCATTATCCTACTGGAAGATAAATGTATCTCTGATCCCCACTTTTCCAGCACATCTGTGAAAGTTATTGTGCAAATCTGCAAATGTCGATATACTTGCCTGCATTCCTTTCAAAACGTCTTCAATGAATCTTACTTTTCTAACACTGTACCACAACATACCCCAGACTAAAAGACTCCAGCTATCATGTTACTTTCAACTTCTAGATTTCAGATCTGTTGATCATAAATATGTATGGAGTTAACAGTTAATTTGAAATGGAATTATTAGCCCAAAAGTGAAACATGATGGCAAGAGAGGTCTATTCAGGGCTGCATGTTGTGGTTGGAAATGTAATCCTCAGCCAAAACATCTTTCATAGTAAATTCAGCAGCAGTGTTGAAATAAGTGGGGATCAGAGAAATATTTATTTTTCAGTAGGATGATGATCCTAAGCACATCTAAACTAAAACAATAGAGGCTGCCCTCAGGGCGGAGTTCTGTCACCCCTACTGTGGTGTATCGTGGTGAACGAACTCCTCGTTAGGCTCAGCAGTATGGGTGTCTACGAACAAGCCTATGCTGATGACGTAAGCATAGTAGTTAGGGGGCGTTTTTGTAGAACAGTCTCGGAAATTCAGCAGGGCGCTCTGCGCTCCGTGGAATCGTCGATCTTTCTGTTAATGCTGAAAAGACCGAGCTGATCCTATTCACTAGGAGAAGAAGGCTTGACGAGCTGTTCATGCCGACCTTCTTTGGGACTAGATTAATTTTGTCCCAGTCAGTGAAATATCTGGAAATTATCCTGGATTGCAAACTGAACTGGAGAGAGCATGTTGAATACAAGGTTAGCAAGGCTCGCAATTCGATGTGGGCTTGTAGACGTGTTGTCTGTGTAAGGTGGGGGCTTAAGCCCAAAGTGGTATACTGGCTCTACACGACGATAGTACGTCCATCTCTCTTGTACGGCTCCCTGGTCTGGTGGCCTTGCATTAGAACTGAGACAACTAAGGCCAAACTCAATAAAATTCAGCGTTTGGCCTGTATTAGTATTACAAGCGCAGTGCGAACAACGCCATTGAGTGCAATGGAAGCTCTGTTGGATCTCCCACCGTTGGATCTGGTGATCCGCGGTGAAGCCAGAGTAGTCGCTCATCGACTGTGGAGTCAGGGCAGCTGGGCTTTCTTGAATCCTGTCAAGGGGCATACTGCCATCTTAGTCGAATTGCAAAGGGAGGACCCCGTCCTTCTAAGCAGGGGTGATCGTATTACCCCTAAATATCGCTTCAACCGCAAGTTTATTCTGGAGTATCCAACGAGGGAGGAGTGGGACGCGGAGTGAGCGGGCAGGTCTGGTACACGGACGGCTCGGTCACCGAAGAGGGCTCAGGTGCTGAGGTCTCTGGGCCTAGAACTAGGCTATCTTTGCGATTCTGGCTTGTGTATCTCACATTCTGGACGAGGGTCGGCCTAGGAGAAGAATAACAATCTTATCCGACAGCCAGGCTGCAATGAAAGCACTAAGTGCCTGTAAGATTACTTCGAGTCTTGTATTGCAAAATGCAGGGAGGCTCTGGATTGCCTCGCAGCGAGGCATCCGGTATCGTTAATATGGGTACCTGGGCACGCTGGGATAAGGGGCAATGAGACGGCGGACACTCTGACGAAGACAGGATCAGCCAGCAAGCTCGTTGGTCCTGAGCCAGCTCTAGGAGTGACCGCGCATAAAGCTAGGAGGAAAATGGAGACGTGGGTTGCAAGACAACACTCTCAGAAATGGAGAAGTATCTCCAGACATCTCCGCCAGGCACGGGAACTCATTGAAGGGCCCAGTGCTAAGGATGGACGCTTCTGCCTATCTCTGGATAGAGCCAACCTAAGGTTGCTGGTGGGACTGTTGTCTGGCCATAACACGTTAAGGCGTCACCTGCACGTGATGGGGGTGGCTGAGGATCCCTTGTGTGAACGCTGCGGGGTAGAGGAAGAGACCTCGGCGCACGTTTTGTGTCGCTGTGAAGCTCTGAGCTACTATAGGCAGACTATACTGGGGTTCATTACTTTGGACCCTCAGGACGTCAAGGAGCTTGGACTCAAGGCGATTATCAACTTCGCTAAAAGGGCGAGGCTTGTGATCTAAGGATTGTAGAGGTGCATAAGGGCCCGCTTAAGCGGCCTATGCACTGGCTCCTTATGGTGGCCGGAATGCCTCTAATTTCAAGATTCATTCAAAACAATAGAACTGTTTCTTAAGGATGGCCCTGCACAACTCAGAACTCCAGCCCAAACCCCAAATATCAATTCCATAGAACATTTTTGCGGTACTTGCTCAAATGGAAGTTTGGAAAAATAAAATTTCTCAAAATCACAGCTACACGGTGTTTTTATACAGAAATGGGACTAAGATGAACCATAAATAGCTCAGAATTTTGTATCCTCTATGACATGAAGTCTTCAGGCCATAATTAATGCAAATTGTAAGATAACAAAGTACTAAACGTAAATAAATTTGCTACTATTTCTAATTTGTCCATCCTACTACCATCATAAATTACTATTTGGATGTTAGTTTTTAAATAATTTTAGTGGGTAAGTTTAGTTTTCAAAAAGAGTTGTCAATACTGCTTTGACTAACTGTATATCCAGGGGATAACCAAAAAAAATGGTGTCCCATTTTCTTACAAAAAAAACCGAACTTGAAACAGGCAGTAAACAATGAAAAAAAACGGAGGCAAAAACTAACGACTCGATCCGATAAAACCGAGTCATTCAGGATACGATTTCTACCTTAAACTGGTTTGCACTGCGGACCCATAAATATATCTGCAGCCGCATTTTCAATATAAAAAAATGTGCTATAAATAGAATTCAATATAAACAAGAGTAACTGTGGACAATTTTTACTCTTTGAATAGCTATCCCATTGACTTCTCTATACATATTTGTTATAAAAAGGTACTATTTATATTTAAAAGAATCCCTTAAGCCCACTTCATTTTACATGTCTAAGAGTCTTATTTCAATCTTGTTCTAAACATTTACTATTACTATTAAAATAGATGTTCATCTAATTTAGAGTTGGAATATAAGCAATTTCCTAATATCAAAACAAAGCTTAACTTGTCATTCAATTAAAACACATTAAACCTTTGGCCTAACTAATTTTATCTTAATAAGCTGAGTCAGGAGCTAAATGGTTGATTAGAATACCAGGCTAATTTATAGCTCAAAATCGTAATTTCCTGAGAAAATTCTACTTCCCTACAATCTAGAGAAAAAATATAAAGGAAACTACCCTAAACCAGACTCCTTGTCTCAGGGGCTCTCCATTATCTGAAATTCCATTATTGCAAAGTGGTAGTAGCTTAGATATTTACCATGCCATAGTGGAGGGCACATACAACTCGTATGCAGTCTACCAATACATAAATACATTGTATTTTGATAGTGGGAAAAAGTTTTTGAAGTACTGTCTCAGGAAGGATATATGTATATTCTATGTATCCAAGAAAAATCTATTTCATGACCCAGGCGAAATGGCCTGATGGAATTTGTCATGACATGTCGAAAAAAAATGGAATGGCGGATTTTGATACAAAAATTCAACCTTGAAATTCCTATTTCAGGGCTACAAACAGCTTGATGGAGTTTGACATAGAGGTTCAGATTGGTGTGATGATGACAATGAACATCTGTATTTTTAAAATGAACTTTTTATTATTGTTCTTTGGCATTTACAAGCAAGCCTTTATGCCAATATATTAAATGATAAGATCCCAGGTTTGATCCTCTCATGAAATTGGTTCATTCAGATGTTTGAGTGATATAAACAACTTTTTGGTGCTAGTTGCATATCGGACTCATTTTCCCTAATTCAAGTCAATAACACAATGAGCAAAGCTTAAGCCCTTCTTTTTCAACGTACTTCATGACTGAGACTAGTACTTTAGGAATGTGAACCCCCATTATTAACCTTAAAGAGAGTATTTAGATTTTTCACGAGTAACAGCGCGTTTGTTTATTCAACTGGCCCAATACAAAAGCCAAAAACCAAGGTGGAATCTATGGGATAGCAGCCAACAGTCGTCTAATTCTAGAATTTGGTATGTAATCAATAAACCTAATAAAAGTAAGTACTTACCTGAAAATAACGATACAACTTACCTACAACAGTGCAACAGTACCAAAAGCTGTTATCTGAATGAATAAGTCTGAAAAACTGCTTGTAACTAACCACAGTTTATAAAAAAAGAACTACAAAAACAATGGTATAAATTCTTGACTAGATTACGTAGGTGTTGTTCTCTTTTAAATAACACGTACAATATACAGACACACTTCACAATGAGACACCACAGCTGCCGTAATGTTGACAAACCAAGTAGAAGTAGACGTCAATTTAAAATCGGACGATCGTTGGGCAAAATTTACTCGAGTACCGTTTTACTAGTTATAAGCGCCCCTCACAGACTCGCATAACCGGCGCGAACTGGTTTTCGCCGAGAGCTGCAGCGATTCAGCGAGAAGCGACGGAGTTCGATTTTGTGTGCGTGGTAGTGGTCGGCTTGTTGCCGCGTCGCCCAACGCACATGTGCTGCGTTGCCGGCGTGCGCATTTCAGCGGATAGATACTTTTTCGAAATGTAGTTTAGACCAGTACACAGCGCTTTTAGCAAATATACTTTTTGAGATGTGATTAAATTTAGAAATACCTAAAACTGAACGTAAACGTTCTAGAGGCATATCGTGGTTGCTGCCGTACCTCCCTAGATAAATAATGAAAACGAAAAAAAACACCTACTTCAATAATAATTTGGAATTATTGTATCCTGATAAGTTCATTGACAACTCAGCCTTATATTTAACATAACATTATAGCATTTTAGAACGACTGAGCAATAAGTTATATATCGAGTATAGCTACTCATGTAAGTATATCTAGGTACCTACTTGTCATGAATTACGTGCATGAATATGTACTAAAGTCTTGAACTATATGCAATGAATAAGTTCAAGAATACCGCAATCGATACGATTGAAAACGGCTTTAAATGTTAAACAAAAAGAATACACTTGTGCCCTACTTCCTTTGCTTTTGTAAAATTATTTATAAACGTGATTCTTGATTTAAATATTAATATTTTATGATATATATATATATATATATATATATATAGTGTTAGTAGTAGAAAAAATTTATAATACATACCTTCTTTGAGAAGGATCATTAATAGGTGAGCACTATTATCACCTGTGGCGCGTAGCGCAGAGTGATATAGTATGCGAGATCAAACATCGTATGTAGGTACATTTTTTAGAGATATGTACAGAAAATAGCTCTTTTAGTATTTCGTCGCACAGGGAATTTTTTCACAGCAGCGTTTATACCGGTTTTTACAGCAACAGTCCATATTATGATGTTTGAAGAAAAACCTCCTGTGTTAGCACTGGACGGTTTTATGCGCATGCGATATTTTGCAGAAAAGAATACAGGCTTTTCAGAAAGTAGGAGGTGGGATTTTTTGAACGGATCAAGCCAAGGAAGCTGAAACTTGAAATGATTAATTATTTGAGGCATGAATACCTACTACATTTTAACATAAAAATAACAAACGCAAATTTCAAGATTTCTTCAAATGGAATGGATTAAGGGTGTCGTGTGATACCTTCTTTCGAAGGGTCCTTATAAGTCTTTCATAACCCTAGGATATAAAATCACTATCTTGAGTGACTTGTCTTTTCTCTCCTTCAGAAAGGCTGGGATATTTCTAAATTTCTGCTGCTGCAGTGTCAGCGTCAGCGCTCTCCTATTGTGAAGCTATGTTTTCTTTTTGAATTGCAGGAAATTTCGGGCTAATAAAACAGATGATGCAAATCAAAATCTTTTTTATACCATATTTCACGAGTATCCATCACGGTAGAATGACAGCCGATTCTCTAGTAATATCTCAAAATTTCCCATATCGGCACAGGACACATAATTCTGACGACTCCGTCAAAGCCAGGTATACAGAGCCGTATTTTGTCTTGTTTTTTATATGCTACATATTCATGTTTTGCTTGCTAACAGGTCTTTCATTCAGAAAAGTTCATTTCCATCCAACAAACAAAACGCCACAAACAAGTTTTACTAGATTTACACCCGATTCATTATTGGCAATGTTGCAGACTAACACAAAAATGTCACTTGTTGATCTCCTTACCTCAGTAGACGTCTAAGCGTGCTGGATACTTTTGAAATAGGGTACATATCATCTGTTATATAACCTGAAATTTCCTACAATTCAAAAATAAAACGTAGCCCCACAATAGGAGAGCGCTGACGTTGACACGAAACTAGAAATCTACTCGTAGAAATAACCATCCCGTCTGCAGGAGAGACGAGACGATGAAAATCAAGAGGGCCATAAAGGCGTCCTACAATAATTTATTGTAGGACGGCTTTATGATCTCCTTGATTCTCATAGTTTTCTACTCTTCCGTATCAGCGCTCTTCTTTGAGGTTATGTTACAAATATCTAGTTACATCAAATTGTTCATGCTTTTCATTTATATTTATATCATCCTTCATATAAGCCTGAAATTTCCTACAGTTCAAAAAGAAAACATAGCTTCACAAAAGGAGAGCGCTGATGCTGACACGGAACAGTAGAAATCTAGAAATATCCCAGCATTTCTGAAGGTCAGAAAAGACTATGAAAATCAAGGAGACTATGAAAATCAAGGAGACTATGAAAATCAAGGAGACTATGAAAATCAAGGAGACCATGAGGGCGCCTTCAATAATTGTAGGAACGACTGACGATATGGCCCTTGTAGTAGCTTATCAAAGCTTTATAATAAGTTATATCAATCTTCTTCTTTTGGAAGAGCCTATCTGATATAAAAAAATAAATTTTGATACTCGTAATCATCTAATGGAATATTTCCATATTCCATACTTTATTGCATATTTGGATAGACCCTCCAAGAAAATAATATTGACATTGTAACAATCTAACATGCCATAGCGTTTTGACGGTTGGATGTTGAGTGATAAGCGGTTCGATGTACAAAACCGCTCTACTTTGACAACCTGCCAAATCGCCATGTAATATTTTAGGGTTATAAAGTACTCATAAGGCGCTTTAAAATGACCACGCAAACCCTCATTCTATTTAAAAAAAAATATTACAGAATGGCACTCAGACACCGTCTTGTAATTTTCATCAATTTCATTACCCCGAATTTCAGCTTTCTAACTTGACGCGCCCAAAAAATAAGTAGACATTCTGCAAAATAAGGAGAAAGTCTGATGAATAACAACATTAAGATTGACAGCTTATTAGCATCTAAATTATAATGGAAGCTTAATGCTATCAACAAGCCAATATAAGTGAAATTATAACGAAATCATTAATACCATTTCTGTAAATGTTCATGTCATTTTGGTGTCTTCTGGAATATGATAAATGATCTTTCGACAAAAAAAAATGTTTCACAATTTTCTGAAATGAACTATTTTATTAGTTATGTCTATTTATATGGAATAAATAAATGCGGAAAATGTGTGCCTTTTAGGAACACGACGAAAAAATGTCTAATAATGCACCGGCTAGCGTTATTAACAATTAAACAGCAAAGGTATAAAATAAACTAACCTTGTAGGGGAATGTTTGGACTTTAGATACCAGGTAGCCTCAAAAATAATGATGTTTAACCGAATTTTCAAGCATTGCATCGCTCTGTATTTCAATCGGCCAATCTTAGGGAAACGCTACCAAGGACTTTTTTGTTCAGAAAGACCTGAAGCCCAAAAATCTGTTTGCGAGTAAAAAACAATTTTGTGTACTTCAAAGCAATTGTTTAAATAAATTCGCGCCTGGCTACTCCAAGATAACCCTTTGTTTCATTTTAACCGGTATCTAACGAACGCGAATATGAAATCTAGTCGGCAGATTTACCCACAAATATGACACTTTCGCATGGACTAAAAACTTAAAAACTAATAAATTTCAGGTACTGCTGATGAAATGTAAAATCAATATCAATGAGCAAGTCATAACCGGTTTTTTTCAGACTTCCAAGCTATAAAAAGTCTAAACCAACTCAGCCATTAAGCCTGGGCTGATCTGTTATGAAATGCACCGCTTATCTCCGACAACAATGAATTTAAAAATAGGAACATCCTTAGGTATCTATTTATAGAAACACGAAACTACTGTATCATCCATTACCCCATTAGTCAATTGCGGTACAGAAAAAGTGCTACAAATTGGACCTAATTGGATAAACACAATTTTAAATTTTGTACGCACTGATTCATTAAGCGGCAATAAAAAAATGTAACAGAAAGATAGTGTCAAGTAGATTAACTCACGCGATGCAACCAATCAGTATATCTATCGAGTGAAGATATTTTCAGAATTATCAAAATGGCGTCAAGTAGGATGACTTTGCACTTCCTACGCAACGCTGTCATCAGTTGATAAATAATTATATTCGGCACAAGTTAGCACTTCTGAGAAAAAAGTTAGCTATGAATATGTATAACAAAAAATTAAATGGTCAAACAGCCTCGTGCTAAAAATACATAAAATATGCTACCTCTCGCTTTTCAAAAAGTTTTTCAGGCAGGAACACTGTCAAATAACGTTATCTCTTGGCGGTGGATAGATATCCCCTGAGGAAAATTCCTGTGGACAAAACTCTACATCTCGCGTGGATGATAATCGACGGTCCACAACCACAGCAGTGTAGCAGCGTATTTTCGATACGCAACAGATGGAAATATTTCTCCATCATTTTATGTTTTAAGGATAACTGTACGGGGAAATCTATGATGAGTGAAACATGTCTCAGGTGCGTAGAATTACCGCATCTTGAGGCGTGTAAGTATACCAACATAAAAAATTGAGATATACCCTCCCCCATCCAATGTTTCTAGGAATGATCAAATGAAGTTTGAGTGATGTTTAGTTTTTTCCTTTTTTGCTCGTAGCTCCTCCGACATTGGATCTATTTTCAAAAACCATAAAGCTTTTTCGTCATTGGTATAGTAATAACCTGGTGTGAAAATTTCATCAAAATTCGACTAGTACTTTCCAAGTTATAGCGGGGTCAAGCATTAGCGGACAGACAGACAAACAGACTGGCTGAAAGAAATGAGTGACATGACGTCTAGGGCAGGGGTCGGCAACATGCGGCTCTTTTGATGTCAAGTTGCGGCTCTCCAGTTCATAGTAAATCCTCTCAACACAAATATAAATGATATCAAGATTGAGTCATTTGGTATTAATGCTGGTTCGTTCCAGATGCAATTGCTGGTTTTTGTAAATTGTAAGTTTCGGCTCTTCCGTGTCAAAAGGTTGCCGACCTCTGGTCTAGGGGTACGCACGTCTCACGATTGAGGTCTAGCAAGGTAGTTTTTACATTGATACAGCAATATACAAGGTTTTTTTTTTTAATGGAAAACTTGGGCATGTAGGAGAGGGGCGCGCGTGTGAACATGTCATGTAATATCCAAAAATAAATCCCATTTTCAAAGTTTTTAGAAATGAAAATACTTTCTGGCCAGTGGTGTGACAAGTACAAGAACAAAATATGAAAATGGTTCAATTGTTACTTTTTTGTCAATGACAATAGACGATTTTCATAGTCGGCAGTCATTTTATTTTAGATTTAAAATGTGTAAAATGTGAATGATGTATTCAGTCCATCTACTTGGACAATTTTCCAAAGATACCTGCCCCACAGCACCAAGTCGATCTACTCAATTTCAATCTTTGTTAGCTGAAAATAATTTACGCCACCAATAATGCAGAATTTTTCAACAATAAGTCAAATTTTGAAAAAAAATCCAATGTCCTTTTGTTGTATTTAACATTTTTGAAATCTGGCAAGGCTCCTACATATAGATATGTATCAATAATTGTTACTGATACAGCATTTATGTAACAAGCAATTTCAATTTGTAGATATGAGAAATTTAAAAATAGGGGTTGAAAGTACAGACTCAATCTAGTTGACTTTTTTTTTGATCGATATATATAATTCTTAAAAAATAATAGTATTACCACTACCCCACAAGATAATATCAGTCCTGATAAGATTACAAAAACTGAAAACATTATATTGACATTTATCTAGCAAGCCATTTTGTTCCTTCGCCTGCTTAATCGGTGCATTGACGGAACGTTCATATTTTGCCCCTAACTTTTGTCTTTTCTCTTATCGCACCGTAAGCCTGAATATTTCGGCAGGTCAGCTTTGGTACTATATGGTGCGAATCGGTGTTACATCGTTGTGTTTTAGGAAAAAAATCTACGGTATCACTATTGCCCTCCTAGCTGTCATAGTGAGTAGAAAATCTTGTGATTTAGATAGTGAATTCTTATTACACCGCATGCCATCCAGTTTTACTCCTTCAAGGGGAACATCAAGGTCACAAGGGTAGGCAATAATCTTATGGAGGAATTGAACGAATTTTTGTAAGTCTATCTGTCGATGGCGTTCTTGTAAACGCGTAATCTCAGAAACAGCTACGCCGATTTTGATGTTGAGGCAGCGATAAGCTATAGCAGTTCCCAACCAGGGCGGCACAGCGAGATGTCAAGGGGGGCGGAAAGCGTTTGCATTTTAGAAAGAAAAAACAAAAAAAAATAAACCAACAACATTAACAAATTATTACAATGTAATGTTCAATTTACATGCATAAAATTAGAAATTAAATATCATATTCACGTATTCTGTCAACCGATGTTTCAAAACCCGGCGTCGTCACTCGCAGTTTATACACGTTTCATCACTTAAAAAATAATTCTGTACCTACCAGATGCGAAAAATCTGATGTATCGATGTACATGTTTTGTTGAGAAATCTGTTTGAGTGTGTCAAATTATTGTCTCACTGTTAAAAGGTAAGTTTGTGTATTTACAAACTTCAGTTACCATTTTTATTTAATTTACTAAATTGTTGATTGAGTGGAGACGCGTTCATTGATCGGCCATTGGGACTTTTTTACCACATCACAATCAAACCAACGTGGCGAAATACTTTTGAAATGACGAATTTTAAGTACCTAATAAAAAATTTATTAAAATTACTATTATAACGTCAACCTGCCTACAAAAATATAAATCTCCCGGTGGCCAATATACTGTTGAATATAGTACATGACGTTATTAAGATTAAATAATGGGCATACAGGGATTGTCCGGAAAGTAATTGGACTCATTTTCTTCCGCCATGACACTTGAAGAGACGGGACAGGCATTTTCGCGCGACGTATTTCTGTGAGTGGTGCAAGCCGAAAATGCAGCGTTCGTTATAGCAGAGGTACGCGATTAAATTCTGTGTGAAACTCGGTAAATCTGCGACAGAGACGTTTGATATGATCAAGCAGGCTTACCCCGGTGTTGCTTTAGCAAGAAATGGTGTGTTTCGGTGGCACCAGGCCGTTTTGGAGCGCCGGGAAGAGGTCGCTGATGAAGACCGTGCTGGAAGACCTTCGACTTCAACAAACACCGATAATGTGACTCGTGTGCGCAAAGTTTTGAACTCAGTCCGTCGACTAAGTATTCGTTTAATTGCCCAGATGTTAAATTTACCAAAATCTGTGATTCATGACACTGTGACACAGCATTTGAACATGCGCAAGGTGTGCGCGAAGATGGTCCCAAAAGTGCTCACTGTCGACCAGAAATTGCAGCGAGTGGAAGTGGGCCAAGAAAATTTGAACATGTGTGAAAGTGACCCTCACATTTTGAATAACGTAATCACAGGTGACGAGTCGTGGATCTTTGAGTATGATTTTTTTTTAAATCGACTCAGTCCCATAACTTTCCGGACAAACACTGTATAATTAGTAATTACATGTAGGTATTTTGCTTATTTATTACTTATTTGTTTTATTGTTATAGGTGCAAAAAGGCAGCGAAACAAAGAAAGTTTTCTGAAGATTACGTTAAGTTTGGATTTACCTTCATAGAAAAAGAAGAGTTATAATTGCCTCAGTGTGTGATATGTATGTTTTAAGTAATGTTAGCATGAGGCCCAATCGTCTTGAAAGGCATTAGAAGCAACAACATCCTACTGTGGTTCTGAAGACGAAAGAGTTTTTTTTCTCTTCTAAAGCAGAATTACTCAAGCGGATGAGACTGGATACATCGGGAAGTTATCATACAGGTTGGTGTATCGCAGCATCTCAAAGCTTCATTCGAAATAGCTTTTATGATAGCAAAGCAAAAGAAACCTCATACTATCGGTGAAGAATTAATAAAACCATGTGTCCTAAAAGCCACGCAGATAATTTTAGGAGAAGATGCAGAGCAAAAAATGAAGTCCATTTCTCTTTCGAATAACACAGTCAATCGTAGAATCGATGACATTGCAGCAGACATAAAGTCACAAATGATTAACAAAGTAAAATTATCGCCATGTTTTGCCATTAGTTGCGATGAATCCACCGAGATCGTTAATTGTGCACAGTTAATAGTTCGTTATATCAGCGGAGATATCATTCAAAATGATATTTTGTACTCCGAATCTTTGACAGCAGGTACTACATCTGAAGATATATTTAATTCAATATCAAATTTTGTTGAGGAAAACGATTTGGATTGGAAGAAACTCATTGGACTTTGCACAGATGGCGCACCTGCAATGATAAGTGTACGATCGGACTTAGCTAAAAAGCTCAAAGAAAAAAATCTCGCAATGGTTAGTACACATTGTGTTATTCATCGGCAAGCGTAGGCTTCCAAAACATTGCCACAGAAATTACGCCAGACTTTGGATACGGCTATAAGGATTGTAAACTACATCAAGAGCAGCGCTTTGAACAGCCGGTTATTTACGTTACTTTGCGAGGATCTCGATTCTGATCACAAAGTTCTTCTGTTCCATGCAGTGGTACGCTGACTGCCCAAAGGCAACATGTTGGCTCGCCTTTATGAATTGAAAGAAGAGGTAATTATTTTTCTTGAGTTTAAAGAAAAACACGATTTCTTGACAATGTTCAAAGATGACACATTCCAATGGAGGTTGGCTTATTTAACTGACATATTTATTTGACTCCTTGAATGAGCTAAACTTGAAACTTCAGGGCAGAAACAAAACTATAATAAGAAATTATGATTATATTCATGGGTTCATATCAAAGCTTCAACTTTGGAATCAAAAAGTGTCTTCTGAAAATGTTGTATCTTTTTCTCGGCTGTTCGAAGCAATTAAAAATAACATACTGGACGCAAATTTAAAAGCTGGCATAAAAACTCATTTGCAAGCGCTGGAAGACGAATTTTGCCGTACGTACCAACTGGTACAGAACATGCAATCTCAAGTGTCTCATTAGTACCTACTCTTATTTTATTCAAGTTTTTCGTTAAAAAACATTTATTAGTTTATTTAAACTTTCAAAGTTTCTTTATTAGAATTAAAATAAAAGTATTTGCACCTAGATAATGTGCGTTTTTTTTGTATTTATTGAAAAAGCAAAGGGGACATGAAACTATAATTTATAGTCCGGGGAGCCTCAACAAAAAAAAAAGGTTGGGAAACCCTGAGCTATAGGATCATGATCGGTAGGAAGCCACAAAGCTAGAAACATGATCATTTTACGATTTCTTGTGTCCTCTTACTTTGCCATGTCTATCGTCTGACCAGTAATTGTTCGGGCGACTCTATAGTTGATGGAATTTTAAAAAGTTCACTATCAAGTCAACGACGAAAAGGCTTTGTAGGTTTTTTCATTGGTTATGAGCGAAAATCCGAAAAAAAAATTTCACGACGTCATTGAACTTCATTTTTCAAAGTTTTTCGAAATGCCAATAATTTTTGGGCACAATTCAAATAAATATTTTCAAAATATTCAAGTTTCGTTTTTTGACGTTTTTTCGAACTTCTCATCACTAATGCTGCGACGCTGCACCGTAGTGGATGCCATTGCCGACGGTAGCAAGTGCAATAGGTAACTATTACTCGACCCGAACGCAACGCTACAGGAAAATATTTATATACATATTTTAGGAATATTTGGGTATCAGGAGTAGGTACTACTTTAGCGTTCTGCGATGCTTTTGTAAATGATGACTTAACTGTTTCTGTATCTACCATATCTTTTTTGGAATTTCATTATCCTTGAATGTTTGAATTTGTGTTACTCAGTATATGATGGTTCTTTCGTCAAGTAGATTGACTCAGGATCTGTTACTCATTGATATACAACATTCACGGAATGACAAACCGACATACACGTAAATGAGAAACACGGACTTGTGTCATGCAGATATCTTTAAACAACAGAAGACTTGTGTACGGGAGCGAATTCAATTTTTCCATCGGTTAAGTAGTCGTAGATTTTTAAAATTGATTCAGTGGCGGCGGAACTACTGACAAAAAAATAAAAATCGCTGGAACATGGTGTTTCAGAGATTCCTGCCCATCTTCAGACATTGTTTGGAGGGGTTGAATATTGTACGTTGCTACCTGTATGCGGTAAATGGTTGTAAATTGTTGCATGTTTGGTCTCAGTGAAATACCTTCTATCATTAAGAAGCTGCCTTTCCCGGCTAGTATTATGCACCTGTTAGACATAGTGAGTCACACATGTTTTCCCTACATCTGCAATGGAAACAGAAATATGACAGATTTAATTTATACCTAGTCACGAAGTGATTGCGCCACTTTAAACGACCTGACTAATCCCGTTTCTTTGAAACCTCCAACGAAGACGTAGGAAGTATAGAGTCAATCTATTTGACGCCATTTTTGACAATGGGTGAGGTGTCTGTATATTAAACGACAGGCAACCTCATGCTCGCTTGTCGCTTTGGGAGGCAGGACGTCCTTTTGGGAACGGTAGGGGTATTATGTGAGAAACCTGAAAAACGCAAAAAACCGACGAAATATCATCTTGCAGACTAGGTAGTTTTTAGTGTACAAATAGTTCATCCCCGTTTGCTCGCTATGATCGCTGACGTTTAAGCAACACGTTCACAAGAGTACAACAGTTTGTTAAAAAAGCCCGACAAAATCTCAAGATGCGTTATACCCGTGCCGGAATGCTTACTCTAGGCAATCCTGGGCTTTTCTGGTTTTACGCGGTGCCATCTTATAAGTGTATTGATGGCTTCGCGAGATCTTGGCATGCTATATGCCCGTTCAATCCATCCTCGCAACAAACTGTACAGGGATAAAACAATAAAGGAACTGTTACCTGGAAGGCAGATAAACAAAATATGCTGTCATTATGTCATTGTACTTGAAAAAGGTCACCGTGGTAGTCGAACCGTCGTACAATAACTAGTAATGAAAACATATATATGTGGTTTGATTCGGCAAATCATCGAACGTATGGAACATTTTCATGAAGGCATTATACCTTTTATGAAATCTAAGCCCCCTCAAAAACTTTTTCTTGATACGCCAGTGTGTTAAGTACCGATGCGATATAGTGGATCCAATTTTTCGATATTTTTTTTGTCTAAACTCAAAACTCTCGAATTTCGATTTTGCAAAATGCAGTCAAAAATGAAATCAAGAAGATTGGTCCTACTTCCCAAGAATTTCGGCTCTGAGATGAACGATCGATCAAAAGATGTTAAACTTTTATTTTTGTGTAAAAAATTGTCAAAATCGAAATCTAATCACCCTGTATCAATAGCATCGAATCACATCAGTTTAAGTCAATCAGCGCGTGATGCAAAAACAATGTAACAACCTTCGAAACTAAATTTTTCCCATAATATGAATTAGCATTGAGTAAAATGTATGTTTGATGCAGTACTTACTGGTTTACTTGCTGTGAACTTATAGTTATGAGGTAATCATTTATGAGGCAGTTTGAATCAGTTGCAACCCGTTACGAAGAATGCCAATTTCATATTAACATAATGAAATAACGATTAGAACCACATGAGATGTTGAAGCGAGAAATATGGTAAGCTTGCCACGTTTACTAAACTTGAAAAATTGTTTTTTTTTTAAAGCATTTTGAAATTACATCGTCATCTATAGCACATTCCATCTCATAAAAAAAATACGCGAAAAAATGCGATTCTTAACAAGTCTAACAATAGCTGCTTCGTAATCTAAAAGCCCTATTAGAAGATGGGAAATGGCAGAGATGCGTATTTTATAAGGCAACACTTGTTTTATTATTTGCATTTATAATCTACTAAAAATGGTAAAATGGAGGTGCACAAAATTAAGCTAGACAACTTTTATTAAACGTCATGTTTTCAAAAATGCTTATTATGATAGTTATTATTATGAGAGTTTGCTACAGCGATAATTTCGCGGGATAGATTATCAAAAAGACCATATTTCTCAAAAAAATACATATTAGAATTTTGCAAAATATGCTTAGCAGTTCGAACATTTTTTCTATATCACTATAATTGCTTCAACCCTTTATTCTTATAATAGGGTAATGTTGTATTATTGTTGTATTTTTACTATACACATAAATTTGAAAATCAATGTCTTGACATTTTTGTAGTAACAAAAAAAAGTTTCAACAAACTGAACTAAAAAGTTCCATCTTTGGTTTTTATGTTGGAAGTCTTTTCATTTCATACAAATTCTGACATTTAAAAAAATGACGATTTTGAAGAAATTTTACAGAAACAAGTTGTAAATCGAGGCCAAAAAATTTAATTCCGTTATAAAATTTGTGCCAACACAAATTTTTTCGAAATTGTTGAGATGTTGATCTTTCAAGTGCTTTAGTCAGTTAAATAAATAGTACATGACATACCTAGTTTAGTGGGCCATTATTTGACAAGCACTTTTATCACCTAAGGCCCGTAGCGATGTGCGGCACCATTGCGAGAGCAATAATGGCCTTCTCAAACGAGGTACATATATAATTTTTTTGACTAGTAACACTATATGGGTAGTAGATACACGGTATTTGAGTTTTCAGTATCAACTAAGAAAAAACCCTATTATGTTTTCATATTCATTATGTCACAAGACTATAATATGATATGTGATACATATTTCTAAGGGTCAGATGTTTTATAGGTACACTGGGAAAATGTGTAGCCAGGGGGGGTGACATTTAACCTATGAAAATGATACTTTGAACATTATGTAAATACATTTGGCTAAATAAATTCAACAGTTCTTGATTAAAAATTAAAAAGACCACGTTGCCAGATGAAATGGACCCTCAACATTGATAAATCCGCTATAAAACCCTGCAGTGATATTATCACTTAACCCTATTAGGCAGCAGCGATGGCGTAGTGGAAGACGCTACCGGTCTCCTAATCAGTCGTCGTGCGCTCGCGTCCCAAGAGAATGTTTCCCTAGGCTTTGGATGTTGTGATTGACCGTAGGTGGTAGACGGTCTCTGACTGTCGAACGCGGAGGTACCACCCGGCGGATCTCGTAGGCGGGGATAGAATGTATGCATGCTGCATGCAAACGAGTAGCGTCCCCGCCTTTCCCCCTATAGCCCCACGGTACCCCATGGGTGTTTAGGCTTTAGGCCTTAGTGGTAGTTGGAGTATAAAAAAAATACTGCGGTGATCCAATGTGAATACAAGTGTTTAACATATCAATACGGTGACTGCCCAAAAGAAAAAATATATTGGAAAACAAATTTTTTAAGATGTCTAAAAAACTCAAAGAACTGATCAAAGCAGTTTTGCTGGCGTTACAAAGTACTAACTACTACAACTCTTTTCTGATAATAAATGCTGCTTCACGCAAAACTTAAATTTAGTTTGAGATATATTTTAGAATGCATAAGGTAGAACATTGTACAATTTGATACAAATACAACTAAAAGAACGAGTAAATAAAGCCGTATGGTGTTGTGGCATCTCCAATAAAATTTGTCATACCTGAGCATGCCCTCCCTAACAGACTGCCTAAAAACAATTTTTTTGAAGAGGTATTCATAAGTACCCGTGATAAATTATGAATGAAATAAACAGTTATGAGAACCACTAATATCTAACCATTTTAAACTACGAATACAGTGCGACAGCATGAATTTTGGAGTTGGAGTCTACGAATTCAAACTTGATCTAAGTAAGGATAGACAACTATAAGGCAGTGGTTAATTTTTGAAGGAACTATGCTTTCACAAAGATATTATTTCAATTTGAAACTGATGATGACTAATTTGCGAGCCCCTTCCACTTCAGTTGGCCCGCTTCAAGATTTGTACCAAAATATGCCTTTATAAACTAAACATGACGAAAGTATTTACTTCTAAAACAATTTATTTTCTCAAAAACATTTTAGATACACTCTAGTCGTAAAAAATACATATTTGAAATCACTTAGACAAATAACTAATAGAACATCTGAACAAATAAACAATGTGCGAATAAATGCGCGAAGTTAACAAAGCAACAATTGAAAGATTACCATTGGGTAACATCACCTTTATTTTTTATTACGGCTGAAATTCTTTGGGGCATAGTGTTAACCAAGTTTTGTCAAAAATTTGGTGTAAAACAATCCCATATTTCTTGAAGCTTTTGTCTCAGTTCGGTGATTGTACGAGCAGGATGTTGTCGTAGAACCTTTTTCATCTCGTGCCACAAAGTTTCAATAGGTGACAGATCTGGAGTGCTAGAAACCCATTTCAAAAGTGGTACATTATTTTCTTCCATCCATTTTATAGGCTTTTTTGGGGTATGGCACGCTGCACCATCTTCCAACATTCTTCCATCACTGGTAAAAGCGATTCTTCTAAAATTGCCAAATATTTTTGTATCCACATTTCCATCAATAAAATGAAGTTTTCCTACTCCTTTTGATGACATACTGCCCCAGACCATAATGGATGCTGGAAATTTCACTTTTCTCTTCAGACAGTCAACATGGAATGCATCATTTTTTTGCGAATAACTCTACTGCGACTGTCACCAACACAAACTGCGAATCGGGCCTCATCACTCCATTGTATTGCACACCATTGTTGAGGTGTCCATTGTCTGTGTTCGTTAGTCCATCTAAGCCGATTTTTCTTTTGTAGTGAAGTTAATAGTGGATTTTCTTTGGCCTATAAATAAGTTGTGCAACTTTAGGGTTTTTACTTCACTTTTTTTTATAAGAAAACTTATCTTGCATGTGCTAAATCCCAGTTTGTGGGCCTCTCTATGAGTTGTGGACCTCGAAATTCTCCTTCCAACAGCGTCACTCTAAAGAGCACTTAATTGTAAATAATTGGCACGCCTATTTTTCACGATTATTCTTCTTAATGCTCTTCGGTCGGCATTGGTGATATTACTTTTTTCACATATCGTGGCTTAATATTAACTGAACCAGGTACGTTATATCTTCTAACAATATTTCTCACACTGTACCGCGATAAGTCTAACAAAGGTACAATTTCTGAGTTTGAATTCCCAGAATTAAAAAATTTAATTATCAGTAACCGAATTTTCTCATTAATAACCTTTCCTCTACCCATTTTGAAAACCTTAACTCCCAAAACAATTTTAAACGTATTCTGACAGCTGTGATTAATAAAAACAATTGACGTGGCTTTTATTTTTCACAGCCACCTATGCGTTATAGACTTATTTTGCATTGGAATGAAAATAGGTTGATATGCTGTAATTGCAACATGTGTTATTTTTATGCTGCAAATTTGATTAGGGAGTGATAAAGTTGGTGTTTTCTACTATATATTATCAAAATATTCATTGTTAATATTTTAAACCTATAACACCCTGCTACATTTTAAACCTATAACACCCTGCTACAATTTTTATTATTTGTTTGACAAAACAAAAAGTAAGATTTCAATAGTTGGGCCAACTGAAGTGGGAAGGAGCTCGTAGATATATGTTCACGAGAACGCAAAGCCTTGTCAAGTAAGACATCCACATCTTTTGCAAGGTTCTCATAAATTATAGGTGTCATTAAAGCGTACAGTCGTGTTACTTTTCATATTTACGATTTTGTTTTTCGGTACAAAGAAAACAGTTGAAGATTTAGAGACATTAAGTGTTAGGAGTTACACTTGGAAAAACTAACAATGTTGGCTAAGTCGCAATTCAACTGATTTGTGTGTCATCAGCTAAAAGTATTACTTCAAACGAACAGATCATTTTATAAAAATATCGGGTATGTAGAGAAAAAACAATAACGGTGTTAAAATAGATCCCTGAAGGACCCATGAAATCAATTTCCTATATGTTGAATTTAAGGTGTCCAAATGTAACCTTTGCATACGATTCATACTAGTTATGAACTTGATAGAAGTTTGAGAAAATGGTATATGTTTAAATTTTGAAATCAAAAACGAATGATTGCTTCGAAGCCTATGAGAAGTCAAGCAGTAAAGAGCCGCTGCTTGATCTCTATCCAAAGCCTGAACAATATCATCAGCCACCTTTAGCAGGGTAGTGGTACTGCCAGACTGATTTCCCGAGATTATGTTGCATTTAGAGCAGTGCTCTTTCACTTTCTAATATTTTCGAACAATATGGAAGTTAACTAATTGAACGCCAGATCGAGCTGAAGGGTTGTTGATTTTTGACAAGGAAATCTCTGGCTAATTCCATGCCCAGGGAAAATAGTTATCTTCGAAACAAGGATTAATCAAATGCGTTAAATATTTACGAATGATTTACGAAAATAGGGCGTAATAACATCATGTCCACCAGCATTAGATTTTAAGTAACAGAGAACGTAACTCTTCTTCAGTGGTAAAGACCAAATTTAAGCGATTCATTCAGTATGATGTTACTATAAAATTCAATTTTACTAGCAAATATTCGTTTACTTGCATTGAGTTGCATAAAGTGAGAGATATGTGGATACACTTTTTGTTTTCTATGTATTCGTATATTCATATACCAGTTACATGTACATAAATTTGTTGATATTTTTGCTAAAAGTCAGGAATGCAGCACACCAGGATAGTATAAATTTTGTTAATTTTCAAGAATATTGTGCCTTAATCTTAATGATCATATGTTCAAAATAAAGCATGACATTTTTTTCTATTTGGATGGTTTATTTCAGCAATTTTTTGATTTGCTTAAGACTTTTTTGACGGAACATTCAAATCCAAAATACCGTATTTTTACCCATATATCACAAAATAATCGATTTTACATCGCTATTATGATGTTTACAAGTCATTTCACAGATAGTTTAAAATTTTTTGTTACCTGGTGTCAAACTTACAGACTCAAATTAATTAATGCAACAGATTTTGATTTGGTTCCAAGGGGAGTAAGGCAGTAATGTAAACGTTTTGTTAACTTTAAAATCGGTTTTCAAACAATATGTCGATTACTGGTATTCAAAAAGGAGAACTACTCGACATGAAAAGCTACAGTTACTTTGCAATCGTTCCAAAATGTTTCGAAGTATAAAGTTCAGTCTTGACACACAATGAAATTGACAGGATACAATATTGACATTATTACTTTTCAATAAGGCATTGCGTTTCTCGAATTAGTAGTGAAAAAAAATATCTCTCGTGTCAGTTCTCGTTTACTTTTCGATAACAAGCGAAGACCCAACAGCTTTCCAACACAGTATGTTATTTCAAAAGAAACATATGTACTTACCTTGATTTATATATATATATATATATATATATATATATATATATATATATATAAAAATGTGTTATTAAAGAAATATCGTCTTCTTCAAAAACAAACGTTAACGCGATTATGGGAAATATCTCAAATGTAACACAGAACATATTGTTGCATAAACAGGTATCCTTATGTTATTCAATCTGTCGCACATTGTATACCATACAGGGTGCCCTTAAAGTTGGGATTTTCTTTTACAGCATGCAGTTCATGTCAATGGGCAAGTTTTCATAGTAACACATACAGGGAAAACCAAATTTGTATGACGGCTTGAGTTCCATGTGTACGAGAGAGAAGTACACCAGAAAATGTTCGCACAGGCTTTTACAATTGGTTAGGTTACTGTCAAACCTGAGAAGGAGGTCTATTCGAATATTCAATTTAGTATTTTGTTTTCATTTTGATTACAATTATTTTTTTCAATTTTGATGCGACTTAAGTGTTTCAATTTACTTCAGAATTATATTTAATTTCCACAGATAGTGATAAAATCAACACATCCTGAGTTATTGGTACATTTTGCGACAGGGAGCGGTCGGAAAATGTAACACATACCATTACGCAGTACAAATTATCACTCCCTGTGTTTTTTAATCGAACGGCATTACTTACGAACAAAACATGTGACAAGGCAGTACTTGAAATTCCTTATCAAGTGAATAGTGAAAACTTGCCTATATTTTCGCTACTGTATGGTCGTTTATTAGCATTGTTATTTCAAACGTAGGAAAGGTGCAACTTTCAGTACACCCTGTATGTTAAATAATGTAATGATAACCAAAAGTAATAAGCCAGGGTAAAACATGAATCGAATATTTCATATTAAAATAATAAAACCTACCTTTCGATGCCATTTTCCAAATTCAAAGGCGGCATAGGTGATGACGCCAAAATAGCGTCATTCGGCAACTGAAAAAAAATGGAAATTTCATTTTAAAATATTTAAAGTTGTCCACGTTTGATAGTTCAGAAATATATGGATATTATTGGGATGAGTTTTGTTTTTATTTTAGCACGACCACTTGTCTAATTTAATTGCGGTTTTGAGGCATACGTAGTCTCAACCTTCCTCAACACAATGCTTCAAGCGCATCGCGATCAAATAAAGAGCGAATGCGCTAGGGCACTTAAAGTGGTGAGATATCTCAAAACAAAATATGCAGACCTGGATTTGTCGCTACAATTGAACCTGATATGCGGCAGGACTCGTATCGTTATTTTATGATATTCTGGTGTTATGATTCCTCTAACCGATCATATGGGTAGAACGACGTCTGGGCTCTCGTTGTACCCCTTTTCTCATACCCTTCAGCGTATTGTGAACGTGCACAGAGATACATAATTAACTTAAAAGATATTCTGAGAAGTAACTTCCGACGGTTTTTCGTTCTTTGATTTGGCCATAGACTGTGTAAGCTGTTCTCGCTGGCATAGATGTGACTTGGGAGCTAAATTTAATATCACGTCAACAGTTTCAGCCTGATGTTCAATCGAAAGTGTACCTAACACATCTGCAATCTCAAGTGCTACATGAAAGGTGTAAAGTTAGTGAATCTATGCCACTTGAGATTTAGGACACCCGCTTAACAGGGGGGCCATTTTAGCAAAATGTAGAAGCCTGCATCATAAATTTCACATCATCGCCATATTTTCTCCGGCTTACAGATTAAGCTGGAAGTAACAACTTGTGTAGCACCAATATTATACATAGGCATGTTCTCCTGTTAATTTGCTGCTAGATCCACCGATTAGCACGCTTTTACAAATTAGTATATTTTACGAAATGTCATTTTGATGATAATTCACTTGTAAACTAGTAATTTCAGGATGAGGTTTCTTACAAGTGCAGTCACATATGTGGAATAAAATATCATTTGGCCATATTTACAAGTTGCAATTTACTAGTCTAACAATTTTATGGTATAGGGTCCTGAATTTGCCTTAAAATTTCCTCACAATATTTTGTCACACTCTACATAAACGTCATCTGAATAATGGGATTAGTTTCAAGGTAAATAACGAGCACGGGATCTGTATCTATCAATAGGTACGGGAGATTTCGATTGTTAGCGTGTTTTGCAACTTTATTACATTTTTAAAACTATAGCCAGATAGAAATCCATGTTTCGCTGGTCCCCACAGCTTCGAGATTTTTGCTGTTGCATTCACTCAGCGCAAGATAATGAGGCACATGCATGTCTCGAGCTGTCATAAGACTCCATTGTCTGGCCGAATCAACCCATCATATATATTTTAATTTATTTCTATTTATTGTACGAAGTTTCTGCCACCACGGTGGCCTTTTTCAAGTACAATGAAAACAGATTACACGCGGATAATATATGAACCAGGGGGATTAAGGTTTACTAGCAAAGTAGACATATATATGGTGAAATTCAAATTTAGCTGACTCGTAATGTGTACGAGAGAGAAGCGCGAGAAGCCTACAATATGTGTTAGAAAGAGTGCGCCGATGTCATTCGTGACCTCGTACTCGGGTTTCTAGGCAACGAAGTATCTCTTTTGACACTATTGCACGCTTCTCGCGCTTCTCTCTCGTACACATTACGGCATCAGTGGTATTTTGTTTTCAGTGTATAAATGTGAATGTCTGTTCAGTCTGTCAGTATCACGTCTGAACCACAATACGGAGATACGTAAAAATGGGTACAGTTACTAATTCAAACCAGAGGAAGGTCATAGGCGTGGTTCTATCTGCGAAATGATACAGGGTGTTCAAAAAGTATGGATAGATCGAAATATCTGCAAATATACGTTTCCTAGAGAATACTATTGTAAAACGATGTGAGGTTTGAAACGTTTCATCTAGTGATCTTAGATGTGCCCTTTCGACTATTACCTTCAAGGTCATTTGGAGGTCAAGGTAGTTTTCTTAAATGCAACCCCCATTTTTGACAAATATAAAGAGCGGGAAATTGTACGTTAAATTATGTATTTGCCCATGACCTTGACCATGATATGCATGGGTATGTGAGGGTGTCCAGAAAGTAGAAAAAGGACAAAATATTTCGGAAAATGCGTTTCATAAAGAGAAATGTTGTGTAATAAAGTTGTAAGGTTTGACAAGGTTCATCTAATGGTAACCGTGAAGGTCATTTAAATGTCAAAACAGTTCTCATAAATGAAAACTGATATTTTTGACCCCAAAAATAAAAAAAAGAAACTTTATGTTGAAGTATGTCCATGACCATCAAGGTCTAACGAATTTTTAACGACGAAACACCTATTTTTAATTCTTGAAACAGAAATGGCGGATAATTGCAAAAGTGCAAGTATATCCCTGCTAATCAACCTGACACCATGACCTTTAAGACTACTAAAATCAAATAAATTTTCAAATAAACTCCTTACTTTTTGCCGAAGAGATAAAAAGTGAAACATTGAAATTGATTTAATGTTGCATGTTGTTGGATAAAAAAATGTTTATTCCCAAAGTAACTATTTCATTACTTTAAATATTGCGTTTCAACAATTTCCTTCAGATTAACGCAATTTCTTGTCAAGGTAATATAATGAGATTTGATCAAGACATACATAAAGGTAGCCTGTTTTTCCCGATACTTCATCACGTTTTGACGTCTACTTACGTGAACAGCTGATAGCAACTGAGATCTTTATCTGTTTAATACCTTAGACATGATCTCCAGCCCAACTAGTGGCCGAACACCGGTAGAGTTTAATTTCAACATGTTTTAATTTGTCCGAAGAAGCACGGAGTTCTCTCAGCATGAAAAGGACAGGATAAGTTAGATATACTTACATCATTGAGCACAGTGCACTCATAACTTGGCTGGTACTTTTCCTGTTCAGCCAACGGTCTCTTCAGAATCTTCTCTCTATCCTGCTTATGTTTTCTGTCTGCCCCCTTCAGCTTGAACACTTTGATCTGACAGGCGGCAGCATGCAGTCGTTTGCCATTACCGCCCCCCTCGGTACTTCCAGAACCGCTGCCATGTTGGTACGTCTCCACTTGGATGCGGAATGGTACGCCCTTCTCACCGCCGTGCTTTTTAGGAGTGAATTCTGTGCTGATGCAGTTCACCTGGAAAGAAAAATTCAATTCAATCGACTTGACACATACATAAGTACACTTAAAATGGCCGAGTCTATTCTAAAGCCATTTATATTTAACCATGCCATGTAACAACTTACCTTAACCGGAAACTTAGCCAGTATAAATAACATTTAAGCTTGGCACGACCTTAACTTTGTGGTCAAGGTAACGTGCGGACGTAAAATTTTCTGTTTTTTACATTTCTAGTGTAAAAACGGGAGGTTTCCTTTGGAAATTTTTACTTGACCTTGGAAGTCATGATTGAGGGCATGATCGAGGTCACATTTGGGTGATCCTCAAAAACTCACTACTGTGCTGTCATACAATTTTACTAGAGCAAATTGTTTTCAAGGTTTTGATTGGGCCTTCTGACAAGGTGGTATGGCCACTTGAAATGAAAATGTTCAGATTCGTTTCAAATGACCATTTCTGCATGCATTTTAGTCCCGTTTATGTTTTACCAAAGGTATTTAGTCATCTTGTTTTCAGCAACGTGCATATAAATATGTACTTATGTATGTACATGCACAACCCGGCAAGTAGAAATCAATTATTGGTTCCTTGGTATATTTTTGCCCACCTGCGCGTCGCTATTGGTTGAATTTTTAGCAGTGTGCCTCTCGTCGAGCGTCAATTCCAGCTGTTTCTAGTAGTCGACCCATCTACCACATTCGAGTAGATAATTAGGAGTATCCACCTCTATGCGCGGGTCGCGTACTTTCTTTCCTACCCTCTTCAAGTAGCTGTCAAAACAACCTTGTCCTGTCAGGAACTGTACAGTACGCAGCAAATTAATTGGTGCGATACCAGCCACCACAACCAGTGCGTCGGTCGACACCGTTCAGTAAACGCATACCACGCGCAGCACTACTTTTCGCTGGCTGCTCCTCACACTACTAAGACCTCCATCAGAGCACATTAGCTGTATCAGGGATGCAACGAATTTATTTACCTTATTAGTGTATTTACCTTATGTGTTAAGCAATTTTCAGACCTTTGTGGCATGTTGGCTTCGACTCGGCATTCTCAACCTTAACAGCTAGTGAAGTGAGCTTCTGCCTGTCAGAAAGTCTAAGAATCTACATTATTGATTGTCCTATTTTTTACCTTTGTTACAGCTACTAAAAACAAAAATGCTGAAAATGCGGTTAACCGAAGCCGAAGCTATTCTGAATGTATCTGGTCCCGAATTATGATTCAAAAGCTGCTATTTGGTGAAAAATTTAGACTTTTACCACGGGTGGCGAGCAGCAACGAAAATGCTACAAAACTAAATTAGTATGTCGCTGCAAGTATGTGAAATTTGGTGACAATATGAATGTAGTAGAACATTGTGGCTCCAGTATTCAAAATACTATCTCACCATTCATATAACAGACCCGTAAAGTCCCTAAAAGAATTAAAACTACATTTTTTTCAGACCTAAAACGCATATAATAATATACTTTTCTCAGACTGGCGAAAACGCAGCCCGCCATGTTTTTGTATCGTAATTAATGTACCGTTTGTAAGCAGCAGTTGACAGCAGCATGACTTCTACTAGGTTAAATTAAAAATATAGTAATTATCGTTATTGTATCGTCCGAGAATGTAAAAACATATCGATAAAGAGCCCAGGAAAGCTGTGGATTAGAGTACCCAGGGTAATAAATATACGCAACACTATGTATTACTTGGACCATAATTCGGTTCGGGGCAAATTTTACCTTTTGCTGTGCAGATTTTGGTCCTGTTCGTACAGCTGTCGCCAACCTGTCAGAGATCGTGTCCAAGATCCCGCCGCACAAATTCCGTTCATTCTGGTATGCTATGTAGACAGAATTTACAAGGCCGGATCCCAGACACTGTCAGCGACCACTGAACAAACAAACCTTTCATCGTCTCGTTTGAGTTGGACGTAACCTACGACATTGTCACCGTACGATTCTCTTGCAGATGTGTCAGAAGAAATACCATATTAAATAAAATTACTCCGCGGTTATGACGCATGTCGTTAGTTTCGAATGATTTATGAAAAGATTTTGTAACTGTATTACTTATTCTATCTTTTTGTGTCAATCATTAATTATATCAGATGCACTGTATTTACATAGAAGTCTTGAAGTTCCTCAGTTCAGTAGAGTAGAAATCTGGGTTGAAGGCAAAAAATTACTGTGTCGGCAAATTTGTGTTTTTTGCTTTTACAAATCCAACGCCCATGATTATTTTTTTTTTCATTAAAACGAGAAAATAACATTTTACGTTGATTAGGAATTTTTTTGATATACTTAAAGAAGACAACGTTAGTCCACGAGTGACATACGGATGACGTTTCTTTGTTTAGAATTTGTACGACTTCACATTATGGCCGATAGTGGTTTTACCGTCTCGTATTAAAAATATATATTTTTTTTTAAATTGGACTTACATATATTTTGAGCTTTCAAAAATTGAAATCGATATACAATCATGGACAAAAGTATGGAAAGATTTGTTTTCGGGTTATACTCTTAATATTTGTTAATCAATAATTAATTACATACTAAAAATATACATACACTACTAACTTAGTAACATTTTAGAAATAAAAGAAAAACCACTGGACAAAAGTATGGAAACAATATTTTTATTAAGAAAAAAAGTAAAACATGCAAATTAAACAAGTAATGTTCAGAATTTTGTTGAAAATCCCTTCGCCTTAATGACTTCCCCACATCTACTTGGTATGACACTCATCAACTGGAATATTCCGCCATTCATCTTGTAGAACTTCTCATAGATCATTCTTACTATGAATAATTCTTTGCCGGATTTTCTGCTCTAAGTGCTCCCAAAGGTGCTCAATTGGATTGAGATCGGGGGATTGCGAATGCCATTTCAGTAAATCAACGCTTTTCCCTAAAAACCAATTTTTTACTAAATGGGATGAATGTTTCGGGTCGTTATCTTGTTGATATCACCACATCAGCGTAATTTCTTCTTCGGCATAAGGTAACATAGTATTCTGTAATATGTCTCGGTACATAAAGCTGTCCATTTTTCAGTTATTTTCAGTATCGGGCCCGTTCCAGACCTGGAAAAACACCCCCAGATACCATGCTTTACTGTAGGTTTTTGATACTTGATATCAAATTTTTTCTCGACAGGTCTTCTTACAAACGAACTTCCATCTGCATCAAATATTTTAAATTTGCTTTTTTCACTCCAAAGCATCGTACCACAGTTTTTAGGAGATCAATGTAAATGTCTCTGATTAAACTAAAGTTCTTTTTAGTCAGTAAGGGTTTTATGACAGCAATTCTTCCAAACAACCCAACTTCACATAGGCGCGTCTTCTCGCAGTACGGGCCGTTATGCCTGTGTTGAAATATTGACGAATTTCTGAATTAATTTGGACAAATGACTTATGCGGATCAGCTATAGAAATTCTTTTAATGCCCTTGTCAACATAGGGGGTATTTTTTCTAGGACGTGCTGACTTTGACCGATTAGTAACGTTTCCTAGTAACCGAAACTTTTTTAAATTTGTGAAACGACACCCTCGCTTAAGTCTAAATTTCTTGCTATAGTACATTGCTTTACACCTTGTCTTTTCAACTCGACAAAGTCGCAACTCTTCCGGCAAATACTTATTCTTGCTCAATCTTAATAGAGTGCTGGTTATAGCAGTGGCGGCTCGTGAGGTAGTGCCACGGTGCCATGGCACTACCTTGTCTTCTTCAAAAAGAATATTTTTTTCAATCTTCAATGTTTTACTTTATTTTTTGCTTTTTCATTTTTTTTTTGGTATAAATTATATGAAGTGACAACACTGACAACGTGACAACACCGCAAGCACCCGAACCACGCGACGAGATATAAAGCATGCCTTGACCTTGACGTCATCAACTTGTGCCAATGTCGGGCGGGCCCAAATAAAAAGAGAGAAATTTTACCAGCATCGCATACGAGCGACAGAGATAACGCTACAATACACATTTTTATATGAGGTGAATAGCGAAAGACAAGTATAATTTGTGCCAGGCACATCATCAGTCGTAATTCGTTATCAAATGATATCGGCGGTGTTTTTGTTCGGTCGGTCGTTTCGTTATGATTACGTCTAGTGCTGATTTCGGTCTTTTTTTACCTGAAAAGTGAGAAATAACGTTTTTGTTTTAGTACGTGTTAATGAACTGCTCTGTTTTGTGATCATATTTTTTACTGTTTTATTAAAACTAGTGAAAATGAATAAAATCGGGATATTAAAAAACTCATTTAGTGGTTTTTCGCTGGATCAAAAACTGCAAATTAAAGAATTAGGACGGCCAATACCCGATTTAAAAATTGAGAAACAAAGTGGTAGCGGACAAAAATCGCGCTGTCGCAAATTTAATAAAAATGTGTACGATAAAAACAGCTGGATATGTGGTTGTGAAGAAACGAATAAACTATTTTGTTTTGTATGTGTTCTATTTGGAGGTGACGAGACTTGGTCAAAAAAAGGTACAGATGATCTTATACATATATGGGATAAAATGAAGACCCACGAAAAATCTAAAGTCCATATGAATAATTTTTTTAGCTTTTCTATTCTTGGTAAATTAAATATAAGGACTCAACTCAATTCGGCTTATCGCAATGATCTAATTAAACATAATAATCAAGTGGATAAGAATCGAAATGTATTGAATAAAATTATTAATTGTATAAGGTTTTGTGGAGCATTTGAGTTAGCCTTAAGGGGTCACGATGAAAAGGAAAATTCGGAAAACAGAGGCATATTTAAGGAGCTGGTGAATTTTAGCGCCGAATTAGACAACGAATTGAAAGTCCATATTCAAAGTGCCAAACTTTTCAAGGGTACCTCAAAAACAACTCAAAACGAGCTTCTTGAGTGCATGCTAGATGTTTATCATGAAGAAGTTAAGAAGGAGATTGCAAATTCTCCTTTTGTTGCAGTAATTGCCGATGAAACGACTGACGTAGCCTGTGAATTTCAGTTAGTTATTATTTTCAGATATTTGTGTAAAGGACAACCAGTTGAGAGATTTTGGAGATTTTACGTCCCCGACGGACACGATGCCAAATCAATCGCTGCATGCGTTTTAAATGTTGTAAATCCATTAATAGATCAAAATCCAAACAAATTAATAGCTCAAAGCTATGATGGAGCGTCTGTTATGAGTGGTGAATTGAATGGCGTTCAAAAGATTATTAAGGAAACTTATCCACTTGCAAATTATGTTCATTGCTATGCACACCAGTTAAATCTAATTATGACAAGCGCATGCTCTGTCAATAAGCAGGCTAGAATATTTTTCCATAATTTATCTGGATTGTGCTCTTTTTTTTCGACGTCTCCTCAAAGAACAAAAATTTTGGATGAAATAGTTAATCGCAGATTGCCAAGATCTTCCCAAACACGTTGGAATTTTCAGTCACGAGGTGTTCATACAGTTTATGAAAATAGGAAAGACCTGATTGAAGTTATGGACAATATAGAAAGTACTTCACGCGATTCTTCGTCGATTAATCAAGCCAGTGGGTACAAATTAAAGCTGCAAGATACAAATTTTGTATTTTGGCTAAGTATATTCCATAAAATAATGCCACATGTTGAAATTGTCTTTAACCAATTACAAAAAGTATGCACCGATTCTGTTAAGGTCAAAAATGATTTAGAGAATTTTGAAGCAGCAATTCAAACTATACGAGAACAAATGGATAGCATTATTGACGAGATTGAACGAGTGCAGAGAGAAACTGATGAACCGGCAAGAAAAAAAAGGCAAGTTGAAGAAGGCAGCAAAAAACGGGAAGCGTTAGAAATATGCGATGCAGTATTATCGCAAATAAGAACAAGATTTAACTTTTCTGGGCATTTAGTTGCTTCTAATTTATTTGTGTCTGAAAAGTTTTCTGTTTATAAACATCAGTTTCCTGAAGCACATTTAAATGACACATGCACACAATTTTCATTTTTAGACAAAAACAGGCTTAAAACTGAGTTACAAGTATTATATCAGAGAGAAGAATTGAGTACTACTTCTGGAGCTGTTCCACTATCCATTTTATTGAACGAGGAAGGATTAAATTGTACGTTTCAAGAAACTCTTAAGCTCTTAAGTATTTTAATCACTATACCGATGTCAACATCTGAAGCAGAACGCTCTTTTTCAATGCTGAAACGGATTAAAACTTTCCTCAGAAACACAATGAAGGAAGAAAGGCTTAGTGCTTTAGGAATGCTGTCTGCAGAAAAACATTTTGTTAGTGGCATTGAAAATTTTAATAATAAGGTAATCGAAAACTTTGCTACCAAAAAAGAAAGAAGAATGGACTTCATGTATAGAAAACTTTGAAGTTATAGGTACTTCTCCACACTTGTTTTATAATTTAATGCGCGTGTGTAAATAGTTTTATTTTTGATTTTTTTTTGGACATATAGATTTATTGAACCTCAAGAACTTTGACCACTAACTATCAGGGGTAAGTTATAAGTTATTCTTTACAATTTTGAATCGATTCAAAATTATGGCTTCCATTCTG
The DNA here is from genome assembly GCA_963669975.1 of Acanthoscelides obtectus. Lineage (NCBI taxonomy): Eukaryota > Metazoa > Arthropoda > Insecta > Coleoptera > Chrysomelidae > Acanthoscelides > Acanthoscelides obtectus. Next base: position 63,439,272 of record CAVLJG010000006.1, read on the forward strand.
GCACTACCTCACTGAATTGGCACGAGCCGCCACTGGGTTATAGCAGTGTTACAAAAAAACTAATCCAATGATGCTAAATATGTAACAATGCTGATACGAAAAAACTTTCCAAACATTTGTCCAAGACATAAACAAAACAAAACACGCAAATGGGGTAGGAATGTCTATGGCACAAAAAGTGTGAAAATATGTGATATCTAAGCAGGCAGACGAGGCGAACTGGAAAATGTTTGAAATAAAAATCTTTCAATACTTTTGTCCATGACGGTATGTACTTATAATAATAATACTCATTTATTCTATCAAATTAGATACGAGTCAAATAGCCTATTTTAAACATGTTCAGAACCAAACTAATTTAGTTTTGAATTCTTTTTTTTTTATATATCGAAACAGCCGCGCAGGCAGAAGCCTAAATGCCGGAACACCGCGGCAGCTATGATGATCCCAAAGAAATTTTGTTGATATGATTTTAGTTGGGGCTCGCCATCCTTTACAGATTATTCTCAACAAAGCAACTTGAAAAGTAAAGTCATAAGCTACGTTCAGAAGAGTTAATTTTGACACCGTCTAGTATATATGTAGTCTCCTCTGTACATATTACTTTGTTGTAGACATGGTTAGAACAAGTAATTCGTAATGAACAGCGCCCCTTGTCGCGATCTTTGGATATTGCTACCATATGACGTGTTCACAAGATCGAGCCCGACTTACCTTAATATACACTCCAACTTCTTTAGTAGGATCCCACGTGAAGGTAACGATGTTTAAAGCACCTGGAGACTGAGTGATATCGTATGCACCATAGGACAACGGAACGTCCACTTCTAAAATTCTATCACCGGGTCTTGCTTTCTGCCAATTTAACATCTGTTCTTTCTCCATGTACTGGAGGCGTCTTTCATGGAAACAAATACGGATGATTGTCTGAAAAATGGAAAATAAATAAAATATGAATGCTGAAAATAGATTAGTTTATACATGTCATATGCTCTTTGAACACCTACAAAAAAATTTACAAAAATGATCAGAAGCCTTTGAAACGCGCAGTTTTTCGAATTTTACCTTGCTACAAATAATTACTCTTGTATTTTTTCCTAGAGTGCACTGTTTTCTTAAAAATAAAAATAAAACAAATTAGATCATTCATTCAGAGCCGAGTAACAATTAGTTTCAAAATAAAATAGGAGGCCTTGATCCAACTTGACGTTTCTTGGGAGATAGTTTGTCAAAGTTGTGTCTTTTTTTGTAAAAGTCAAGTCAAAAGTTTCTTTTTTCCATTTTTGAGTGTTGTGAAATGGAATTTAGCAACGATGAGTACGCCGATATTATTTTTGTGTACCAGTTTTGTAATGGAAATGCTTTAGCGGCCTCTCGGGAGTATCAAAGTAGATTTCCTAACAGACGCCAACCTACCCCAAAGGAATTCACGCGTCACATTTAGGTGACAATACAATTAGGCTCATGATTAATGATGAAAAAATTGAAGTAGTCGAGTCATTTAAATATCTTGATATATATGTGGATAGTAAGCCAGCTACTGTTTCACGAACATTATGAATACATTATTTCAAAAATATCGAAGATAAATTACTTCTATAGAGTTTCCCATAATCTTAGTATGTATTCCAAAAATTTTTGTATAACACTATAATTCTTCCCCATTTTATATATTGTTCAACCATCTTGTTTACCGCAAATGAAAACATATTTTCAAAATTACAAATTCTACAAAATCAAGCTATGAGAATAATTTTAAATAAAAACAAATATGCTAGGATTAAGTCTATGTTAGAAGAACTGCAGGGGTTGGATGTGAAAGATTTCTCGTTTTCATATTCAAATTAAAAAATCATTTATTACCACCACATTTAGAGAACTTCACAAAATTAAGTAGTCATTATCATAACTACGAAACTAGAGGCAGTATAGATTTGCAAAATTGTAATAGCATAACTAGTAAATCTATATTTCAAAAGGGAGTATTTGAATTTAGTAAATTGAATAATTATATTAAACAGAGTTCGAATTTAAAAATGTTTAAGGTGAAATTAAAAAATCACTTTATGAATATTCAAAATACATAGTGACGTAATTTTAATTGACAAGAATGTAAAATTACAGAAAATGGATTGAAGAAAAATATGTAACCGAGTCATCATACAAAATTGACATTGTAGCATTAATGCTAAATAAATCTTCAAAAACAACAAAAGAGGCTTAGGACCCTTTTTCTTTTTTGTATTATTCATATTTATATAGTTCTATATGAAAATCTTTTGTTTGCTTGAACGTAGGCTTATTCGGCGAAGAAAAAAAAAACATCACTACTATAGCTCTCAACTTAGTTACGGGATCCGGCACTCGAAGTGTAACCAACTTCAGACCGCTCTCGCATCTGTCATACTGACAGCAGCTGTCAATAAATTTGCTAAATGACAGTTCTGAGTATTGTCTAGAAGCGGACAAAAGCATTTTGTCAAAGGCGAACACAAAAGAAGTTATGAGCAATGGAATTCAAAGGCAATAGTGTGATTGCTTTTTGTTTATCGCACCATAAAACGTTACAATAATACTGGTAGCATCGCTAAACGTCATGGAGGTGGTCATCAAAAGATTGCCACGTCACCAGAGATGGTTCGAAAAGTGAAGAAGAGACTTGAGCGAAATACACGACGAAGTCCCAATCAAATGGCTAAAGAACTGAAAATATCCGATCGCAGCGTGCGACGCATATTGAAAAATGAGCTCAAGGTCAAGCCTTAAAAGTTCCAAAAGGCGCACGATCTTACACCGAAGCAGCAATAAAAATAAAAAAATTCTAATTGAGCAATTTGTAGACTCTTAAAACGATAGGGTTTACTTGAACGAACGTTCTTACGAGAATTTGAGCCACCACACATTTTAGGTTTAATCCAGACTTTGCATTTTTGCATAAAAAATCCTGTTTTCCCGATCTGAGATCGTTCAGTTACTATAATGACCTGATTAAAATACAAACCTTTAGTAATTTTCCTCTATACATCGATAAGTCTCCCAACTTCTTCAACTTAATCTCATAGCTCTGTCCTTGGTTCAGGTACGTAAGAGTATCTTCGTTCTGTTTAGTGGCAATGCTTGTTGCAGCTGCCAAAACATATTGAAAACGACAGTCCTCGATTAGATTATAATTCGTTGACGATACGGTATAGTTGTCTTGGGAATTAGGCGAGGCCAGATTGTTACCTGGAATAAGCAGAAAATTAAAACAAAATTGAAAGAAAAAAAACATTTGAAATTTCAAATTATGCTTAGTTTACACTGTTTGAAACCATTGATCAAGGTATTTTCCAAGAAAATGACAACCTCTGTGCTATATTTGAACGTTATACAACAAAAGTTAGTTCCTATACCAGTAGCGCAAATACGTTACTAGACTTAATCTTAGAATTTTAGGATATAATGCTTAAGGTGTTCAGTGATACACGCTTCTCAAAAAGTCGACCTTTCGAAATTTACTTGATGTCACCCTACAAACCGCGAAAAATAAATTCAGACAAAATGCAAAAATACCAAATAAATTTATAATTATGTTAAAACAGCCGTTATTCACAAACAAAACCCAAGAAATATAAGGATGTACAAATTAGAAAAACATTCCAGAATGAATATACATAAAAAGGGAAAAAGTTTTCTTACCAATTGAGTGTTGCAACCAACGAATTCGAATAGCAGTCAAGCCTATATGTTTACATAGCAACATAGCATTGTTTGTCACCAAAATTGTATAGTTTTAGGACCGTATCGTCAATCATTCCTACAATTGTAGGACGCCTTTATAGCCTCCTTGATTTTCATAGTTTTCTAGTGTTGTCAGCACTCTATTTTGAGGTTATATTACAAATATCTATTTGCATCAAATTGTTCACGATTTTGATTTATATTATCTATTACATCAGCCTGAAATTCCCTGCAATTCAAAAAGAAAGCATAGCCTCACAATAGGAGATCGCTGCCGCTGGCACGCAACAGTAGAAATCTAGTAATACCCCAGCCTTTCTGAAGGAGAGAAAATACAATTATAGGACGCCTTTATGGCATCCTTGATTTTCATAGTTTTTCCTTTCCTTCAAAAAGGAGCTCTATTTTGAGGTTATGTTACAAACATCTCATGCTTTGTTTTATAAGCCTAAAATTTCCTGCAATTCAAAAGGGAAACATATCTGGGAGAGCGCTGACGCTGACACGGAACAATAGAAATCTAGAAATACTCCAACCTTTTCCAAAGAAGAGAAATTGCTATGAAAATCAAGGAGGCCATAAAGGCGTCCTACAATTGTAGAAACTAGTGACGATCCGGCCCTAAGTGCATACTTTTGGCTAATTTGCCTATCATTGGCTACCAAAGTGACAAATCAATATATTGGCGTATATTTTTTTTCTGGATGGATGTTTAAGAAACTATCCGTACTAGGTGTACTTATGTAGACCAAATCAGAAATACTATATATGGTGCGATGTGAATCGCTCAGTTATTGTAAATAAAAGTAAATATTTATTAACGGTACATTATATGGAAAATTCTGCGTAATTTTTGATTTTAGAAGATGAAGAATACGAAGCATTCCATCAAACACCAACAATAGCGGAATACCTAATATTTTGTAAATTAATAGTGGGACATCTTATATGGATTCTACTCAATTTTTCTAAATCATTGTCGTGATCCGAGAAATTTCTGGGCTAGATTTGAAAGTATTCTAATTAACTTTGTATCCATTAAGATGAGATAGCAAAATTAAATTTTAGTTTAGTCACATGGTTTTAGGTTGGCCGTTTTCAGTATCCCTGAAAAAAAATAGATTTTCTCCAACATTTTCCATTTTTCAATGTTGTTGTTAGGAATACAGCTCTAAAAACAAACCTAAGATTGGGTCTGAGTGCTCAATGAAACAAGAATTGAAATGAAATAAATCAAAATTACCTCACAACTGTCCAGGTAAAAGCTGAATGCCATGCCCTTTCGCAACGCCGATCACTATGATATATAACACTTATCGATAAAAATATATGCTCCTTTCCAGTTTAAACCACTTTTTGCAGAAACCTTCACTATTTTTGGCAACTGTCTGGAATACTAGGATTATGTGAAAGCCATGCACTTCTATGTTTCCGCAAAAAAGTACGAATTCAGTTTGAAATGTCAACAACTGTCAAACTGGCAGCTTAAGCCTGATCGACTAGTAGCATGAACTTGCAACCTGACTAGTCACTACGTAATTTTGGTTACAAAGAAATCGATTGCTTGCTCCTTCGACCTAGTCCACATTCATTATAAAATAAAAAGTGAAAGCTGAAATTCGAGATGCCAGCATCTGCTGCATCCAGATAACTGAACTCGAATAGGGTTTGCAGACTTTTCGTCAAAACATATACGAGGAGCAGTCACAAATATTGAGGCACCATGATACTGTTCACGGTCTTAGGCCCGTATCGTCAGTCGTTCCTACAATAATAGGACACCTTTATGACCTCCTTGATTGTCATACACCTTTCTCCCCTTCAAAAATTTCTAGATTGCACCTGTTTTGTGTCAGCGACAGCGCTCTCCTATTGTGAAGATATGTTTTCTTTTTAAATTGTAGGAAATTTCAGGCTGATAAAACATGATATAGATAAAAAGCATGCACAATTTGATCCAAATAGATATTTGTGACATAACCTCAAAATAGAGCGCTGACACGGAAAAGTATCAAACTATGACAATCAATGAGGCCATAAAAGCGTCCTACAATTGTAGGAACGACTGACGATACGGGCCTTAGTCTGATGAAACGTCGGCTCTTTGAGTAAAGTGCATCACTGAACACCTTGAGATTATATGCCAAATTCCGAAGATTGAGACTAGTAACATACTTGAACGTTTACATACAATTTCTATCCTCACAACATATGTTTCTAAATAGGATCGCAGTAATTCCCTTAAGAAATAAAAACAGACACCATTTTCCTTTTAAAAGAAAATTGTTTATTCAACACCAGGTCTCATCACTGGGTACCCGGACACGCAGTGTGACGGGGTCCACGAGACGACACATTGACTAGTGACTATTTGCAAAATATACTCACTGTCCATGACATTATGAAGATTTGCCAGCGCGGTCTGACTCAACAACTGATTGATAGTGTTGTTGAACATGCTCTGACTGTTGTTGTCCTCGATGGTGCTGTTCACCATGATTCCGTTGGACACCACGGTGTTACTTTGCTGAGTGGACGTGGGACTCTGACCGTTGCGCTGCTGATGGGCCCCACGGCCCCCAGTGGTTTGGGACCCGCTACGTGCCACCACAGCTGCCACAGCAGCGTCTGTGGACGTCGGGGAGGGCGCCTCTTGTTTGAAGACTGTCATACCGTTTATACCCAGGATAGTGTCGCTGAAAATTGAAAAGAAAAAATGTAAATTCATATGGTGACTCAATACACTCAAAATCAGGGAGTATCAGTAATCTGCTTTGAGTGACATCTAATGCTTGCGAAGAACAACAATGGAAACTGACTGTTTCATTAGATCACGTTACCTAGAAGTTATCATTTGTTGATTCTATTGTCAATACTCCTTATCCTAGATTGGGCAGCCTAACTTATTATGTCAAATTCTTAAAAGATGCACTGTCACCGAAAAGTAATTTAAATTAAATTTAAAAGGGTAACCAGGTAATTAACAGAAGCAACTATCCGAGCGGGGCGATAATGCCTCACGAGAGAGAGGGAGGGCCTGCTGAAGAAATGCGCAGCCCCGCGAACTCAAATAATCGAATGAGACTATATACTGAAGAGCTTACCAGCGAAATTCAAAACTCGAGGAATACTCGTATGTCATCAAAATTCGTAGAAAATAAGAACAGGAAAACATGTTATGTCCTCGTTTGCGTCCTCTTCAGAAGTGAGGTAGGAGTTGCCTCTCGAGTCCTCAGAACGGAGGTGGAACCACGACTATTTTGTGCTAATCTATTTTATGAGGCTTTTGGAGATATTGCAAGCTATGAAATTGAATTGGATTCAAAATGTTTAAGAAGGCGAACATATCAACAGAACATATAGGTACATTGTACCTTTACTTGTACGTGCTTATTATATGTTGTATGTTATTTTACAGAATAAAAGTGGATGAACACTTGGAAACTGTATGTTACAATGACTAATTCCTATAACGAATACATTTTTAAGTTAGCATAATTAGCAACACCCTCTATACATTTAAATGTTACGTATTTACTTTCACATGCTTATTATATGTTGTATATTATTTTACAGAATAAAAGTAGATGAAAACTTGGAAACTGTATGTTTTAATGACTAATTCTTATAAAGTATAAATTTTTAAGTACACCAAGTAGTTTCACCCTTTAAACATTTGTTTATAAAATTAATGCAACTCGAGGATAACATAGGGGGTACGTCTCACTCTTCAGAATCCTGTAAGCAATGGTCGTTTTAGTTTCGTTTATTATGGGTTAATATTCGGCGCAATCGTCAGATGGCGCAGTTAACAGTGGTACCAGGAATCATAGGAGAAAGTGTTATCTGTAGTGTAGCTAGAATTATGCACCTCACTTGTTTCTATGGGGGCGTATATGTCAGATAAAGCTGGCCTACACCGTTCCTTTTAGAGACTTGATTCAATGGTTTCGATTCCGGTCTCGGAACTAATTCGTTCACAATTCCTTTTATTTCTGATTTCTTTCGATTCGGATTTCGAAAATTCCAAAACAGGGGAGTATAGGGGTATTAACTGATACCATTATACAATTTCCTAGGTCCTGGGAGAAACACTCGGCTCAATGGCGGAGCAGCAATTTACAATTTTCCTTGTCACTGTTTGCGCTCGAGATGATTTTACTGCCTGAATTGCTTCGTAGTTTCCTTTTTTCTATATCACTAAACCTTAATTCACATATTCCTCAACTTAGTTTGTTTTACTCTCTCGGTTTCTATTATGCGAAAAATTTAACATTAAAATGACAACATGAATTCAAGAACCGTCCATACTCCATACCACAATTATTTCCTCCCGCTGAAATTAAAAGCGTTATTGCGAAGATCCGTAATGCGGTAGCGACGATATTCGAATCCCAACAATATTCGTTTCTTTCAAACAATTCGTTCAAATCCAATTTTAAGCGCTGGTGTGCGTTTATAAATCACTTGGTAATGTAATACCTTACACAGTAATGGAATGCAGATTGACAGATGAAATTTTACTCTGGAATACTGTGAAACTTTATTTTTAGAACGAAGTTATTACAGAGTCATGCTATCCACTTGATGATAGCCGTCTAGTTTCTAATCATGTTTTCTGCGACCATCGTATTTATTATAAGTAAGGCTATTGATAAGAGGAGGAAAAATACATATTCTGCCAATTTTGAGAACTTTTTGATAACCACATAAAATAAACAAACAATGAACCATGAGAATAACAAGTGGAAGCACTCTTATTCCCAAGGTTTTGAGCACTTTTTCCAGAAGAATTACTTTGTTCAATTTTTGAACGCATGTAACAAGTACGTCAAACAATTACGAACGCTAAAATTGCTACAGAGTAGTGCGAAGTACACTCTGTAACAATTTACGAACGCAGCCTTGGTATTGCAACGGTCGATCCCAGTTTTAGGAATTGGAACCGGAACCATCGGAAACGGAATCGAAATCATCGGAATCCATTCCTTCGAGATTATTATTGGATTAGTGACAATGTTAACATCGAAACCTAAAATATCATTTAGTAGACTAAAGCCGCGGTTCCGCTCGTATGGCAGTAGTGTAACGTATAGGTCATTCGTTTCACATGTTTATGAAGGAAATTGGTTTCGGAGAAAGACACGCAATATTCAAAGTAATGTAATAGTTACTTTGGCAAGGAACATTTTGTATACATTTTAATGCAACAATAAATTAATCTTAATGTAACTGACCTTAAAATGGCCTTGAAGGTCATTGTCAGGTTCATTAGCAAGAATCTACTTGAACTTAAAATTGTCTAATATTTGCAATTCAGGAATTAAAAATAGATTTTTCCCGTTAAAAAATCATTTGATCTTCAAATCATCTTGATAGTCATTGTCAATGTCATAGATATACTTGAACATAAACATTCTTGCTCTTATTTCCTGTGTCAAAAATAGGAGTAAGAAAACTGTCTTGACCTCCAAATGAGCTTGAAGGCCGTAGTCAAGATCACCTACTTTCTGGACACCCTCAAATACCCATGAAGATCATGGTCAAGGTCATGGGCAAATACATACTTTAACGTCAAAATTTCCCGCTCTTTTCACTTCCAGGTTCAAAAATAGGAACCTATTTTTGATGTGTTGACGATATTTTGATGTATCCATACTTTTTGAGCGCACTGTATATGTTCACGGATAAAACCATACCTATAGTCAAAATCACGAAAGATGACTATTACGTCATAACATAAATTGTACTGAAGTAATCAGTGGACGTACGTCGATGATAAAATCGCGATGTCAGGAACATAATGACAACAAATTTATATTATGATTTTGCGAAGTTAGGTTATTTCAATGATTATTTTTATTTTATCTCATGGGTTCGAGTGATACTTTAATAATAATTTTAGTGGGTAGTTTTTGTTTTGAAAAAAAAAACAGTTATGAGTAGAATACCTTAAGACAGGAACACCAAAGACAAAAGTATTATTCGAAAACAACATAACCTGCTTTAACAGAACCTAATTATTCATCTTTCAAATATGATCGATCATGCAACATGAAAACATCGTCTATCTTTGTCGGGTATATGCAAATTAGCAATACAGTTTGTTTAGACAATAGAATTCTGTTTGTCTCTGTCTAACATATCTGAAACTTCATTAAAAATATTCACAAATCGCTGTCGTTTGTCTTTACTAAAGACTAAAATGATGACGTAATCGTCATCTTTCGTGATTTCGACTATATAACCTTCCTCGGATTTCAATTAGTAATGGGACTATACGATCCATTTTTGGTTTGTCTAATGGGCCAAAAGTCACTCACTTTCATCTCGAAGGTTATGTGAAAAATCAAAATGCAGCATTTGAGGAGAAGCCACTACATTCACAACCAGTGACTGTTCTTGATCCGTCGGCATCATTGGGTCGCTTTTCTTCCAGAAAATGAGCAAGGAGCTGCTGCTCCAGTCAATGAGGAGCGTGTTATGCTCAACAGATTTTTGATTCCAAAAATTCTAATGAATGGCATAGAAATTTTGCTACAACAGTACGGTAATCAGCAGAAATTCTGATGTCAACTGGCCTCCTACCACTCAGAGACAATTGGGTCCTTGAAACACGGAATCGAGTCCAAAAAATAGGAAACGAATTTGAAAATTTGGTTAATAGGATGAGGTACCGTCGGGCCAGCCGCGATAATCTTTTAAATTATAAATGCTAGTATGTTCTATTCTTTAGTGTCAGGAATCAACGTTTCCAATAAAACCTAAAATTTTCTATAAAACAATAAATTAGTAAAAAAATAGTAAATAGTTTATTTTCAAACTTAAATAGCCCACCCTACATGTACCATACAACACCGAATTTGCACCTATTAAAAATGATGGAGATTTTGACTATTGTTTGATTTCATTTATTTTAAAAGTGATGATCGAGTGGTCTCAGGTCTTTCTAATATCCTCATATCACGAAATTTTCAATTTCAGTTTTGTGAATAAGATCATGCAAACTCCATCTGTGTCATTACTATTATAGACAGCAAACAAATGCGTTGAGATCTATAAATTAATCAAGCTGGTGCTTTATTACGAGAACAGACAACATACAGTTAAATTCTAATTAAGAATGATTGCTTTCCAGAACTTGTGCGACTTCTGACGTTCTATTTATTCTTACATAGATACATTTAATCTTATTTTGATACCTATATACAAAGCTACTATTGGGATATCCTTTTTTCCTCGCACTTGACCTTATTTGGCATTTCATTGATTATAATAGCATTAATAAAGCAAGTAAAACTTGAAGAGGCTGTAGTCGGACTTTGACATCCTCATTAAACTGTTAACAACTAAAGAATAAAGTACGAAACCGCTTTACATAAAAGCCTTATTATTCAACTTACTTTGGTATTACATAATTCACTTGCTATTTGTGATACAGAGATGGTAAAAGAATATGCAAATTGCGCTTTAGATGCCCAAAATATAATAAAACAAGCAGAAATATATGAAGAGCACATTCGTGGATTCTAACAATCTTAGTTTTTTAACACACACACGTTTTTTTATCAAAGGGGTCATAGAATGAGATCCCAGAACTGTCAGAAATTACCTATTTTCTGAAAGATAAAACGTGGGCCATTGAAGAGCACTTACATGTAGTTTCATCGCCTGCGTACCTGCTCACTTGAGTAGAGGGTCGATTTACTGGTACGTGGTGAGAAATGTTAAGTAAAAAGAAGACTAACTTTACATAAATTCTGATGACTGATCTTTATTTATACCTTGTGAAACAGTATTACAAATTAATAGTACTGCCAGACACCAGCCTACGGCCATAACTTTTGCCCACCACTTTAAACAATGTGTCCAGACCTCTACTTGTTTGTATGACAGTTAAGAAAATAAAGTTGCATAAAAAAATATTTATATTATATTTATCTATACAGGGTATCCCAGAAATAACATGTCAGAGTGACACGGGAGGTAGTTTGGCTTCAGATCAATCAGATAAAATCAACACGAACTTGGTAAAACTTTTCTAATTTTCGAGGTATTTTCACTTTCAAGTTTTTTTCAAAAATACCTACTTTTTGCCTGTTATGGCTATAAAGAACTTCTAACTTATGATTTTTTCCCTGCGCTACCATTAATAGTTGGTGGAGACAACCGAGTATTCATTTCATTTGGATTCAAGGCGAAAACCTTTAAACTTAATTAGAAACTATTAAATTTGTGTTGCGGATAACACTTCAGACCCATTGTTCGCAAACTTATTTATTCTTTGAAAAACTGAAGTAACGCGAATTCGAATCGTCTTTGCTTTTCTTGTTGTTGTTGCTTGAACAATCCACCACTGCACAATACACCATAGTTAAATGTATAATTCACTGTTTATTTATTTTTTACACAGAGGCTTATTTAAAACACCCCAGATAAGAAACTAACAAAACTAATCAGAAATTACGTACTAAAGCGCCATATTAAAAGTATGCCACCCGTCTGTGGGGAATTTTGTCACTGAGTGACGCCACGCGTGCGAAAGAGATAGACTGATTGCATTTGCGTGGCTTCAGCTTATCGAGTAACAATAACATGCTCTGTAATAATGTTTCAAGTATATATAAAAATCATCCATCAGAATTTAAGTTACTCTTACCTTTAAATCGGTCACATTTTGTCAGAAAATAAGTAATATCTGGAACCACTAGGATCTTGTGACTATCAAGAGAGCTGGAGTGAACAGAAGTCGTATTGCGCCTAAAGGAACAAGCACATTGAAGAGAAGGTAAGTTCGTGTCACTTGATATACGGCTGTCTCTTGCTAACTTGACTGTCGAACGTTGTTGATTGATATTTTCGCGCAACGCGAATCGATTCCTTCTCCTCAGTGTGCGTACACCTTAAGGCCAATGTTCGTCAATTTTCATTATAAAATGTGATTTATATTATCCATGTAGCTTAGACGTCAGTAATACAGTAATTATTGATGTATAAGGTTACGATTCACTGACACTGACGGAATGATCAGTAAATGCTGATGGTATGGACGACAGTAAATACCTGTTCACAATATTTACTTACCCGACAGAATATGAGTTGTTGACCAAATCCGATCCAAGCGTCAGCGAGTTCTCCAAATCTGCATTCAAATCCCCATAATCGTCTACCTGCCAATGTGGCATTTTTCCAGAACCTGGAACAATTCACGCTATTTAAACCACATAATTACTTTCCCACTGGATCAAATCTGGTTGTTTCATTTACATAATTATTTTTGTGGTGAGAGGTATTAGTAGTGTCATTGTTTGGTAATTGCGATTTAATGCTCGTTTTCAAGATAACGCATCACAAAGCTCGGTTCTTTTTTAGAAACAGACACAAGTCACAGGACCGAATACTGACATTTACGCATGATGGTGAAAGTTTTGCGCATGGAAGCGGGATACGAACAGGGGTAGTTGATAGTTTAGAGATCGTGTACACTTAAAAAAATGAAGCCAAGTAGATTAGCTCAGTACCTCTCATGTAATTAACAAGACACTCACCACGACAAAATGCATAGTCCACCATATTTTTTGGAGGTCAACATTTAAAGAAATCCAAAAAATCGGTTTTCAACTTTCCGGTTAATCTAGGACGTATCCAAAATTTATAGAAGTGAATAAATTTGAAATCAGACTCAGAATCATAGACTATCATTACTAACGTCTAGAACATTCGTGAAGCTGAGGTATTAAAAAATGTATATGCGTGGAAAGTATACGGTCGATATACTTGACTTCCTTTTTTGATTAAGTCAACATTGTTTTTCCAATGATATAGCACCCTCACATGAAAATAAGCTAAATATTTTATATCAACAAGATCCAATTATTTTACTAGATTTACTTACGTAGCAGTAATAACGAAAAAAATGTTATGATGTTTAGTATAGGTTTCCTTAATTACTGATTATCTTACTTTGCTTTTAATCTGTATATAAACAAATTTTCTTGGTATCAATGGGAATTCAAGTCAATATTTGTATGGGGTCATTGGATAAGTTCAAATTTGATTTGTTCTTCCTACTTAAAGAGATAACATATTTTCTATATAACGCACAACGCCAATGCAACTACATCGCTAAATGAATATACGAGTAGAAAATCCCAGTCTTTTGTGAAATAGCGTTAGGAAAACTACGTCAAAACAGACCGATGTTACGCACTGGATCTTCAATGATAAAGTGCTTTGGAAGAAAATGTTTGCTAGAATAGATTTTAGTAGCCTCCACTTCTAAGATGATTTCAAATACATTGAATCGTTAGACATATTCCAGATTTCTATTTTAATTTTGAACGTGTGTCTAGTTCCGGCACTGTGTACCATAAAGAGGACATGATTTGAATTTAATTGTCATATTTGAGAACGATTTCACGCGAAATAAGAGTCAACAAAGTTACATTTAGATACTGTGGTAATGCTTAATGTCTGCGATATTTATCGCAGTTTAATAATGTTAAGATTTTCTGTCCTTGATTTTCTGTTTTCTAAGTATGCATAGGTAGATTTCGGTGTTATACAAAGTGATTCTAAAACAGAGGTAATATTAGCTTATTTCGGTTTTCTACCTGAAACTATTCCAGCAGCATTCTGAGCTGCCAGTAATCAAACACAATGCGGCGCTAAAATCAATCAACCTGTTACGCAAAATCAGGATGGTTTTAGGATTTGTTCATTGTAGAACTATATCGATAGTAGATGGCCATTTCTTACTGATGTAGATGGTTAGGCAGAAATCTAAATACCAAGATACCAAGTCTGCTATAAGGAGCTGTGTAAACTTAGCAGAACTGGGAAAAATCTCCTCAGGCAGATTGTTCCACAATCGCGATATCCTAGGAACCGGTCAATTCTGAATGACATGTGTGCAGTACCCGAGGTGGACTTTTATCTGGGCCTTGTGAAGTGTGAGGATGTTATATGGAGGAAAGTACTTTTTGGCCCCAAGCAACCCAACTTTTTCCCAGCAGCTGTCGCGATTGACGAGATGTGTTTGTGCCAAACCAAGTCCTCGATGATCTGGTCTCCGACCAGCCGAAACGAAAGATACAGAAATGTATTTTGGAAATATTAAACAATACCAGATTTTTACGTTACCAAGCTGTCTGGCATCAGCAAAACTGTGGATCTGACCGATCGTACAGAAAAGGAGGACATTGATATGTAATAAAAACAATATTGGAGCCAAGACCGATCCCTGGGGACACCCGCGTTGAGATTGTGGGATGAAGAGGAGAGCCCGTCATTTACAATTATATATTGCGGCCGGAGGGGAAGTCAGCCACCCACCAGTAAAACTTATCTGCCGCTGACTAGATAACTGTACTCCATAGTTGTCTGAAATAAGTTAGGAGGTCACCCACACGGGCATTATGTAAAAAACCTAAAAAATGTCAATAAGACTGACGAAATATCATTTTGCAGACTAGGTAGTTTACTAATAGTTCACTCCACATTTGCTCGCTGTGATCGGCGTTCGTTGACGTTTAAGCAACACGTACAGCTACAAAACGAGTTCACAACAAGTGTACAACAGCTTGTGTTAACATATTGTAGAAAAACCTACAAAAAAAACCGACGAAATGTCACTTTTTAAGATACGTAATACCCGTGCCGTCGATCGCTGGTTACAAACACCATACTGCCTGTCCACCTCTCCCCTTGTCATCAAAACTGAGCAAATCTCTTAACCCCTCCCCCCTCCATCCCATGCTTAAGTTTGGCACATTTTAAAATTGGAAGCAAGTATTTCCTGTCACGCACATGTTCTGAATACAGTAGAACCCCTATCATCCGAATCGCGATTATCCGAAACAGATCGCATACAATAATCAAATCCAAGCGAATAACCAAAATTTCTGTGTTATGTACCGCAGTTATAATATGGTACAAGATGACACACAGGTTGATGACGTCAGTTACTCGAATCGCTTGAACGCGTTGGTTTTAACCGCGGTTTTGTTGCAAGTTGTTTATCTTAGAAAAGCGCGTATATAATTTCTGATTATTTTTATTATCACTTAATAATCGGTGCTTATTCGTCTACAACTGTGTATGGAAAGTTTAAAAAAACCTTTTATAATATTAATCGGAGAAAAATTTATTGATTTAGCAGAAATGATGAAAAAGCGATGAAAAAAAATATTAGCAAAACCGTATACAGGTGGACATCATCCAGTGAGTTTATATAGCCATATTTTAATATTCTTGTGGTATACAGGATACTTTGTTAAGCATAGGAACTAGATTTAAAGTGTCCCCAACAACAGTAATGATTATAACTTTTAAGGTGCTCTACTTTATGCTACAACTGAAATCAGCCTGTATCAAGTTTCTCAAAAATGAAGCTGAAGTATAATAAAAATTGATTATCCTATAAATGAGGTAACTGTTGGGACAATCAAGTAATTATTATTATTATTAAAATAAGACAGCGCAATGCGCCATCTATCACACCGCGATCACCCACTGCGGAAAGCGCATAGCTGCACGTTTAATACCCCAGTCACCACGTGGCCGCTACATGACTGACGATTCTGGCTGTAAAGTAGATGTGGTTTACTCGCCTTTGAATAAACTAAACATGATCCACCCGACCTAAAAGACAGCCAACCATGGACAGCTGCTTCGTGCTTCTTGGCTACTCATTAGCATGGTCTAGGCTTGGTCTCTAGCATCAAGTTTAGTTTATTCAATGGCAACTATCCCACATCTAATTTACAGCCAGAATAGTCAGCCATCTAGCGGTCACGTGGTAACTGGGCTATTAAACGTGAAGTTAGATCCCTAACAGTTCCAACTAATAGCAGCTATGCGCTTTTCGCAGTGGTCGATACTGATGTGATAGATGGCGCTTTGCACTGTCTTATTTCAATAGACCGTACCTCCGGTATAGAGGATAGTTGCGAAGCTTTCGTTCGTTTTTCCAGAGACAAGAGACCAAGTCTAGACCATGCTGATGAGAATGCAAGAAGCACGCAACAACATCATTGGCAGTCTTTTTGGTCGGACAGATGAAAGCGTCATGTTTAGATTATTAATATTCCGAATTTTAGCTTGATAACTTTCAAAAATAAGGCGCTGTATATTTAAACGTCCATTTTAAGACGACCGTTGAACAATTCGCGCATTTTAGCTGTATATGACCGCTGTTGATCGTCCCCAATTGAAAAGGTCGCACGTGTTGACGTCAAACTCGCTGCCGGCAATTTTCCACTTAAGCAAAGTCGTCTGAGAACTGTTCCAAAGGAGAGATGTTGCTTGTCGTACTACAGTACTACGAGGGTAAGGTGGAAGGTTATCGGCGATTTTCAGTTGAAAAATGATTTAGTTTTTCCACATATTCCCATTCGCCTCCAAAACTTGATCCAACGTTTCTTCCACATTAGGAATCCCTCTCGGATGTGGATGTCTGGAACGCTGTCAAAATATTCTAGACTACCCGTAAATTCTTGTTAGCTTCGGAAGAATTTCCTTTCGAGTTAAGCCATCGAACACGAGCATGATATTAAAGATTATCTATTTTAATGAAAAGCATGCAAGGCAGGTGGATAAACTACTCGACAGTCAGGTTGAAACTTGACATACAAACAAATTGTAGTATTGTAGGTGGGTCAGGTCTGATTGCCCAGATATCAGACAAAGTCAAGGAGAAAGAAGGGAAGAAGAAAGAAAAGAAGGAAGGGAAAGAGCAAAGAGGAGGAAGTGCGTCTGCCTTGACATTGTTAACTAGTATTCAGTAATTTTAAATTGATCTAAAAATTAATTTAGGAAGTTGTGTTTGTGGAAAACTTGTAATCTTGGCTGAGCTTAGAATTGCAGGATTCCGTTTTATTGTTGCTGTGCGATTCCGCTTAACTGTAACATAACTGCGCTTGTTGTCTGATGTAGTCCGTTCGGTATGGAATGCCGTGGTCTCTGTGAAGGGTTTCGTTGGGGGTTAGTGACAGTACACAAGGTACTGTTCTGCAGAACCTGCAGTCTACGAATAATAACTACCTTATATAGCATAGTTTAGAGTTGCCAAAACGTAATTTGGTATTTATTTTTAACACATGTATTTCTGCCATGAACAAATGACTTTTGCACCCACGTAGGGATTATAAAAGTTGCTGATTGGAGCGCCATGTATGTATCAGGCAGAGGCCTTTTCAGCTTATCCTCGTAAAATAACAGTGGCGTCAGAATTTGGTAGTTCTTATAACAAACGCCAGTTTTTAAGATCGAAGTATTGAAACGCTCGAAGTCAGATTGCATTTGATGTAAATATCGGCTAACATACATTGCTAAAGCTCTGCCACTTTCTGAATGAGTCCACTTTAAGGAAAAATCACCTGTTTCGTGAACAGATAAAAATCTTTCAGCTTGTGATAAAAAGATTCTATATTTATCTCAATTACTGATCTCAATATGTCATCCAACAGGCAAGTACTCGTAGATGAAACCGTGAGCATTCTCAGGTAGTAATTAAGTAAAATAAAAAGTTCTCCCTTGTACTTCCTTCTAGAGGGCGTCACAACCGTAGGCGGACGGAGAATTGGATATATGGTATCTATACTTATAAAATACAATTTTCATCCACGTATCAGTTGATTTTTCTTAAATGGAATGCCCTAACTCTTATAACACATTCGAATATGCCCTTTCAAAAGAACAAGATTGATATAACATACTTATGGGTTTTGATTAATAGTTGTTGAATTAAGTATTTTAAATAAAAAAAGTCAAAGTTTGACGGCCTGCATAACTGTTATTTTGACAGCAGGAGTCGAGAATTTTATGTCACATTTTTTTCATTTTACCCGATTTCAGCCTGATTCATCTATTTTTCAAATTTTCGATACATGGTAGTCAACATCGCAAAAAAATGGAATGCCCCAATTTTTATTCGGATAGACCCTTTTAAAAGAAGGAGTTTGATATTAGATACTTATAATTTTTGATAATCAGTTGTTGAGATATCAGGTATTGTAACTAAAAAACATCAAAGTTTGATAGTCTGCGTACCTGCTATTTTGACAGTTGCAGTAGTGAATTTTACGTCAAAAATATTTTACTATACTCAATTTTACAAGCTGGTCAAAATCTCAAAATGTACTTTTTCGCAGAAATAATGAATATAACATGTATAGAATGTATATTTTTCCACTGTCGGAACTCCATTTCCATGAGCTTTTCTTATATATAAGTGTGTTGAAACGGTTTCTGCGTTATAGCTATTTGTTGTTTCTCTATCCAAACAAGTCACATCATCCATGGAAACAAAAACAAGTAAAAGAGTATTGAAAATTTGTCTATAATGATCTTAATGGAACCAGGTAATTCAATGCTATTGTGCTGTAATTCATTATTACAGATTGATAGTATGATACTAATTGTTCTAGCGTCACATTTCCAACAGATTGTGAGCTCCTTCAACGCACATGCGTTGTCAAAAGACAAGTTTCAAACGGTTTAAAATTTGATTCTACTAGAACTCATTTTTCTTCAGTCACTTTGCGAGTCACTCTGAAACGTTCCATAAATTCACTTCCATTGTAAAGAGGTACCATTACATTTGTGCAATGCTCAATTTTTTTTTTTTTGTTAAGAAGCAGGGTGTGCAAATTTTTTTCATTATCACTCGACGATATCGGAGATTCAATCGGATACTGAACTTGAACTATAAGAATCTGACATTTCTGTGAGCAATACAAGCAGGTATACACAAACAATAAAAAACCAGTACACACCAAATTCTAGACTAGTAAAAAGGGTTATATGGCTTCAATCTTTTCAAATGATAAAAACTATTCATAGTTGCAACAAAACTAAGAAAGACGCAAACTCCCCAACAAATTCAAAAACCATAATCTTGAGGCACCCATAACAAAACAAGATCTTGTGCAATCTGTGCATGTCAGAAACTCCGCGCGCTACTCAGTTGGTTCCAAACCGTTGGACATGTGATGGCAGAACATAACTATAGATTAAACTATTTTTACTACTATAGAAAATATCCCTTTGATGTTGAACACACGATCGAAGAGGTCGAATGTAGAGGACATGAAGCAGATAATACAAGAAGCGTTCCTAATATCAATGAACACACGCTAGAAAAAGTGAAACAAACATATTTGGAGATTTTTTTCGATAGTACAAATAGTTTAAGTTTTAGTTATGTTTACTTATAGGCGTCATTTTAAGACATCTCAAAAAAATGTTTTTATGTTATAATCATGGATTGGTGGAATACTTTAATCAATGATTATAATATTAATCTGTAATAATGGATTATAACACAAAAGCATTGGATTACTTGGTTTTTTGATAAAAGCCTGATTTTAGAGATCGATTGTCATAAATCCTTTACTTGTTTGTATAGAGAAATATCCAATTTTTTTAATCAAATAGCTATAACGCAGAAACCGTTTGAACGAACCGGTAACAATCTTTTACTGAAAAAAGCTTATGAAAATTGAGATGCGATAGTGCAAAAATACAGGGTGCGCCATCTTTTATGTCGGTATGTAAACTTTGAAAACGAAAAACTGATTTCTATATATCCGATATTTTTATTAAATATTGTCCTTTACAATTTACTGGGACTAGTTTTTGAACACAACATCTATCAAGTGCTGGCCAAAACAAAATGTGCCCGTTTTGCTGCGTTTTCCATTACTTTTTCGAGCATCTCTGGTGGTATAGCGGCGATTGCGGTACGAATGTTTGCTTTGAGTTTTTCGGTAGTCTAGGGCTTGCTGGCGTACACTTGACCTTTCAAATAACCCCACAAGAAGTCCGGTGGGGTCAAATTTGGAGACCTGGGTGACCAGTCAATGTCACCTCTTTTTGACATCAGACGTCCTGGGAATTTTCGTTGCAGGAACTGAATTGTTTCATTTGCAGTGTGGTATGGCGCACCGGCTTGTTGAAACCAGTAACCATCAAGACCTTTTTCACGCATAATGAGCCAACATTCGTTGAAAAAAAATGGGCCTATGATGGTTTTGGCGCAAACGCCGGCCCAAACTGTCACTTTCCGGTCATGAAACGGCATTTCGTGGAACTCATGTGGATTTTCCGTCTCCCAAATACGGCTGTTTTGGTTATTAACGCCGCCTGAGAGCGTGAAATGGGCCTCGTCGGTCATCAAAATTTGCTTCCAAAAATCAGTTTCAAATAATCCTTCAAAATGCGCCGCAACGTGGTTCCACTGATGTCAAAATGCTGAGCGCGGTGACCATACGACACTTTTGGGTTCTGGGCAACGCTCTCTGACCGCTTCAACCAATTCATTGAAACGTCTTGGTCATTGATGAACGGTACGTTGACGATCTCCCACTGTCCCGTACTCAAGAAAATTCGAAACCAAACGACAGATAGTGTTGTCACACGGTGCCCGTTTGCCACGAACGATACTCTCGACTCGACGATATACACGTTGCGTTAACACAACTGATCGACGATTTTCAATGTACATTGTGACTATTTCGGCGCGTTGTTTCGGTGTAAAGCGACTAGTAAATTGACGTTACAGAAACACGTATAACCAAATTACTCGGTTGGTAAATATCAAAGTCATTCGATGTTTCAATACCAACATAAAAGACGGCGCACCCCGTATACAGGCTGTTTCATTCAATTTTTTTGGGAAGAAGTACATTTTGCGTTTTGACTAGCCTGTATTAATCATTCTAAGAAAAAAATAGATGAGTGAGGATAAAATTGAGTATATTAAAATATGTCGACATAAAATTCACTACTTCAACTATCAATATAGCAGGTACTCGGACTATCAAACTTTGATGTTTTTTAGATAAAATACCCAATAGCTCAACAACTAATTATCAAAGACCAGAAGTATGTTATATCAATCTGCTTCTTTTAAGGGTCAGAATATGTAATAAAAAGTGCGGCATCAGATCAAAAAAATCAGCATTGATATATGGGTCAAAATTGGAACACCCTGTAAATTTGTAAATATTTTATAAATATGCCTCCAGATGCCATATATAATAATCCGTGTAATATTATATTTATATATGATTATAATAATTTTCTTGGAATAGTTGTAGTTTAGGAGCAATACTCCGTCCTCGCATGATTAGTATTCCTCATACAGGGTTACGGGGCAAGTCGTAAAAATATTTAAGGACGTCATAGATTTGACCTAATATAGTGTCTAAGATTTAAACGTTTCGGAGATAAATCGCTTACAATTTTTTTATAAAATCATATTTTTCTTCCAAGCTTGAGTCTCCAGGTCTTATGGGTATTATGGGCAGCAATTGATAATAATTATATGTAATCGATACTCTTATTATACAGAGGCAAAGCTTATGAAATCGATTGTAGGAAACAATCTCTGGGGCTTCTGAACCAATTTTAAAAATTATTTCACCGGTAGAAAGCTACATTATTCCCGAGTGACAAAGACTATGTTTCATTGTGATTAACTATATTTTTTAATGTGAAAGCAGCATCGCGAGCGTTCAGTCGCTGGTCCGTATTAATTTTACACTCGCCTAGAAGTATAGCGTAGAAAAGAAGGCTATTGATAACAGAGTTGATGGACGATATAATCGTGGCGATCATCCTAACAGGGTCAGCTGTGCGACAACTTGCTTATACCTTATACTCCGCGGATACCCACGATTCCGACAGATTTGCCAATATAGTCCAAAAGGGTGCAGTTCCCAGTCAAAAATGCATTTGCCCTCACGATAAATGAGTCCTAGGGTCAAACATTCTCCCAGGTGGGCAATGACTTGAGAAATTTCCGAAGGGCAGTCATATGTGGGCTTATCTCGAGTTGGAACTAAGGAAAAACAATACACTTTGCTACCAGACAACCGTAAAACATCAGACATAGAATACAGAGAAGTCCTAATAAATGAACACCCTCGCCCAATACATTCTAGAAGCCAAAATAAAATAAATCCTAAAGATTCAGTACTAAGAACCTGATAGGATAATTTCATCACAAGTAAGAATGGGTCAGCTAGTCATTGGTAAAACTACAGACAGATATATAAATGAGGAATTTTTAGTACATCTATTAGGTATTCAACTTCAGTTATATTCCTCTTAGAAAACTCAAGTACTGAAGTAATTTAGTGCACTGAATTTTAATCTGATGGTCGTGAAATGTTGAGGGCCGAATTTGAGTTAGAAAATGGGTTGAATGGGACCCATTATGAGCCCTACCGTCAAAATGGCATTGGATTCAAAATCTACGGGCCCTATTTAACCAAGACACAAATCTTTCCTCGTAAGAAACCTAAAGATTTTGAAGAACACTGAAGGGTATACTTTTAGTTTCCGGTTCCCATTGTTGCATGAAACGTGTTATGCCTAGGTAGATGTAACATAGCTGTAACTATGAAGATCCAAAACAAAACGACAGCAACAGTCTGTAAGCAACAAAAATTCTTTTAGGTAATTTGGAGCACTTATACGTGGGACGCAAAATGAGGCTGAAGTTAGACGTTTTGTTTTGACATCTCGTCAATCGCCATAGCTGCCACTAAAAGGCTACTATATTTGTTTAGGGCTAAGAAGTACGTTTCTCTGCATAACCTCCTCACTCTGAATAAGGACCAGATAAGACCTAGCCTCCAGTATTGCTCACACATTTGGGGTTCTGCCGCCCGACTACATTGTCCATACTCGATGCTGGTCAGAGGAGGGTTGTTCGACTGATCAATGACACTTGTTCTCTACTATCGCTAAGTCAACGGGCTTTTCTCCTCAGAACTCTTCTCCATGATGCCGCCATGCGTTGAGCCTGACGGACGGACCCCGCCAGACTTCTGTCTACCATCCAACCTAGTCGAAGTACGTACATCGAGAGCTGGCCGATACGACCGCTCATTCGTTCCTAGGGTGTCGAGATTGTGGAGCAGTCTGCCTAAGTACCTTTTTCTTAGTTCTACCAACCAAGACAGGTCAAAAGTCGGATAAGAAAGTCGTGTTTACGCTTCTTACGTCAGTCCCGGTGCTCCGGTATGTAGGTTTCTGCCTTCGTGAGTTTATCAATATAAAGAAATAAAAAAAGTAAAAAAAAATGTTATATTCTCCTACCATTCCTCACGTTCTCATTAGTCCAAGCTATCATATCAACCAGGAACCTCACAAACAGAAGTCACTCATTTTTCACAATCCACACATGTCACTGTTCATTACACACGAATTCGTTGACCTACAATTTTAGAACATTTTTTGATACACGCAGCGCGCGTAGCAATTTAGATAACAGACCGTACATATCTGTAACACTAATCTTGTTGCCATATAGTTTTTTTTATCAGCGACGAACATTAAAATCGTAAACACACACATTAGATCGTTCACGTTCTGCTTTGAAGAAACTACCGAAACATTCGTGCCTGCTATCCGAACTGCTGGCGTTTATAGCGCTGCGTTAGCGCAAGTCTTCCAGGTAACTCCGGCTATAAATTGTCCCCGCTCTAGCTTTTTTATATGGCATACTAAAAGAACAATTATACTGTAAGTATTTTTGTATACTAGGTATCTCAGAGAAGAGCTGTTGAATAAGGTATTTTTAAAAATGGAGCACCCTGTATATTTTCAGTAAAACTGATAGTCCTTTTTTTCTGATTCCAAATATATGTAGTTGTTAAGCTTATTTTTATTACTTTAGTCAAAAACCTGAGGTTTGTATGTCATTTAATCATGTGTATTCCTGCCCTACCACAAATTGCATAGGCGGCTAGATGCAAACTGGTTTTTCTAGGACACTCTGTCTACATACATGAAAAACTTCAAATTAGACTTTATAACTTTTATATACAACTTTGCATTTTGAAAGGTCATATAGAAAAGTTAAAGGGGGCAATTTATAGCCAGACACTGTACATCATCAAAAAACATATTACTCATTTCTGTCCAATAATTCGTGGCCCCGCTATTTATTGGAAAGTATCTGTGTGCTTTTGATAAAATTTTCAATTACTATGTCAACCACGAAAAAGCTTGGTCATCCTCCTTGTAAGGCCTACTACTAAAAACTCGTTTGTCTCGCCATGCGCTGACAAATACCTTCCACTCACACCCATCAAACTCACTGCGGTCCCTCGCTTTGAAGATCTCGGTCGTCGACATTAAAATTATAATCCTAGCTCACAACAAAGCAATTTTTAATTGTAGATTTACCTAACGCCTTCGTACATTTTGGCTTTACATAAGGTCATTTTGGATGGCTTAAAAACTTTTTCAATAAAAAAATAAACGTAATTGGCAACTTATTTGATAAAGATATAAAACTAATTAAATTTATTTTTTAAATATTTTCACGTATACATTCTTAGTTTCACGATAGAGTTCAAGTAATCTTGATTGAGTGGTTTTTATGAGAATATGGATTTGATATTTCATTTTAATGAAATACCTTAGTTTAATATAACCAGATATTTTTATCGCAGCGTTAGTTAAATTACTAGTATAGTGTATTAGCCTTGAATTAAGTAAATAGTGTTTTACGATGCAATGCAGAAAAGTATTCAATTAGTAACATAATAGACAAAACGTTAATAATATATTTGTTTCATTGATCCAGTAAATAAAGCAATAGTAACATCGATACATGCGCTATGTTCCCCGCGTGTTGCTTTTAGCGGTTGTATAACATGTCACTGAACACACATCAAATCATTCACGTTTTGCAAAGAACTACCGAATCATTCGATTGCTAAATTTGTATTTTTAACATCAATTGCAAGAGTGTGAGATAATTCGTGCTGGCCGCGAATTAGTGACTGATGAGCATAATAATAATGACGTTTGATCTTGAAAATACCGCTCGTAGCAATTAGAGCATCTGTAGTAATTTTTAAGATCAAGTTTACGTTGGTATCTTTTTTTAGTTCGTTATGTGACACATTCGGTGAAATTCAATCGGAATAAGGAATACGAGGGTACTCACACAAGTTTCCATAATCATAATAACTCATTGAACAAAGAAAGTACTTCCAATTTATATAAATGAATCAAGTTCTTATGTTCTGTTCATTTTACTTCCTACGCCACCGGGCAAATACTTCGACAGTCCGATATTTTAAAAGATAGTGATTTTGCATTCTAGGGTTATAAAGTGCTTATAAGAATCTTCAAAATAAGGTATCACATGATCTCCCATTCCATTAAAAAAAATAAAAAGATGGCGTTCAGCCTCTATCTTGAAATGTTCAACTGTTATTTTTTCGTTAAAGTATAGTATCCATGCGTCAATTTCAAAATCACGAATTTCAGCTTGCTAACTGGATCAATTCAAAAAATAAGTACGGAACACCTTTGAAAAGCACTGCATACTTTCACAAGACGGAAAAAAGACATCACATTGTATACCGAGTTAATCTACCTGACAGTATTGAATTGGGATAAATCTATCTAGTTTACAGACCAAACATCATTCATCTAAAAAAAGGCCAAAAAATCTGAACAATACTAGTTATGTTCGACGAAATTTGAATATTCTTTTATTTTGCGGATATTTGTGAACCAAACGAAACTTGGCATTATTGTGTTTCTAAATTAAATGAAGTTATGTAATTTGTTGTTTTTTTTTTAATGTAAAATAAAGAGTTGAAAGTGACGGTATAAGTTTCTTAACACCTTCAATCCTGAATAAAACTTGCTATTGAAGGATTTTCGGGACTATCGGGAATCTTTTATATCAAGTGGAGTTGATATATGATCACTTTTTCTTCTATACTGAAGCAGTCGCGTAGGCAGGAACCTAAATACCAAGGCAACGCGACTGCTATAAGGAGAACTTAATCCGATTTTGGAACTGCCTAAGGTTATCAGAACTGGGAAAAACCTCCTCTGGCAGATTGTTCCACAATCTCGACACCCACAACGCAGGGGTGCTGGCGGCCCAAAACATGAATTTAAATGAGAAAAGTGAAAAAAAGTAGTGAGTTTATACATAAAAAAGTGAGTTAATTTTCTGAGAAATTGAATATCATAATGCCAAATTAACCGGATAATATATAAAGAATGTGTGAAAAAACGGAAATAACATAAAAAAATATAACGAATTCCTGTAAATACGGGAGACGTGCTTATATCTATTAAGTATTCTTGCCCAATTGATTGATCCTACATTTTAGCGAACTATCTAATGTTAAAAAGTGAAAAGCGATTTTGGTCAGTACCCATCTAGCGCTCGTAGGGGAGTGTCGTCCTGCTTTGAAATGGTTTTCACCTGCATACACGCAGGAAGTGATAATTTGTATTGCCTAATTGTATTTGTTACATTTTCCAACCGCTCGCTGTTGCAAAATGTAACAATAACTCAGGACGTGTTGTCTTTATCAACATCGGCAAAAATCAAAGATAATTCTAAAATAAATTAAAACATTAAGTCACATCAAAATTAAAATAAATAATTCTAATCAAAATGAGAACAAAATATTAAATTAAATGGTCTCCTTCTTGGGTTAGACAGTAACCTAACCTATTGTAAATGCCTGTGCGAACATTTTCTCGTGTAACATATTGGTAACGCGGCAGATTACACAACCTGCTTCGTCACCGTTGCTAGGCAATGTGGGGATAACCTTCGCTCTTTAGCCGGATTCTGTCTCTTTCTAACATGTGTTCATACACAATTCTCGCGCTTCGTTATCGTACACATTGAACTAAATCCGTCAGATAAATTTGGTTTTCCCTGTAAAGTGCTTTCAGCAAAGCCAAATTGAAATTCAACGTAGATTTCAACTAATCCTAGTAATTTCTCATGTAATAGATATTGGCTCAGCTTGGGGAGAATCCTGTACATTAGCAACATAGATAATTTTCATAAAAAAATCACTTCATTTAATTTACGTGGGGCTTGAGCGAACGATGACGCTCATAAACTATAGGGTGCGCCATCTTTTATCCCGGAATGTAAACATTGAATAACTTTGACATTTACCAACCGATTGATTTGGTTATAGGTGTTTTTGGAACGTCAGTTAAATACAATTTTAACCATGAATCTTTAAACCGAAACAACGCACCGAAATAGTGACAATATACATTGAAAATAGTCGTCTGACAACACTATCTGGTGTCGAAGTTTGTTGAGTAAGGGACAGTGGGAGATCATCAACATACCATTCATCAACGACCAAGTCGTTCCAATGCACTGGTTGAAGCGGTGAGAGAAAACGCTGCACCGCCCTCAGCGTACTGGCGTCAGTAGAATCACCTTGCGTCGCATTTTGGGATGATTTGCAATTGTTTCCGTATAACGTGCAGTTAACACACAAAATGTTGTCGACAGACCGTCCACGTTACTTGGAATATAGCCAAAACAGTCGCTCGAATGGTTGACGCTGAACTTGATTTTTGGAAGCAAATTTTGATGACTGACAAAGCCCATTTAACACTCTGTGACGGCGTTAAGAAGCAAAATTGTCGCATTTGGGGGACGGAGCAGCCACACGTGATCCACGAAACGCCATTGCATGACCGAAAAGAGACTGTTTACTTTTTTTTTCAAAGAAAACGAAACAATCGATGGAAAACGAAGTCGGTGGATCTTGATTAGTGGTTTCAACAAGACGCGCCATGCCACACTGCAAATCATTCCAGTTTCTGCAACGAAAATTCTCTGGACGTCTGATGTCAAAAAGAGGCGATATTGACTGGCCACCCAGATCTCCAGATTTGACCCCTCCGGACGTGGGGTTATTTAAAAAGCCAAGCAAGCCTCAGGCCAGCGAAGGACTCAAGGCAAATATTCGTACCGAAACCACCGCTATGACACCCGAGATGCTCGAAAAAGTAATGGAGAACGCAGCAAAAAGGGCACATTTTACTTTGGCCATTAAAGGTGGCCACTTGATCGACGTTGTATTCAAAAACTAATCCCAATAAATTGTAAAGGGCCAAATTTAATAAAAATACCTCATATACAGAAATCAAAGTTATTCAATGTTTACATGCCGACATAAAAGATGGCACACCCTGTACAATATGTACAGCGAGAGCAAAAAATAGTGAGAAAAGCAAATATTTTCAATGACAAGTGAGTAAAACTGAGATGGACCGAAAAAGTGAGTCGCCAGCATCCCTGGAGCAGTCGTAGCGGGCAGTTCTCGATGTAAGTTCGACGGCATTATGGAGGAAAGCTCTAACGGTAGAAGAGAGAAAGATCGCTCACCGCTCGTCGGTGCGAAAGGGCCCCGGGACTGTCTGTTAGAGAAGTGTAATCAATCCGTCGGGTGGCAGCACCCAAAACATGTGAGCAGTATTCTATGTTAGGTCTTATCTGCGCCTTGTATAGAGCGAGGTCATGCGAAGAAAAGTACTTTTTAGCCCTCAACAAATAGCAAAACTTTTTCCCAGCAGCAGGCGCCCTTGTCGAGATGTTTGTCCCAGATCAAGTCCTCGATGATCTGGACTCCGATCATCCGAGATGAACGCCTCTTTGGTAGAACTCGGCCATCCACCGAAACCGGATGTGCGCTAAGGCCCTTTTTGATCGACATTCAAATGCTGCACCTACCCTGCGCAGAGGCTTCCCACCCCCAGCTCTTTGTGCAGGATGTTTCGCAACCTTTACTCAGGATTCCTACGGCCTCAGCTATCTCAACTTCACACGATTCTAGTCCAATGTGATATCCTGTACCTCTTTGATGGTTTCAGGGGTGGTTGTAGTTTTTGGTCGTCATTCACGTGGGTCATCTTCAAGGAGCATGCGACAACGTTTAAAAAGGCCAGTAAATTCTTGTTAGCTTCGGAACAATTTCCTTTAGAGTTAATCCATCCAGTACGAAGAATTTGATGACAGTACTAAATGAAAGTTTATCCATTTCAATGAAAAGCACGCATACCAGGTGGAGAAACTACTTTAGTGTCAGGTTGAAACTTCATATACGAACAAATGACTTGTGCATCCATGTTGCTGATTCGATCAGTCGGGGTGGCAGCACCCCAAACATGTGAGCACTACTCCAAGATAGGTCACATCGGTGCCTTGTACAGAGTAAGAACGTCATAAAAATAAACTTCTTCTTCTTATAGATCTAAACAAATACGCTCTGTTTTTCCCAGCAACTGTTGCGATTGACGAGGTGTATTTGTGTCAAATCAAATCCACGGAGATATTGTCTCCGACCAGCGGAAATGCATGGCTCTTTGGCAGAACTACGCCATTCATCGAAACCAGTTGAGCGGTAGGGCGCTTCTTGTTAGTCGAGGTACAGAACTATGTTTTGGAAGCATTAAACTGCGCGATTGTGCGCCCCAAGCGCTGATAACTTGCAGATCTCTGGTCAGACAGGAAGCAGCTACTAATGTTCTTGTCCCTATTGAAGGTACTGCTTTTTTTAGATGTTCGATAATTTTTTGGAGGTTTTGATGATAACCTCAACTTCGTGTGTCGCAGGAAAGAACCATTTTATAGCTTATGTTTATCTTCCCTGGGTGCGCGATGACAGAGCTACCAAGCGAATGTCGGACATACATATTTGTACCTGACACGTGCAATATATAAATAAACAGATATCATTGAAAATAATAAAACACTTAGTCGATTTGAGGTTAAGAAAAGTTTGAATGTCGATCTGTCAATTCTCTTTTGATCTGACAAATAATGAGGTCGAAATATTTGCGCCATTACCAAGCCTCAGTTGACCCTACATGACACAAATTTCACCATAAAGACCACGCCTATATTCCGCGTATGCGGCAACTTCCCTCCAGTATGCACTTCGCTCCTGGTGCGAACAGGAACTATACGTACTTTTTTGATTGGATTTTCCTATCCTTGAAATATCGCAATTGTTTCTTGAATCAACTGTTATGAAAAAACAAATTTAAAACCAGGAATCTTACCTTTCGGAATTTTTCCTCCCATCTTATCCTGTTGTGTCCCATTTGACGGCACACTCTGTTTCGGCTTTGTGATCTTTTTGTGTTCGTCTTCCCCGTCGTCTGTGAGTCGTCGTTTTTTTCCTTGTTTCGGTGGAGATTCAACCACTGACGTTTCTTCCTCATCAATTTTCAATACATTCCATTCAAACAAATCACCGCCATTCTGGTCCACCTATTTTTCAGAATTTTATTATGTTTCTTTATATCAAGAGTGCATATCGTACAAAAAAGATTGAGCACTTTGGAACCAAGACCAATAGCATAACTGAATATGCATGCTTTACTTTGTATTTTCTGTTTATTATTCAGGTTAATATAATACCGTAAATACATATTTCAGTTTTGGAAATCCCTATTTATTTTTAGTTAAATATTTAAAATTGCAAAGGCGATGGCGTTGATTTAAACGCTCCATTTTTGAGGCTCTTCACAGTGACGTCATAACCCTCGACATGTCATTTAATTATCCGTTTGGTTAATGTGCTATCGAGTTTCAGGTTCTGTGTCAAGTCCTCTAATTTAAAATAAAAAAAAAGCATAGATGAAGAACGGAAACCTTATTTTACGCATGTGCAAAAAGCACGTACTAGCTAGTCACCTCCATTATACAGGATAGTCCAAAAATCTTGGAACGGTAAACTATTTGGGGGTATTCAAGGGGTATGGTAAAAGTAAAATAATAAGAGTTTGGGATCTTTTTCCTGGCTACTCAATGATAACTTTGTATTTGCCTTAAGGCATAACCTTGAAGCTCAAATCAACCAACAATGGCTGCCAAAATAGGCGGGTGAAACTTCGTGCGAACGCCACTTTCAGAAATTAAGAAAATGTGGTTCATTGAAAAATGCGTCTTTATACACACTACATGTACTATATATGACATATCTCAAACAGCTAAATTTGTATTACAGATATTAATAATGAATCATTTACTTTTGAA
The DNA here is from genome assembly GCA_963669975.1 of Acanthoscelides obtectus. Classification (NCBI taxonomy): domain Eukaryota; kingdom Metazoa; phylum Arthropoda; class Insecta; order Coleoptera; family Chrysomelidae; genus Acanthoscelides; species Acanthoscelides obtectus. The sequence goes on from CAVLJG010000006.1 coordinate 63,470,848, forward strand.
AACTTTTCCCCCCTGTATCTCAAAAGTTAAGACGTTAGGACCTACGTTCATATTAAGTTTTCTTCTTAAAATGGATTCAAAAATCGCGCCCTCAATCATCGACATTCAATTAGGAAACACCCTGTATAAATTTCAAAAAAGACCAAAACTAACCATTTCGCACTCTGCCGGTATGGCCCAAGAACTGGAACTGGATCTATCGTCGTCACCCGACGCGATTGCTACGGCCTCCCCACAACAGATGTCGCTGTCGTCGTCGGTGGTATGATGGTGAGCGGCAGTTGTGGTCAGCAGCACTGCGTCGTCCTGCCCGCACAGCTGGTACTCCATAATCTAGGCGAACACCGGTATGCCCTATGCGGCACTATGTGTCGAGATACGCGCGCTCTGGTGCAGCTGTCGGTACACCTTCCTACACCTGAACACTTCCACTATCAGACTAGATTTCAACCCTTCCTTATGCCCGGTTGCACTGCGTTGCTAAGGTCCACTTTAAGCTAAGCTGAACCTTAACTTCCCTGTTTCAATTGCACCAGATACATTTCAAGCTTGAGTGGGTATTAACAGAGTTGAGTCAAAAGTGTAATTAGACCATAAGAAGCTTTGTAATTAGAATGTCTTTATAATCTGCCGGACCGCTCTATTGACCTTGGGTTTCTTCTGCACTATAATAGGAAGCCGGCAGCAAAATGTTTGTTACATCATCGCGTACTGACAGGATATACGGTAAATACTGCTAAACGGCAAGTTTGCTGATTAGCTTCAAAATACGTCACATATGAATAGTTTATAACATAATAACATATCAGCACGTGATGTAACCAAAACTTTGAGGTCGGCTCTTAGGCTATTACTAGTTTACAGAAAAAAAACAGCAATCTATGAGTCGACCGTGCTTAGTTTGGCGATTCGCTCCTAGATGGATCGACATTCTGCGAAGAATCCGCGTGTTTCGCTCTGCGTTTATCGAGGCGGTGTTGCCAAACTGATATAAAATGTTTAGAAAACGCTACATTGATAGTGAGCAGAGTGGAGCGGAATTCTTTTCGCGGTTTTTGGTGGATACGTTAAAAAACATACGAAATAAGTAAGTACTCGTATATCGTCTCAACACCAGGCTGTGTAGACAACCATGTCATATGCATCGACGATTGGTCAAATCAGCAATTTGAGGTAAAAAACAAAATTTTAATTTCAAAGTAACATACCTCTTTTGTTACTAAACTAAATCGTGTAATATTCTGCGTAGGGTCCTAAAAGTTGAATAGCTATGTGATAACTTATAGGTTTTAGGAATAACTGTTTACACAACGGGTACAGGTACAGATACGGATTTGCTGTTGTTGTTGAATAAGATTTATAAAAGAGCTGAGCAGTTCCCCTACTGCATCGCAGATTAAATACTTTGGAAGAGGCTACAAAAAGACAGTCTGGCAACACGCCTGGACCAAGTGCACAAGAAATTTATTAAAAACACTGAGGAAGGCAAATCAGTGAAACCGATTTTGACCAAAGTAGATCATCCAATCGGCCAGCCAAGTGAGTAATGTCAAATCCAGCCTCCAAAATTCAAGCGTCTTGCGCTCTAGATCTTATAATGACAATACTTTGCAAACAGGTTTTATCCTACATCCCCTATCCTCCTCCTCGGATTTCATCACTTTCGTAAGAATTACATATTTTGAATCTATACAGAAGCAATATATTTTTGTTTTTTTATTGTTTATATATAGTCCAAGAGCTTTTTATGAGATATAATCTATATAAAATAAAGGTTTCAAATTGAATGATTAAATTGTTTACATAGCTTTATTGAATGAAAAATAATATTTCGTAGGCAGCAAACGGATGATACATATCCCCACCATGAATAAATGTCCAAACAAAAGTAAACTTGAAGAAAAAATTTTTTAGTTCAAGTGATGGCTAATGAAGCTGCTAACACCGCATTTATCTTTGACCAAATAAGAACAGCAAGTGTTTAGCTATTTTGTGGGCGGCCATATTTTGGGTTACATCTCTTATCTCTCACTCATTTATAATCTAATTTATTCGCCTTGTCTAACTGTTTTCTTTTGTTATAACTGCTCTTTGGTTGAGCTAAGTCGCAGAATTTCTCTGCTTAAAGTGGATTTTCTAACCTAAATTGTTATCTTGCAGTTTGACACTTTTTTATGACTAATAACTACTGTCTGTCAAATTCTTGGTCAATTACAAAATGTGGATATGGAAATTTCTTCCAAGTTCTTCCTCATATTCTAAAAAAACTCGTGTAATATTTTGTAGCTACCATATCAGACACAATAACCAAGTTTGGCCATGAAGCGTGATGTATTTAACCAAATTGTTTCAATGCCTTTTAAGGATCTGAATACATCAGAGTATTTTTAAACTGATGAGGATAATGCAAAGCAAGCACCAGATGATAGTGGAATGTAACTCCTGAAACTTATGTGGTTTTCATGTGCATGGGACTCCACTGTCTGGCCGAATCAAACCACTTATACAGGATGTTCATATGAAAACTTCCCACCACAGGTTTATCGAAAACCACTGATTAAAAGAAAAAACGCCGAGCCACGTCGAAAGATTTGACAAGGGGGACAACTTTTTAACCAAAACCTTCTTTCCTACCCTTTCACCCTCGGTCCTCCAGGGTTATTCCCTTAAAAATTTTAAGTGACAAGGGGTATCGAGTAATAGCTTCTTTTCATCAACACAGATATCCTGGGAGAACTGTATTCATTGTTATACCTGTTTAGTTATTTCTTGCTAAGGAAAAGAATTTAATTTGCTGTCATTTACCTTTGTGACAATCTTGGGATAGTGAAAATTAATTAACTGATTCAGATTTGACTTCCAAAGTGATTTACACACTAGCCGAAATACTGGAAATGCTTCTAATTTATGGTGGCCAAAATCAATGTGCTCGGCAAACTGCTGTCGCGTTTAACGCCAGTCAGCCGGGGAAGATAACTTCGCATAGGTATGTTTTGGACATTGTTACTTACTTAACTCAAACTGGATCTGTGTGTGTGGATCAAATAAAAAACGTGATCATCGGATTTGGATCAAGCCGCTCAAGTTGAAGTTTTTTGTCATTTTGGAATACATCCAAATACTTCATTACACAAAATTGTTGCAGCGACTGGTATTTCATTAGGCTCTGTACGCAGAGTTACTAAACTCCATAACTTTCATCCATTCAAAATGAAAATATTTTAAGAGTTAACCGAAGACGATTTCGATGGGCGAGTTGAGATATACTATTCATGTTAAGACTAACTGCTTTAGTGATGAATGCACATTTTATAATAGATAAAAATAGATTTGTTAATAAGCAGAACTGCAGGTATTGGAGCAACGAAAATCCTCATGCTTTTGTAGAAGGGCTTAACAATCAATCCACTTATCACTGAAACTATTGAAAACTAAATCGAAGAGGATGGAAACCCTATACTTGATGAGGCTGAAATATATTTCCAGCAAGACGGCGCTCCTCATCACTACGTTCTTCCGGTTCGGCAATGCCTACACGACGAGTTTACAGATAAATGGATAAGGCGAAGAGAGCCTATAGAATGGCCTGCTAGATCTCCTGATCTGACGCCATTAGACTTTTGACAAGTCTTTTGACGTGTCTCGGAGTTTTTTCTTTTAATCAATAGTTTTTGATAAATCCGAGGTGGAATGTTTGCAAATGAACACCCTGTATGTTCTATTTATCTTTATTGTACGACGTTTTAGTATGGCCAGACAATTGAGTCCTACGATAGATAGTGTTGTGTACAACAGCAGATACGTGGACCGACAGTTTTTTGCGTATCTGGAGAGGCTATCTGTTTGTATTCAAAACTGCATTGGTCTAAAAGCGATGGTTACCAAAAAAAAAATATTCTTTTTTTCTTTTTTAAGCTAAATTCCATAAAATTGCGCATCAATATCGGTATAACTTTTTTGTTTGGCAAGATAATAGCACAACATAATCTTGGTTAGGTTCTGTAACGCATGCATAATGTGAGCAAATATATACGTGCCATAAAATTGTGTGGAGGGAATAAAAATTTTAAATTCAAAATTCAGTTGACCTAAACATTCTGATCACCTTTGTTATGTGGTAGATTTGAGAATGGGGGTGCAACCAGGCATAAGGCGCCAATTACGAGTACTGATTTATATCCGTTTTTTTCCAAATGTAAAAACAAAAATCAGCATATTTGTACACACCTACTATACTGTCCCTACGCTGATGAGGCGGCAGCAGATGCGTCTGTCGTTTCCTAGGATACGGACAGGCTCTTAGAACATAACAAAGAACGAATTGTACAACTTTTTGATGCCTGTCGTCTCGCACTGCCGATGATTCTGCAGGACGAACGAGGATTTGACGATGTTGAGCATTTTATGTTGCAAGAAGAACGATTCAATATCCATCTATACAACAATCACTTTGATGTAGACGGTGTTCGTTGCGACCCCTATGGTGCAGCGGGGATGGAGGCGAAGCGGACGACAGTATGGCCGACCTAGAAATGATAGAAATCCAAATTAAAATTTGTGGAAATATATATATATATATATATATATATATATATAAATACACAGTGATTGTCTGTAATGTCCCCCTCCCCTTTGATTTTTTGAACGGATCAATTCAAAAAATTAAAACTTGAGGTAACGAAATTGATGGGTGGATACCATATTTTAGAGTAAAATTGGCAGATGAAAATGTCAATATGGCTGCTGGGTACCAGCTTAAAAAAATATATGAAACCGGGAGTCTTGTGGCACATCATTTTGAAGCTAATGACGAGTACTGTATAACCCTAGAATATAAAGTCAATACCTCACCTACTACAAAATGGTGGTACATTTAATAATTACTTGAACACAAACCCACTAACATGCATATCTGTACAAATAATTGTAATTCCCTGCCGTATCCACAGCAACAGCGATAAAAAACTTGTTTTGTTATTTTTTGTTGACAGTAACAAGAATATCAGTACGAAAACAAACATCATTGTACAGTTAAAAATATTCTTATTTAGTTTTCGGTTTTAGTGCTAGATACTGTTTGAACTATTTTTAAAATGGTCAATGGACATTAAAGAAAAGCACTGCATATATATATATATATAAATAATAGCTGCAGCCTCAAGATCCTTGTACAGAGTGAGGTAGTACCAACAAACCGGTTTCGAACAATTATATAAGAATGTGGAAATAAGACAGCGCGAAGCGCCACCTACTATCAGAATCGGCCTTTGCAAGAGTGTAAAGCAGCTATCGATTGGAACTGTTACTATCTCAGTTCGCGCTTGATAGTTCAGTGACCACTGTGGCCGCTAGTGGCTGACGATTCTGGATTACTCACCGTTGAACAAACTAAACATCTTGCTTGCGTACACCGAACTACAGACAGCCAACCATGGCCAGCTGTTTCGTGCTTTTTGGCAACCACTGTGACCGCTAGCGGCTGACTATTCTGGCGGTGTAGTAGATGTGGTTTACTCGCCGTTGCTCAAACTAAACATGCTGCTTTCGTCCATCGGACTTTAGACAGCCAACCACGGACAGCTGTTCCATGCTTTATGGCAACTCATCAGTATGGTCTAGGCGTGGTCTCTGGGATAACGAACGAAAGCATAACAACTATCCTCTATTCGAGGAATGAGATCTATCTAAATAAGACAGCGCAAAGTGCCATCTATTACCAGAATCGACCACTCTCACAGTTTGTTCAATGGCGAGTGGATCACATCTACTATAGCGCCAGAATCGCCAGCCTCTAGTGTCACAGTGGTGACTGGGATATCATGTCTTTTTTATAGCCTTTTGAAAATGTATAGTTGGTCCTGCCAGACCCTGTACAAGGATCTTAGCTAGTCAGCCAAGACTAACCTCATTCTTTCTGAAAATGTATAGGCACACAGCATATCTAATGTCCAGCGAGAAATATTTCAAACAACCTTGTCTCTCATGAATAAATTGGGTGTGTACATTGACATTACCAAACCTTAGTTATAAAAAAACGAATATTTTCATAGTTTGACTTAAAAGTGGGAGTTTGTCACATGTTTATTGGATTACATAACCAATCAAAGATTCCTTCAAATTTTGAGAAGCGTGTTTAAATGACGTTCAGATAATATGCCAATACATTGACGATAACAAGCGTTATTTTACTACTCAAATGTACATTAATATTAATGTATTTGAATGCAAGATGTGCATCTGTCTCGATATGGAGGATATGAAATGTGTTTAGCAGCCTGCAACATCGTCGAGGTCTTTAGTTATACTGAAATGTTTCTGTTTCTTTTATACTATTTTCAATATTATCCTTAAATAGTGCGAAACAGTTATTTTAGCATTATGTTCATCTTGATTCTATGGATTCAGGCAAACTATAGGAAGATAACTTGTTTAGTCATTTGAAATTCTATAATATCAATTCATCTCATACAGGGGGTGTTCATTTGAAAACTTCCCATCACGGATTTATCGAAAACCACTGATTAAAAGAAAAAACGCCAAGACAGGTCAAAAGATTTGTCAAATGGGAAACCAAAAACTAGTTCACCCCCTTTCACCCTCGGTCATTCCCTTGAAAATTTTAAATGACAAGGGGTATCGAGTAATACATAGCTTGTTTGGAAGGTACTTCGAAGTGCTTTATTTGACGTTTGATTTGTAAAATCAGTCGATTCGTTTTCGAGAAAATTAAAAAATATTATCCATCTTAATTTGTTCAGATAGAAAACAAAAACACACGATAATATAATATTATGTCAATAAGTGTTCAAAATGTTGCACGTTAGGTTTTGCCAAATCTACAATACGTTTATAATTTAAAACGGAAACTACCAACATAAACAGCAATTCGGAAAATTAGACGTGACAACAACCAAATAAGAATCCGAATTTTATTCCGCATTCTTTTCATCAACACACATATCCTGGTCAAACTGTATATATTGTTGTACCTGTTTAGTTATTTGTTGCTAAGAGAAAGAAATAATTTAATTTGCTGTCAGATACCTTTGTAAAAATCTTGGGATATTGGAAATTAATTTATTAATTCAGATTTCACTTCGAAAATGGTTAACACACTATCCGAAAGAGTAAAAATGATTCTAATTTATGGTGCCCAAAATCAATGTGCTTGGCAAACTGCCATCACGTTTAATGCCTGACATCTGGGGCAGATAACTTCGCATAGGTATGTTTCGGACCTTGTTACTGAATTAGTCAAACTGGATCTGTTGCAAATAAAAAACGTAATCATCGGAGAGTTTTGGATGAAGCCGCTCAAGTTGAAGTTTTGGTCATTTTGGAATAAATCCTAATACTTCATTACGCAAAATTGTTGCTGCGACTAGTATTTCATTAGGCTCTGTACACACAGTTATTAAGTTCCATAAATGTTATTCATTAAGATGAAAATATTGCAAGAGTTAACCCAAGATGATATCGATAGGCGAGTTGAGTTTTCTGAACAAATGACTGCAGCTATTCATGATAATACCATTCATGTAAAGCATATCTGCTTCAGTGATGAATGCACTTTATCTAAATGGATTTGTTAATTAGCATAACTGCAGGTATTGGACCAATGAAAATCCTCATGCTTTTGTAGAAGGGCATACCCAGTACCCCCAAAAATTAATGTATGGGCAAGCATTTTAGGAAACAAAGTGATTGGGCCATTATTTATTAATGGAAATTTGAATGGAGACATTTATTTGGATATATTGGAAAATACCATCAATCCGCCTATCAGTGTAACCATTGAAAACCAAATCGAAGAGGATGGAAACCCTATACTTGATGAGGCTGAAATATATTTCCTCCTACGTTCTTCCGGTTCGGCAATGGCCAGACGACGATTTCCTTATAAATGGGTAGGGCAAAGAGTTCCTATAGAATGGCCTGCTAGATCTCATGATTTGACGCCATTAGACTTTTTTCTATCGGGTCATTTGAAATCTGTTGTGTTTACTCCACAGCCTGAAAGTTTGGATGAACTTCGTCAATACATCATCGAAAGCTGCCATGTTATCCCACATGTTTCTGAAAATGTCCGTCAGGAATTTGAACATTGCCTATATCATTGATTGGCCAATAACGGGCAACATATTGAACACTTATTGAAATAAAAAGTGATATTTTCGTGTATTTTTGTTTCCCATCTGATCAAATTGAGATAGACAAAGATTTTTCTAATTTTCTTGAAAACGAATCGACCGATTTTAAATACTCAAGCGTCAAAATAAACGACTTCGCAAGACCTTTCAAACAAGCTATTACTCGATACCTCTTGTCGTCTAAAATTTTCAAGGGAATGTCCCTGGGGGGCAGAAGGTGAAAGGGGGTGAAGTCGTTTTTGGTTATAAAGTTGTCCCCCTTGATAAATCTTTTGACGGGTCTCGCCGTTTTTTATTTTAATCAGTGGTTTTCGATAAATCCGTGATGGAAAGTTTTCAAATGAACACCCTGTATGTAGAATATCACATCATTAAATCCGGGAATAGGAACTGCTTATCTATGCCTAGTCCATAAAAGCTGAGGGAATACTGAGCTAATGACATTATGAAACAAATGACTATCTGCTAATTTCAAGACTGTCATTTTCAAGGACAACTATGAGAATATTAGTTATATGAAATAACTAAGATTTGGCAGTGTCAAGGTTATGACATATTATACATTTTTAGAAGCGGAATTAAAAACTCTAGTCGCATATGCAAAATTCCAATCTGGCTTCCATAAGACAAAATAAAGTTGATTTTTTAGAGCAAGAGTCGAAACATTACAATGAAATTCTAATTATGCTGTTACCGATGGTTATCTACCATATTCAGTACCATAGTTTTATTTATGGATGCAAGTAGCTGGGTTGTGGATTTCCGCAAACCGCTGCCAAGTAAGAATATCCTTTTGGTACTAACCGTCAAGTAGGCTCGCTCAGGCCGTTTTGGCGAAACTCCCACGCGTAGCGGAGGCTAACTTCACGCAAACGGCTACTGCGACGGCCGACGCGCTAGGTTGAAGATTCGGGACTGCTAACTGGTGACAAACAGATAAACAGGCACGATGGGCCGATCGTCGTTCCTCGGCGGCCGGTAAATTGCCTGAATTGGTGCCAATTGAGAAGATGATGCGCAAAGCAGGGCGCAGATACGCAGCTACTGCGGTTGTTGTTGCTGAGGGGCCTGCAACAGAATGTGAAATCATAAGTTTAATTTGCAAATCGTTCGCATTCCAGTACTTGTATTAAAGCCGGAAGTCTAATGCGATTTTCAAATAAATCAAAAGGTGTTTCAGTTCAAGATCAGATTTCAAGGTCATACAACTTATCCACCTTGGGTGTGGACCAAATGCACTAACGAAAAAATAACGTAAATATAATATATTTTTCTTGAAAGTCATTTGAAGTTTGTATTAAAAAAATTAAATGATACAAGGGTGATCCCAAAAGTAAGGTCTTCTATTTCTTTAAAGTAAAAAACCATTTATAGAGTAACCTTATTTTTTTATATATACGAGTATATACCAAAGCAGCCGCGCAGGCAGAAGCCTAAATGCCGGGACACCGCGGCTGCTATGATGACCCCAAAGAAATTTTGTTAATCCGATTTTTGAACTTCCCAAGGTTAGTAAAACTGGGAAAAGCTTCCTCTTGTAGATACTTCCACAATCTTGACCTCCTCGGGACAAAGGAGCGGTGGTATCGTATTTTACTGAAGGACAAATAGTACGGCAAAGAGTATCGTTCATACGTACTTTGAACGCCTACGTATCTGCTAAGTTTGGGAAGACGGCCGATTGACAGGTAGCAGGTGAGAAAAGTAAGTAAAAATAGAACTGCCTTAACTTGCATCCTGATGGTTGATTTTTATACGTATATACTTTTTGGAACACTATGACATAGTAATATCCAGCACAGCCAGTCAGTTACCGCTGCCCATAACTTCCGCCAGACACTTTAGAGCTTAAACAGGATGTCTCGCTAAATTAACCTCCTTCTACATTTTTTGTATGGCCGTGTAGAAAAAAAAATATATAAATGTCATAAAAACTAATATAGTTTTTCATGTAATGTCTTTTTTGTATACTCAGAAAAATGCTATCAAATAAAGTTATATTTTTTAATAAGACACCATGAACAATAAAGATAGACAGTCGATCCCTAATAATATTATAAATGAAAAAGTATGGATGTTTGTTACTCAATCACCAAAGTCGCCAAAGTGGCGGAACGGATTTGGAAGAAATTTGGTACACAGAGATAGATTAGATAATATTATTATTATATAATTATTATTATTATTTATTATTATATAATTGACGCTAGACGAGAAGCTCACTGCTGACAGTTTTGCATGTAAGAGAGGTCAAATGGCTTGACATTCAACCAACAGTGAGGCGGATGATGCTGGGTGAGGTACAGAATAATAAAAATCGACCAAGGAACCAGTAACCGGTTCTTACTTCCCGACTTGTACATATAAGTACGACAACAGGATTACTAATACCTTTGATATGAATATTTAAAGCATCGCTACCCACAATGACGAAAGGCAGCAAGCATTACCGTGATGGGATGTATAGCGTACGGCTGACGGGTTTCAGTGAGTCGCATTTTGGAGACTCTCACACTTCGGGCAAAAAAGGCAGACAGGGCAGTGCTGTCGAGCTTTTCTCCCTGATGAGAGTAGTTATAAAAACATTCTCCTGTCCAAAAAAAACCTTCATCATTCTGTACGTGGGCATACTTGAGGATCTATTGCCATGTTTTGAAGATGAAATGAGCTAAGAAACTCGATTCTGATCATATTCCAACATCAAGAATGTTTAAGATATTTCAAACGTTCGGACATTTCATAAGACTTTCATCGATCGTTTACGCATATATGTTCGCAAACACATAAGACCGCGGTTCTCACTGTGAACAAAATAAAATCATGCAATTCTATACCTCATTTTTCTCATCATTTTTAAGGCAACTCATTTTTATATATATATGAGGTCAAAAAATATTCCCCAGATAGGGACCCTAAAAACTCTGATTTATCTTGTATTTTTGGGCTGATAAGTTCGACTTTATTTTGTTCGAACTCCTAACTGGTCGACAAAACCTAATCAGATACTGTGATCAGATGTTCTAATAAATCGAAGAACCGATATTTGATGTTTAGTGAAAGCTGGAAGTACTACCCCCTCCCGCTCTTCTTTTGTGATAAGGGCATACTGACAAACATTTGTCAGGAAAGGCGATTCATGTGAAATTGGATACCTCGTTAAAAATGCAATAGATTTTCTACAGTGGCGTGGAAAATAATTTTCTTTTATTATCTATAGGGACACAATTTCCCAATTCCTAAGCCATTGGTTTAGTCTTAGGCACGAAAATGTTTGTATGTATACACATACAAAATTTTAAGGCAATATCTTAATCCACTCCGGATATGTATAGTTACAATTTCGAAATCGAAAAAAATTGTATATACTCGTATATATATAACTTCAACACCCAATATCTCAATATGGATGAATATTAGGAACAAAGTTTATACATAACATTACTTGTCATTTTTTGACCTACTTTTTTCCCTAGATCTATTCCTACGTTTATGATCACAAAATACGAAAAATACCTGTCAAACCGAGCAGTTTAAATCAATCCTCTCTTCCTCTCCCTCTTCTGGATGAAGAATCCGCAGAGACGACGCAACCGAAACGGATCAGCGGATGAGGGCTTCACCACCACCACAGACGGCACTGTAAACGCAGAGGGACGCCGGTCGGGCCGCGAATGCATTCAGATACTGAAATGACAATAACGTGCTATTAGTGCATTTGTGTAGGCATTGCTTAAACTGGTACCAACTGGCTACTTTCTTTCAGTCTTAGACCAGGGTATATTGCCAGGTTGCACCGCCTTTCTCAAATCTACCACTCAGCAAAGGTGATCCGAGTTTTTAGGTCAACCTCAAATTGAGTTTTTGTTGCACCTATCCGCGCCCACATTACGTAAAATCATCACTAGGATAGTGACCTGCAGGTTTATTACGTGAAAAACCTATATAATGTGAAAAAAAACGACAAAATGTTAACTTGCTGGCTAGATAGCTGCTAGTTTGCAAATAGTTCATTCCGTTATTGCTTGCTGTGAGCTTTCCCTATGGAGGAATCACTCAACGATATGCTCAACGACCATACTGCAAGTCAGTTGGCAAGCGTGCTTTGTTGGTTACAGAATGTCGAAATAGTCTGTAGACTATATTTGTGATGTGAGGATGTAACAGAAAGAAAATTGGATGAGTAGCAGAGTAGTATGTTCAGATCGCATATGGGTGATTGTGTGTATTGGCCATGTTTTTAAAATCAGTGATATTTGCTATGTGAGAAAATTATTACTGAATATGATGCGCATGAATTATATCTAACAGCTGTACCAGATGAGTTATTTATGAAGTTATAAATTATGATCTTCCCCGGTTTTTTGCGTTGTTATAAACTTTGAGAAGCATTACGGCTAATCACCATCACTTTATCTCACTCATTTTTTAAATTCAGCAAATTTGCATACGTAATTTCCAGGATGTATAAGGAAAAGTGCGCAACGCTACACAACGAGTGCCCACCAAGTGATCAACAGCTAGTTTCAAGTTGACATCTTATAGGAAAAATCCACAAAAAACGACACAATTCAAGATACGTAATACCCCTGCTGATCGCTATATACTTGTCACTTGTATACTAGATAGTTGCTCGTCCTCGCACGCCACCAAGCGATGAATGGTACAACGATCTATAGTGTAGAACTTACTGTTTAGGTCATAGAGGCTATAAATGACCTCTACTAGTTCCATCTTTAAGAGCCATTTTACATGGAGGACAATTACTTCAAAAATTATACGTTCTTAATTATGTCATGTGGGAATCGGTTGACACCAAGGAATTCGAATAGGTTAGGAGCCAAGCATATATGTTTACATTGCATTGATTGTCCCCAAAAGTATAGTTTTAATGCTAATTTGTCTACTATTGCCTACCAAAGTGAAATGCTCGTTGGAGATGCCAATACATCGGTGTACTTTTTTTTTCTCTGGAGAGGTATACAAGTAGCCAATCGTACTAACTAGGTATACTTACATTTAGCAGGGCAGAAATATCTGCATTGCGATGAGAATTGCTCACTTATTGTTAATAAATATGGATAAATTAACAATGCAAGAAAGCGAAAGTAAATATTTATTAAGAACAATTCTACTTAATTCGTGATTTTGGAAAGTGAAAAATACGAATATAGAGCAGCAATGCCAGAATACTTAATATTCAATAGTGGGACACCTTACTTCAATTTTACTTGGTTTTTGTGATTCGATCAGATTTTTTTTAAAAGAAAATACCTAGTTGATTGAGCATATGGAAATTCACCGTCGCTATATTTATTCAATAAAAATATTTGGAAATCATTTAATTAATTTGATATTAATAGTTTTTTTGGTCCCGGACTGAGCTTTCTCACTAGAGCCTCGTGGCAACAAAATGAGAAGGTAAAATTCCCATTTTAAACGTGAAAGTAAAGACCTTTCCTAAGAACTTTTAGATTCAAACTTAAAGTATGAAAGACTGAAAGGTAAAGTTTCAGTTGGACCTTTTCACTGTCCATCAAAAAATTTAGTTTGTCTTCAATTCTTTTCATTTTTCAATGTTGCTGCCCATTCCTGTTAACAAGCCGTAGATTCAGACTGAGCGCTCAAAGAAATAAATCAAAATTACCTCACAACTGTACAGGTAAAAGCCCACGACGTTTAAGTACACGCCCTTTCACAATGCCGATTATAATATATTAACATTTATTGATCGTTTGTTATGTTTAAATGCCTTTTTGCATTCCACGGAAACTTTCACGATTTTCAACAACTGTCTGGAACAACAGAGTTGTATGGAACCCGCGCACTTTTATATGTTTTCAAAGAAAAATACGAATTCCATGTCAAATGTCAACAACTGCCAAACTGGCCAAACTAAGTCTGATCGACTTGTAGTAGGAACTTTCATCCTGACTACAGACTGTGTGATTTTGTAGACAAACAAATCAGAGACTTGCTCCTTCTACCTAGTCTTGAGTTCGTTAGTTGACACGTAAAAGAATTTCAGTAAAATTTTTCACCATGAAAATATAAAACATGTTCTAAAGAATATGCGCGAGAATCGGCGCATAAGTCTATTTTTGCAAGGTACATAACAACAACGTAACATCAATATACTATCTTTCTGTGATCTTGTCTTGAAGGGTTGAAGTTCGATGGGTTGATTAAATAATAACCTAGAATCGCGAGGAGTTAATACCACTACTCAAAGAATATAAAAATCTGGTATTCAACGACGGCGTTCTATTGGATTATATTTGACAACAACGGCTATTGTCAAGATAATGTCTATTCAAAATATTACCCTAGTGCGCAGGCGTATTACATAAATGACTGCAGAACTTTTAATATTTGTCTATGTTTAATACGGGTTTTAGAGAAAATGTTCCATATTTACACTAGAATTCACTCGCGTGTAGAAAGACAGCTAAAATTTTCGGAATATTTACGACTGTAAATTTTGCAATAATTATCATCCGTGAAAAAAAACTCTAACACAGTTGTTACGTTACGTCAGCGTTACAGCAAATATCTCAAGTATCTTGACATTTAGGCAAGACACACAGCTACTACAAGTGAACATAATGTGAATCCTAGCTAGTTACAATTACAGCGATCATATCGCTGTCCCTAGCATTTTGCAGTTACGTAATAAGGGTGCTGATGGGGTGGAAACATTAAAATACAGGGTCGTAGGTGGTAGGCGGTCTCTGACTGTCGAACGCGGACGTACCACACGGCGGATCTCGTAAGCGGAGCCAGAATGTGTGCATGTTGCATGCACACGTGTTCCCTCGCCAGAGTCCGTGTGGCGTTCCCCCTTTCCCCTGTATCTCCCTATAGCCCCACGGTACCCAATGGGTGTTTAGGCCTTAGGCCTTCATGGTAGTTGGAGTATAAAAAAAACAGTTACATCTGACAACAGTATAGTTTTGTAGTAACTTTTTAGGGAAATTACAAATCAGTTGGTTGAATTGGTAGTCTGATTTCATTCACACCAAAATTATACGGAAAGTGTAAATGATTAAAAGCAAATAACAATAAAACTAATCCTAACCAATAGATATAGCATTATAGCATTATTTGTATATTTTTATAAGTTTTGTCCTTATTGACTCTAATTAGTGACGTAGAAATTTGCAACACCATGTATCTTCGTAATGAGATATTTTAGGACCTAGGATAAGAACTTTTTTATTTTTGAGGTATTTTGGAAATAAGGTTACGTTTTTTCTGTATCATACGTACATAAACGCAACTATTATATCAATAAAATTAAGAGACTGATAAGAAGCATCGGTTCATCTGACAGAAATAATACGACAAACAATTTTATCTATTTTTATAGGGTATTTAGATTAAATATTTAAGTACTCCCAATGTTAACGTGGCATCCTGTGGATATCTGGAATTTTTAGAAAGAATGTTAGTTACGTTAGAAATCGCTGGAAAATTTTACCGTATTTTCATATTTTTGACAATGCTGTATCACTAGTTAATGAGAATGTACTTGACACAGATAACGTCTACGAAAACGTTGTGTACTTGAAGATTTGTTTGGAGCAATTATTATAACTTCGTGTTAGCTCATGGATTATAAACGTTACCAGTCTATCGAATAACTCCGACCTAGTTAATACATTAGGACTATTGTTAATTAATTGTTATTATATTCGACTGCATAACGTGTATTGTTAAAATCAGGTTTTGAAAACCCCAAAAGTTTGTCAAGTCGAAAGATTGTCATCTTTAATTGGATGCGCTGCTGCTTCTGTGCTTTTTTATCTAATTAGATGGCCGATTTGTATTTATATTTTATATCCCTGAGCCTTATATTGCGAGAATGTTTTTTAAATGCATAACGAGCTAAAGATTGTCAACATAGTTAAGTACTTGGAGATTTAAATTTAGCGCCATTTTTCGGCTTAATGTAGCTCCAAGATAAATCAATTTTTTAGGCTGTGTTTTGATGAAGTTTATGGTCTTTTTCACGAGCCTTCATGACGTCAAACGTGACAACAAATAACCAGCTGATTATCTGGTAACATGTCAAAATACCCCAAGTCACACAATTCTGATGGATCTTTCAACGATAGTCGTATTTTGCTGTGGTCTTTTGTACGCTAGGGATTCATACTTCCTAACAACGCTTTTATTAAGAATACTTTCCTGGCACACAGGAAAAAATGCTATAAGCAAAATGGCTGCTGATGCTCATGATAGGTAAGATAAACAATGTTTGACTTTTTGGTATAAACAGGTCGGTGTCGGTACGGTTTTTAGTTTTACCCGATTCATTATTGCCAACACTATAGACTTTGATACAAAGATGCCACCTGCTGATCAGTTGTTTACCTCAGTAGACGTCAAAACGTAATGGAAACTCATGAAAAGCACCATCGCTCAGCAGTTCTTTTTAAAGTGAGCCAGACATTAAGTGATCCTAATAGGCTCATCTCTTGTTGGACAGCTACTTCACTTGCAAGACGAACACAACATTCATGTTTTTTGGATATTACATGACATGGAGATCACGAAAACCTGTCACTCATTTCTGTCGACCTGTCTGTCAGTTAATCCTTGACACCTCTACAACTTGTAAAGTATCACTCGGATTTCGATGAAATTTTCAAACACGGTTACTAGTGTGCTAAGGACGAAAAAGCTTTGTAGTTTTTAGTAAAATCGGTCCAGTGGCGGCGGAGCGCGGGACAAAAACGAAAAAAATAAAAATAACTCAAACTTCTGCTTTTGACGTTTCAGAGGCTACAGATCATTCCCGGACAAATTCTTGTAGGGGTTCAAATTTGAAGGTTATACGCCCCCCCCCCCCCCCCCCCTTTGTGGACGAGAGAATAGTGTATAGTTGGCTATAATCAGGTGCAATACGTGAATCAATGATAGTACACACCTTAACAACTGTTTTTTTAACAAGATGGGGTTATGTGGCATAACATTGGGGCTGCTACAGACACGTTTTCCTGATGGCCCTGTGATTTCTCGCAGTATAAATGTCCGCAGGCTTGCGGGATCATGCCACTTTAAACCCACCCAACACTTTTTGTGGATAACCCGAAGACGATTCATGACCCGTAGCAAAACACTTCCTAAGTAATCGATTAAATTGAGCTTCAGTTGTGCCAAACTTACCGAAAATTTTAGTCGAAAAATGTTAGGAACAGTTGAGGGGGGGTATTTTGATAACGTTATTTATACAATATAACTTCCAGACTTCAACATTCTCATAATATAATCGAGTATAATATATTAATAAACTTCCTGTTGCTTAAAAAAACTGAATCTCATCAGCTTGTCATAAGAATTCGTTTTCAGGCATTTTAATTCATTGGTCAAAGAATGTTGAATGTTGTTGTTCATTTAAATATGAAAAATATATGCATGGAAAATATCTTTACTATAATATAAAAAATCGTTTAGATACGCTACTGCATGAAAATCGTGAATTATGCCAAACATACCGCATGTAATATGATGTTCTAACTGATTCAGCAACGAGTGTTTATGATATAATTGCGTAAATTTTATTTCCTGTAGGCGATTTTAAATATGCTAAAATTGTATTCAAAAATTGTATCAAGCATATATTTCTTTCCAACAGGGGCATGGATTGAGAGAAATTTCGACAGTAAACATCTACTTTCGTACTTTGAGGAATACTGGAAGTATATCAGATGAATATAAATTAGATTTCGTTATCATCAATTTTTGCTTTGAAAAAGGCCACTTGACGCCCGAATCGTCAATAAAAAGTAATTTATGCATATGTGCATTCATTTGGCCAGAAAATCATGGAAATATATCTCAAAAATGTATAAAACGGCAAAATGCAAACTCTGGGCTTTATAATAAGTCTAGACGACTTTCCCGTGCAAAATCTGTGGTTGTGTTCCTACAAAATAAATCCCAAGTAATTTGGGGCGTTAAGTTCGAGTATGACCACTGATTGGAACGTTCTAAAGAGCATTCAGATGTGTTTAAGAATCGAGCCTTCATCCCCAGTTTACAGATAAGGAAATATTTTTGGTTAACACTTTTCAGGAAAAAGTTGCAAATAAACAAAAATGTCAATGTTTTTGATCCATATAGTTTAACTAACCGATGATCGATCATAAGGTTGAACGCGAACTACAAAAGTGTGCTTGATTGTAGTATACCACTTATTAGTTTCTACTTGCTGTTTGTATTCCCTGCAATTATGCCGGATGCGACGGATTTGGAGCCTTGGATTTAACAAACTCCAATTTTTACTAGCTTTCCATAAATACAATCTGTCCAAAGTGAGAGAGCCTATTCTGAGACTGTATTTCAACCACCAAATGGCCTATACGACAATTTGCACAGAGCGACTTGAAACTACCGCATTGCGAAAAATTCTGCGGAACGAGTATTTATAATACTGAAAACGCGAAATTTTGTCACCTATGACGTCAGTCGACGTCAAGGCTGTTACGCAAAAACAAATTAGACGTTAGACGAGACATCAGATGGGATAACAGCACGTGTTGGCAAAGAAAGTGTTCCGTTTATAAATTTCGTTCTTAGAATATATTGACGGAAATACTGTATTTTTTTAAAATTGTAAGAGATCTCTACAGAAGTATTAAACAGTGGATATATATTTTTTTTGGTGGTGCGCTGGTTTCTTGGAAACATTTTAGGACGGTATGGGAAAGCCATATCAGCTTAGACTTTGTACGTCAGATCTATAATTACATGATTTACAAAAGGTGTGTCTTAATTGATTAATAATTCAATTCTCGGCGAAACCGGGTACTCGGTAAAATGCCGAGTACCGGGTACAATTTGAGTACTCGGTGTATCCCTAGCAGATACTCGAGACATTCTATTTTCGTCGCAAGTTGTAACGAGTGGACGAAAACTTGTTGAGGTAATTTGGGAAATGTATTTCGAAATCAAAAAGAGTTGTGAAACGATAATATAGAAACATAATATATGCATTGAAGTATATTAATGTTTTGGTTGGATTTGGGTTGTTAGGTCGTCGTAAAACATTTTTACTTGACCTTTCGCCAACACGAGTGGTTGGCATCTTCAGAAGTTTCGAGTCCTGTGAGCTACTGAGAGGCCAACGACTCGTGTTGACGAAACCCGTCAAGTAAAAATTTTTACTACGGCCTAACAAGCCAAAAACCAACCAAATAATATTGGATGATGGCCGCAAAAGCCTTTCGCATTTCATATATTGATGTTTATATTTCAAATCATAGTAAAACAACGACATTGAATCCAATCCTCAAACAATCTGAAAGCGAATGGTTGATAAATAGAACATTACTATTTGCTCGGTACTGATATAAAAAATATTTACAGTTGGATCTGATTCATACCATCTAGCTTCATTTTTCTGATATGCACTCAATGAGGCAACTTGAATTATATAGATATTGGGGGTCATTGAAACAGACTAACGATTTCCAATAAAATTATTAAAATGTTTTTATTTGTTCAGTTCGGTCGTCTATTAGTTATTCTAACGTTACGTAGAAAATGATTAACACTCAGCTTAGAGACATGTATTGATGGATACTTCAACGACTATAAAATAATATATTCTGCTAAACCAGTAGTATTGTGATCACACATATACTGCATAGAAAACATGTTGATGTATCATGTTTTACTCCCTGTGCCAACTGACGAGGATCACTAATCGCGGAAAAAATTGAAATTGAGATATTTTGTTTTTTTTTTCAATTTTACATGACATCTATATCACAAGAAACTGTATCGTTCACTTCTATTAGCATTGATTAACGTATTTTACATAAAGATAGCCAACCATAAAACAATCATCCTAGATTAAATGGGAGGCGTCATCTATGAGAATTTGTCACAGCTATGTTTCTCCTCTCCACAATGATTAGAAATTTATTTTGAAGGTTAGTCCTTCATAGATGGCGCCGTAACCAACTATATGTTTATAGTTATTGCGGAGAGTCAGATAACTTTTTGGATGCTGAAATACACTACACGGTTGGCCATCTTCAGGTAGAACATGTTAATCATATGCTATTGGTATGTCTGCCTGCCGTCTAACCTTTCGTCTCCCTATGACTTGGGTGGTGCTGCTCCAGGCCAAGCACGGCAAGAAATTTGTTGTAAGTAGGTTGACTTTGCACTTCCTAAGCAACGCCGTCATCAGTTCATAAAGGATCAAGTCAGCGTAGTTTAAATCCGCTGAGAAAAAAGTCCGTTACAAAGTATACAACAGGGAGATTGAACAGATCAAGTCAATCAAATAGGCGAATACAATTAGACCATAGACATTATTTTCCTGGCCTACAGGTAATTGTCCCTTCCCACATCTGCTCGGCAGCGCCCCCTACAGGCAGTAGTTAGTTGTATTCTACCGAGCTAACGATTTGAAATCTACCAAACGATTTCTCAAGTTGTTAAATAATGTATATTTCTGACATAATATTAACGGAACACTTTCCCCGCCGGCAATTCAACTATTTGAGCGGTACTTCACAAGTTATAGGCGGTCCAAGGACTAGCGGACAGACAGACATACGGTAAATGAATGACATGGAAAAAACTGAAACTTCATTCTTTTGAATGTTTCATTTGTATATAATGTAAAAAGATATTTAAGCATACTTATATTTGACCTGCTAATCCCAAATAACGAAGCATCTCGACAGCTAGAAACACTGCAATTTCTTAAACCTATCCTCTGCTTGTCTCTCTGATTCATCACATTTCCTTTGGCCAATAAATCAAACCACACATGCTGAATGAAGAACTTTATTGAATTTTCAACGGGCATGGCTAAAAAATCAGAGTAAATTGGAGTGAAAAACCTGGATGATGTTCAACCAACATTGATGACATTCATTAGGGATCTTGAATAATACAATGTCACAACTTATCTATATATATGCTTTTACAGTCATCATAAATAAAATATCTAACGACACATCATACCGTAGCATTAAACTTTTTAGTTTTGAATCTTACAAATATTTGATCTGATTAGAGTACTTTACCACGCACCTTTACCTACAGTTAGGCAATGACAGTGATGTCTAGTTTTGCTCCCGCTAGGCGGCCGCGGCGCTAGTATGGTAAGAGGCCAAACTGTCAAAGTGAAGTGAACACCTGATCAGCAATTGCCATCCTTGTTTATAACCTGATACAGCACCGCCAACCGAAATAGAGCCACCTACTACACCAGTTGACATAAATTAAGCTGTGGATAATGTGAACTAATCCTGTGTTTTTCATGTTCATAGGGCTCCATTGGATGACCGAATCAAACCAGAAATGTTTTGATTTCTTTTTATTTTACGTGTCGACCACCATGGTGGCCTTTTTTACGTACTATGACAATTGAGGACGCCATATTTTTGTTTAGCTGT
Organism: Acanthoscelides obtectus; assembly: GCA_963669975.1. Lineage (NCBI taxonomy): Eukaryota > Metazoa > Arthropoda > Insecta > Coleoptera > Chrysomelidae > Acanthoscelides > Acanthoscelides obtectus. The sequence goes on from CAVLJG010000006.1 coordinate 63,492,419, forward strand.
CACCTGGAAGATAGATAAATAAAAATATGCTGCCATCGTTAGTTTGAAAAGGGCACCTTGGTGGCGGAAACGTCGTACAATAAAAAGAAATTAAAACATGTGGTTTGATTCGGCCAGTCAATGAAGTCCTAAGTTAAGCTCTCTATCTTTAATAATCTCAGTAATTGCATTTGTCACATTTGAGATAACTAAAATTGACATCTTCCCAATTAAATTACGTTATATGTTAAGATGATGGATCCTTATTACTGGTGTGTTAACATTAGGTCCAAAATCATAATGTTAAACATTCTTCTCCCAAAAGTCCAGCAAATACTTCATAATGATGGTTTAGGTCCTGCACTGTATGCACTTTACACAATGTCTCCAACCCGCCATTTTCTGAACTGGTACCGTAGAACACCCTGAAGGCCCTGCTATGTACCAAAGCCATAGCACACATCACACAAGGTTCCCTTGTAGCATACACTTGGTACCCAGTGCAAAGATATGGTCCGTCTGAAGGTTGCTCTAAGTCGCCTTTACGTTTGAAAATTGTAGCACCAAAACGTAGGTCTGTGTAGGTTTCTTTAATGTGGTCTAGCATTTCTTCTGTGGGAAAGCCGTTAATATCTGAAAATTAAGGAATTGTTAGGCATTTGAAGTAAGACAAAACATTTTTCCGGCGAGCTACGGTGTCCGGAAAGTTTTAGTTTTCATTAACAAACATTTGAAATAGCAAAACTAATGTGCGCTAAAACAGCAGAAATGAATTGCAGGAAATTAATAACTGTTCAAATTTCGAGTACTGCTATGTATGCTCGTGAATAAATTCGAGGTCTCATGGATGGCGCTGGGATCTTCAATCCCCTTTATCAACGCCTCTCTAATGGCTATTTTTATTGGGAATCTCCAAGCATTGGTGAACGTATTTCACATGAAGAGAATTAAAATAGTCATGCAGAGTCCAAAAAATCATTGAAGATCCTAACGCCATCTATGAGACAATAGTAGCCGCAAACACTCGGATTATTTTCAAGGTAGATTCGTAAATTCATTTTTGTGTCCTGCTACTGTCTCATAGATGGCGCTAGGACCTTTCAGATACCTTTTTAAGCAACTGAATGTAATATATATGGGTATCTTCAGGTAGAATATAATAAGCAATACTGACGCACTTAGGACTTACTGCCTTTTTTGAATTTTGATGCGTATACATTTCTTTAATGATTACAATTTCAAAATATATCATTGATCACGTTATTTAACAAAAATAGTTATTCTTTTTATTTTTTCAAATATTTCATGTTAATTCAATTTTATAAGCATAAAAGCAGTAAATCAATTTATTAAAATAAAAGAGTAGTTTTCAAATTATACTGCTTTTATTCGCTGTATAATTTGTTTTTATATAATAATTCTATTATTTCTGAATAAGTATTTATCATTATAAATAATTTCTTTTGTTGCCGGAATAATGATTTCGAAAAATAGTCGTCGTTTAAATTAACATATATGAAATCATGCTGTTTTTAGAATATTATATTGTATATATATTATAATTATTGAATTGAATTATATATTTATTGAATTGAATTATTAGGTGTTGGAAAGATTTACTTTTTATGTGAATTTCAATATGAATCAATTACATTAAAATAAAATTCTGTAATACAGAATTTTTCCATTGAAAAAACAATATAAGTAGATTATGAAAACTACATTAAAAGGAAGTAAATTTGTTTTTGCAGATTATAAAAGCAGTGAATCCCAGATTACTGATTTTTGATTTACGACAATTAAACACAAAATGCTATTTGTTGTAGGCCTCAACAACAGTTATGATCCAAAATCGCATTTAAATGCTCTATATAAAGTCATGTAACTTTACAATATTCAGTCAGTATTGTTCTGTAGGAATGATAGTATTTATTTAGTTTGAAAAAGTCTACAATTTTTAACTCAATTTACTCAAACTTCGATTTCTAGACAGTACTGCCTTATACCTAAGTATGGCAGAATAGTTCTGGTCATTGTTGCACATAGTTTAAAAGGTTCTTCTAAAAAGGTGCAAATATTTTAAATTCATGTATTCAATCTACCTGACTAATTTTTTTTACATTATTCTCTTAATTTTTCAAATACATTCTATTAAACTTTTTAGTTTTGAATCTTAGTTGATCAAAATGGAACTTCCATGAAAAAAACCATTTAATACACAGTACTTGGAAAATTGAAAGACTTACCTAAACCGTCCTTGAATTTCTCCGGATCAGCCTTACTCCAGGTACCTCCAGTTTGAGTCTTTGCGACATTATCAATAGCAACCATCACTGCATGTCTTGTTGGCCCTTCATTTCTACAACTATATCCTACAGCTACTACTGACTCTATCTTTGGATCCACAATAACCACACCAACTTGTTGCTTCTCAGTTGATTTATCTTTTCCATATTTTGCAACATCTATTGCTAGCTCCATGAACTTCATGTGGAGATTCAACTCCTTTTGAGAGAACAGGGTATTTGTAACAAGCTTTTCAAGATATTTATTTGGATGAAAGTTACAAGGCCAAAGTTTTGTTACTTTCTCATACTGTTTCTTGGTTCTAGGTGGAATTTTTGCAACCTTAGCTATTCTAATATCATCCTCCAATGTTGATACGTCAAAGTTTTTCTCTTTAAGAATATTCAGCACTTTATTGCATGGAGCAGCCAATATTGGCAAAAGAAGTACTTTGCCTTTATTCATCCTCTTCAAATGGGTTAGGTTTGGTATTGGCAATATGTCATTTAGCTTCACTATTATTTTTGAAGTGTTCTTGACATCGGAAATTGTAGCATAGTAAATTTCTGTTAGTGGTGTATCCTCAGTCAATTCATCTGGTAAAATAGGATGGAAAGAACATGCTGGATCTAGTTTCATTCTTTTGGCTTCATCCATATTTTGAACAGCTATTTGGCCCTGTTCCTGATATTTTCATAGTTTTCACCTATCACAACACTGAGGGATTGGTACAATTCAAGCAATCCATTGATACAAGCACAAGTATAGCTTATTATTTTATGCAATATGTGATTTTATTGAATTTTTGCAGTGTGACATTTTTCAAGTACATTGGCAATTAATGACAATATATTTATTTTATCACATAAACAAAACATATTAACAGATAAAGAAAATATATTTCCATTGTACTTAAAAAAGGGCACCATGTTGATCAAAACATGTGCATACAGTAAACAGTAATTGAAACATATAATAATAATAAATGGTTTTTATTGTCAGGATAAGCACACAAAAAAAAAGTATGTAGAACTTGAACAAATTCTAGCTGCTTTCCTGACAAACAGGATTTAGATCCTACTACCATATAGAAAGAGCTGCTCTTCCTTTCAACCAATTTGTGGTTTGACTTGAGCAGACAATGGATTCATATGATTATTGTTAAAATAATGTTATTGTGAGATACGATTATTCCCCTATTATACTATACATATACGGGCTGTTTCACAACTTATCCGACAAATTTTAACCACATATGCACTTTTACGAAAGAAGTTCATATACAAAAAAAAATGTAATAAAAGTCCTCCAGAAATCGAGATAATAAAATAATACAGTTTAACACTTCACTTACTTATAAATGCTGTTCAAAATTATTTCCATTGACTGCAATGCAAGCTTGGGCGCGTCTAATCCAATTTCGGCACACTAATTCAAATACACCTCCTGCTGTGCCTGAAGGCTCAAATTATCGGCAGCCACTGTGATTCAGTCACGCAATTCTTCAATATTCTGAACTGGAGTAAGGTATACCTCGTTTTTCAAGTATCCCCATAAAAAAATGTCCAGAGGATTTAGATCTTGAGACTGTGGAGGGCATGCAATTGGTCCACCTCTTCCGATCCAGCGTATCTGGTATAACTGATTAAAAAAATCACGAACTTCTAAACAAAAATGCGGAGGTGCTCCAACGTGCAGAAACCACATTCGCGCTCGGACCGCCAATAGCACATCTTCAAGAAGGACCAGCAAATCATAACGAAAAAATTCCAAATACTGGTGACCATCCAGTCGATCTGGATCAAAGGACCAAACGTGTGTATTGTAAAGATTGGATATCCAATTACGAGTAAAAATAGCTTCATTACAAAATCTTACTCTTAGGGGGTAGTCTGTAGGTAGCAACGTCTGTAATATGCGTCACGCTGTTGCATGTGACACTTCTGGGACCTGTTGGGCTAACTGAATTGTGCTTATTCCCAGATTTTCTTCCACAATATCCAAAATTTCGTCTTCGGCATTTAAAACGCGTTGTGGGCGAACCCGATCCGCCGACTCCCATCCACTCCACGTCTGAGGAGCAAATCTCCTCTAGCACGTTCACGTAAAACAACTGAACTAAATGTTTCGTGATGTGCTAAGTGCCTATTCCGAAATTGGTGTGCATACAAACGAGAAGCCGATGAAGAACGCAAAATACAGATATTTATTTCTCATGTATTATTGAAACTCAGGTTTATTACTTATTATTAGCAAAATGTTTGCCGAAATCGTTGCACAACACTTAAAAAATGCAAATAGAAATTGGAAAATTTCTGCACTAACGTTCTAAATGACTCTGTCAGTAGCCCAGGATAGATATCCGTCTTGACAGATAAGTTGTGAAACACCCTGTATAATAGTTTTTTAAGACCCATTTTTGGTTCAGAAAAGTCAGTGAACATATTTTTCTTTTGACATCTGTAATATCCCATTTTCTATTATATTGGTATAGTTAGACACCTTGTATCTTGGTAAGAGGGCATTTTAGGACTAATGTTTATAGGAACTTTTTTTAATCTACCAACCCCAAAATAAAATTGCTATTGTTTTTCAAGCAGACAGTATATACCTATAAATTGGTAGAAAAATATCCAGTTTTTCATTAAAAAGCCTATTTAGTGACGTCATTAAATTATATTCGTTGATTAACGTCAATCTAATTCATATCATCCTGTATATGAGTAACTGAGACACCCAATTAAATTTTGAGATATCGCACACACTTTAATATGGTAAACTTGAAATATGTGTGAAGAGAAAACGTGTTTTTATTATTGTTTTGTCCTCGAACGAATCATTTGACCCTAATTTAAGGAGTTAATTGATCGCAATCGAAAAAAAAAACACTTCTCCAGCTCTGCCAGAGCAAATTTTCTACTGAGCTAGTGTGTGGCATGATCATTCATTTAACCTAGAAAGCTTGTCAGGTGTTTGTAAAGTGTAATCAGCGATTATTATGTGAAATTAGAATAAGCCTGAACTTGAAATGATCAAATTCAAGGTCTCATCTGGAAGTGAAAATCTATTTTGATAATAAACATAAAATTGTCCTACCTAAGAGAGCAAGATGGGCGATATATCAGCAGATACTACAAGTCGCAGAGATGTTCCTTCTGGTACATCCTCAAAAATAACATTTAGGGCACTGCCGTAAACCAAAAACCAAAATCAACACAGTGAAAGATGATAGAAAAAGATTTACGGAATATGTGGTTGATAACTTGACAGTTTGTTTCAGGTGATGCGATAAGATATGCCGTAAAGCATTAGCGCAGTTTCCTGAAAAATTGTTCAACCCAGCGACATCTATGAAACAATGTTTGTACTTGATTGTAATTTTAAGAATGTTTGAATTATGTAAATATATAGTAAATGGTAAAAATTATTTGATTTATGCACATTTGATAGTCACCTAGGTATATTCAAAGCTAAATATTCTGAATAAAAACGCAAATAAATGATCAGGACCTTGGAGTGAATTCTGTATTACTGGTTGCCTGTATTCCAATTATAGGTTTTTTAGATGCTCATTTTGCCTAAAGTCGCGTTCAGACATGAGGCCAACGCATTGCAGCCAATGTTACCACCAGCTTGAAAAAACGGAGCATTCACTCATTACGTCATTACACTAGGCGAACTTGTAGGATCTGATACAGGGTACGTTTGATAAATAGTGCAGTATGGCAATTTAGTCAGTTGATGTAAGTTGTTTTATTTATCACACAATAAATAGCCAGAAGCAAAAATATTAAGCCTCAGTGATAATAACAAATTCATTCTTGCAAGTTATATACCGGGTGGGCCAATAATAAAGAAATCCAGCTAAATAATTTCATAATGAAAGCGAACATGAGAAATGCTGGGAATTGTTTCCAGTTCCCTAAAATGATCGCTAGGTGGCGTCATTCCAATTTCGAAAATTCATAGGCCATTATTTTATTATTCATAATTAACATACTCGTTATACAAATAGCCTTATCGAGTTGACCGCTCAATTTCTGTAATTTTTTTTTCATATTTTGACTAGCTTAGAGTGACGGAAGGGTTGAAGGATATTTCAGAAAAAATCACATAACTTCAGTTTGGCTGCACCGACTTTGAAGTCGTTTGAAAGGGAATTCACCTGCGCTTCTAATTAATGCCCAATATTGTCAGGTTGGTCCAGTTTGTGGGCGCTAGATGGCGCTTTCTGGATATGACAGTTTCTTATTTTTTCGGAAATTTGAAATACGACTTTTTTCATATTGATCGAGAAGTGCATAAAAAGTCCCATAATGATATGGAGATACTATATTAAGAAATCCACTTAAATTAAAATACCGACTGCTGGATAAGAAGAGTTTATGCTATAGTTATGCAGAATGCACTTAAGTTGTAGCACCACCCTGTTTTAAATTTGCAATTCGGAAGTCAAAAATTTTCGTTCTACTGGTAAAACCAAATTTGTCTGACGCTTGAGTTCAACGTGTACGAGAGAGAAGCGCGAGAATTGTGTATCAACACGTGTTAGAAAGAGATAGAAGCCGGTTGAAGAGCGGTCATGACCTGACTGCCTAGCAACGGTGACTCAGAAGGTCGTGCAATGTGCCGCATTGCCAATATGTTACACCAGACATGTTCGCACATGCTTCTTCAATAGGTTAGGTTACTATCAAACCCAAGAATGAGGTCCGGTAGAACATTTAATTTAATATTTTGTTTTCATTTTGATTAGAATTGTTTATTTCAATTTTGATTCGACTTATTGTTTTAATTTATTTTATAATTATCTTTTATTCCCACCGATGATGATAAAAACACATCGTGAATTTTTGTTACATTTTGCGACAGCGAGTGGTCGGAAAATGTAACAAATACCATTACGCAATAAAAATTATCATCGCTCATCTATGATCATGGACGTGGAAACCTTGAATTGGAATGTACGAGATGCGGTGTTGCCAAGCAAACCAATGATGCAATATTGCAGAATTTGTGGTGATGCCGACCTTTCATTTCGATCTCAAATGGAGCGCCGTTAGGACCAATCCAGAATGTATCTTAAACAGATTCGACACAAACAAACAACATAAAACCATTATTTGGGTGTAGAGACTAAACTAACGCATATTTTCAACATGTATCTTAATTCAAGAAAATGGTGTAATATACTGGGTGTGCGACAGTTTGCAGCGTCAGCGCTGCTAAGCAACGCAATGGTTAAGTTCGCTATCTAGCCGACTTCTATCTCTTTCTAACATATGTGTCTATACACACTTCTCTCTCATATATATATTGAACTCAAGCCGTCAGACAAATTTGGTTTTCATTGAAAAAAAATCCAGGCCAGACAAAATAAGGAGAAATACAATAAATACTAATCTGCGATACGAGGGTGTACAGATGATAATACCTTCTTGGTGTAACCTTATTATATACTAAGTGACATATAAATCCGAACACCCAGTTTAAATGGTTTTATTTTAATAAAATTTTGTATAAGTACTTAATGAAGCATAATAAGTAAATGATAAAAATTTCAAAATACACTGCTTTAAAGCCCTTTGACCTTTAATAATGTGTGGATGCACCCTGATGTGCTACGCATTCTCCAACGCGCCACACGATCGTTTAGTCGCAAAAATCAAACACACAATTTTTTAATACAAAATAAATGCGCGCATATGCGACTAAATAATCGCCGCGGCTAAAAAGATGCAACCAGTTCTATTCAAGAAGCGACACGATTATCGCAAATAAGTCACACGGACAGGATTGAACGTGCACGCATCTGCGACTAGTTAATAGAAATTCAGTGTTCAACGACTGTTCCGTGCTGCGGTGGGCTGCAGATTTTATTAATTTTAAAATGTCCGACGACCAATTGTCCACCAGGGATGACCGTCCAGATAGTATCTTGGACACAGAAAGAATAATAACCGAGGGGGAAAAAGACCTGCTCTTTACAACAAGCAACTGAAAGAGTATAGTGACCGGAACTTGAAGGAAAAACTGTGGGGCGAAGTTTGTATGAATGTAATACGCAATTGGATGGAATTATCTGCAACGGGAAAACAAAAGAAAGGTATTTTCATGCTGTTTCTTTATTAGTCTCAGGTGTTATAAAACGGTACAGTTCAAATTTTATCATATTGCCACGGTCTTGAGCCTTCTGGGGATGTAAAGTAATTTGCAAAATAATCTCGGATTTTAAGACTACACGTGTTAGCCCGTGTTCCAGTCGGATGACAGCTTTGCATCCTCAACTCGTATACCATCCTTTTCCGCACAAAATTATGCAAAACACAACATGCTTTGATAATATGGTCAGCAAATTCGATAGCTACATCCATAGTCCGATGGAAAATTCGGCATTTGTTGGCTAAAACGCCAACCAAACGTACATTCAACCATCCGACGAGCGCCAGTCAGTCTGTAATTACATACTCGTTGGTTCATTGTTAGGGTTCTTCTGGGATAAGGCCGCAAAACATGTTCTAATAGTGCGAATGCCTCAACTACAAGAACGTACGGCATAAGTTGTCAAATTTCATAATTAGGTAGCTTTTGTGGATTTGGAACATTTAATTGCTTATTATTTAGTCTTTTGCCGAAATTAGAATTTCTGAAAACATTAGAATCAATGCCTGCACCATATACTCCCACGTCTATCGCAATGAAACAATAGTCGGCGTCAACTACACCCAGAAGAATTGTCGAGCAATAATTTTTATAGTTGTAAAACTCTGTGCCGGTCAGGTTTCTTTAATCATATGTGCTTCCCGTCCACAGCTCCAATACAATTTGGAAAATCAGTTCTATCATAAAACTGTGTGGCAATATTCAACCAACTGTCTTCGCATACGTCTGGCATAAACTCTGGTTGTACCCAAATTCAAAATTTGTCCACAGATGTCTTTAACAATTTCTCTGACTGTAGTAGCTCCTAGTTATTCAAAGTGTAAAGAATTGAAACTGTTACCAGTGGCTAGATATCTGAAACAAAAAATTGTATCAATAAAAATAATAATTACATGTTTGTTCGAATTTAACAGTAATTGGTTTCATATTGCAGGAAAAGAAATACAGAAAAAATGGAAGAATCTGAAGGACTGCTTTGCAAGGGAACTTGCAGCTCAACGAAAAGTGAAAAGTGCAAAAAAAGGCGAAAATACATTTATTTCGATTTGTTGTTATTTCTGCTTCCTTCCATGAATGATCGACCTACAAGTAGTAACACTGCACCTATAGAAAATACGAACGACAATGTCTAAGAACAGGACACGCCCACTCAACGTCCTAATTTGCAAGACAACAATGAAGATCAACTGAACACTCCAACGCGTCATCCTATGAAAACACCACAAAAACTAACGTCGTAGGAAATCTCCCTATTAAGCATCCTTCAACAAAAGCAAAACGAATTTATCGACGAGAACAAGCAATTTGCTTTAATGCTTGTCCCCATGCTACAAAAACTGAACGACGAACAAAAACATTACGCTAAAATAGAGATCCTAAATGTAATGAAATATACCAGGAATTACTATGCTCTGCCAGTTGTTCACTATCCTGACATGATCCGTAGAGCTAGTTACCAACCGCCTACAAACCATTTCGCAGCCACCAGAACATTCACAAACCGTTTCGCAGCCATCAAGACATCCACAAACCACCGTTTCGCAGAATTCAGAATGTTCTATGAGGAGTTACTATTCGCAATTTTCAGATTGTTTACTATCTCCCATGGCAGGTTGCTCCTCATGTGACTACTCTATGACATTATCACAGACATTATCACCTGCACCCTCTGATTCTAATAATGAGTTGTTTGACTTGTCAAATCAATAACACAAAATTGGTATGAGAATAAAATCATTTAAAAATACGAGTAGTACTAAGTGACATATAAATCCGAACACCCAGTTTAAATGGTTTTATTTTAATAAAATTTTGTATAAGTACTTAATGAAGCATAATAAGTAAATGATAAAAATTTCAAAATACACTGCTTTAAAGCCCTTTGACCTTTAATAATGTGTGGATGCACCCTGATGTGCTACGCATTCTCCAACGCGCCTAGGCATGCTTCTGATCAGGTGGTCAATGTCCTCCTGTGGTATCTCATTCCAGGCAACCACCAACTCCTCTCGAAGTGCTTCTAGAGTCTGAGGAGGACGTTGCAAATTGAGCAATCTCCTACCCATCATATCCCACACGTGCTCAATTGGGGATAAGTCGGGAGATCTTGGTGGCCATGGTAACAATGTGACATCATTATGTTGAAAGAAGTCTATTGTGACTCTTGCAACATGTGGTCGGGCATTATCTTGTTGGAAAGTTGGATCTGCCAGGGTGTCAAGATAGGGTAAAAGATTGGGTTCTAGAACTTCGTGGATATAACGCTGCGCGTTCATGTTACCTCTGATGAAGATTAAAGGTGATCTGGAACCATAAGCTATAGCACCCCAAACCATAACTCCAACAGTGTGATGAACATGTCTTTCAACAAAAAACTGAGGATTCCTCCTTTCACCACGTCGCCTTATAACCCTGGCACGACCATCGTGCATGCCTAAACAAAATCGAGACTCGTCACTAAAGACAATACTGTTCCATTCCTGATTCCAGAGTGACCGTTGTCTGCACCACTCAAGGCGATTACGTCGGTGTTCTCGAGTTAAAGGGAGGACCCAGTGTGGCCGTTATGAAAACAAGCCAAAACTTCTCATTCGTCGGTAAACACTTCGCATGCCAATAGGTCTTCCGTGTTCTGCAAACCATTCATTTGCAATGGACCTGGTAGTGGAGAAACTGTCCCTTAAGGAAAAAATAATCTTAGGCGGCGATCTTCACGGTCTGTTGTTCTACGACGGCGTCCAGTGCCCCTTGCTCTTTACGTACGACCTTCTCGAAGCCATGCCTCACAACACCTAACCACAGTGTCTACACTTCTTTGCACTCTAACTGCAATTGCCCGAAAAAAATGTCCAGCTTCCCGAAGTCCCACTATACGGCCCCTATCAAACTCACTAAGTTGACGAAATCGTACAGGTCTCCGTACTCTAGGCATCGTAACCGATCGTAAAGGATGTCAAGAACCAAAATCCGCCAACGTTGATTCTTTACTGCGGCTGAAATATTCATTTTTAGAGAGTTAGTGAATTAAAAAAAATCAGTATAAAAACCGGAATGTCCAACTGATAAGGCTGAAAAATTTTTCACTTGTTATTTACAGTAAGATAAATACATTCACCAACTTTTATTAAAATAAAACCATTTAAACTGGGTGTTCGGATTTATATGTCACTTAGTATATTCATACTTACCTCAATGTGACCGATAAACGCTCTTCAGGTGGCACAGAATTTCTCCACTTAGTGTTTTGATATGTTATTTTCGGTCCTATTCTTTGAAGTAATTCATCAAAACTGTTCACACTCATCTTGTAATATTAAAAAAATGTATGAGGATGATCTCTTAAGTCGTTATAAATTTTATTGGCCTTTCAGCAATCTTTGACTTATCAGTGGATGTACCCAGTATTGCTTTTTACGTCGTGTTTTGGCTTTATTTCGTAATATCAGCGCAACCACACAAGCAGTTTGAATAAAATCCATGATGGTACTGAATGTAGTTAGGGCTAATTCATCGCAAGTGTGCGCTCAAAAAATTGTAAATACATTTTTCCGCGATCACGATTTTTCAGTCGTGCGACCGAAAATCGCATGTGCACGCCTGGCCTCTCTTCTTCGATAGACTCACTAATGGATGTAAATGAAGAAAATTTAGTAAGACCCGAGTAATGGCTTACTATACAGATACAAGCATAGAAGTGCAAGATTCACTTTTTTGTGTTTAATTTTTGTGTCATGATCACCTGCTACAGATGCAGTATAATATTCAAGGAGTGGATCTTCTAGTGCTTTAGATTCTTCGTAACTTGAGTCACACTGAATGAATTAGAATGGTTGCCAACTTGAGGTGGACGGAACATCGTTCTTTAACAAGTCGTCTAAGCAAGCAAGCTAAAACTTATGAGCGTTTACTCTGACTTTCAGCTCCAATCTTATACCGACTAGTTTATATTTTATCAGATTTTCAGTATCATTCTCAATCTGTAATAACAAAGAGGCATTCCAGGTCGAAATTTGAGGTTACCCAATTTGATAAAGGTGTTACTTTTCTAAAATCTCATTAAAATATATAATAACATTGCACATGATGCAGTACAGAGTGTACCTACTTGACGCCTTTTTAGGGGGGTAAGTGATTGATGTAATTTTTGTATTAAATACAGTGCATGTGCGCAAGAGTGGCACTATAGGCATGGGAGATATAACTGATCACAGGTTATGCTTCTGTGAATTGAAGATTGAAATTCCAGAATACACTCTTACAACATTTTATTGTCGTGACTTTTCCCACTTTAATTATGATAAATTTGCTGAGGATGCAACTGCTGTGAACTGGCATGATACAAATAATCTACAAAGTCTTGATGATAAAGACCTCCATCTTACTGAGAACATTACCTTGCTGTATGACATACACGCTCCGATGAAAAGAATTACACCTCATAAGTTCTACAGGCCGTACGTCACCTATACATTAAAATGTATAATAAATTTAAAACGAAAAGCTTACAATAAATTTAAAAGAACTAGATCTGAAACAGATCAATTGTTTTATAACGATCTTAGAAATTACTCAGGTGTGGCTTTGATGAATGAAAAAACAGCTTATATAAAATATCAACTAAATAAGAACAGGAATAATCCCAAGCAACTATAGAAGTATGGAAAGACTTCGCTAAACGGAATATACATCAAAAATCGACTAATCAGATATCTCAGGGCATTGAAGACGCAGAAGCCATCAACAATCACTTTGTGAACTCGTTGCCAACCATTCAACCTGATGAGTTTATTTCTTAACACTTAATCTGGGCAGAAAAAGTCACTCGTAACTAAAAGTTCGTTCCATCTAGTTACATCTGATGATATTGAAAAGAAACTGAGGGAAGTGAAATCAAATGCTGCTGGTATAGATGGTATTACCACAAGCATGCTGAAAAATGTATTTTCTTTTTGCAAAAGTGAAATAACGGATATCATAAATCAAACTAGAAAAATCAATAACGCTATACAGATGAAGGATTTGAGACCAGTAAGCACCTTACCTGTGATGTCCAAGCTTGCAGAGAAAGTGGTAGCTGACCAACTTCGTGACCATCTAGAATTAAATGAAGTCCTTCCCGATACACAGTCGGGATTCAGAAAACTACACAACACATCCACAACGCTTATAAAAGTAACTAGCGATATAGTCAAGTTCATGGATGATGGTATGGTGACCGTATTGATGATGTTAGATTACAGTAAGGCATTTGACATGTTCAACCATGAAGTATTATGTAAAAAGCTACAATATCATGGTTTGTCTAGTCATGCTTGACTGTGGTTCAACAACTACCTGACTGGCAGATCCCAATGCACAAAGATATTTAACAAAATGTCCACTTTACAAAATGTAATTTCTGGTGTTCCGCAAGGAAGTGTATTAGGTCCATTAAATGATTGCAAACTATTCCAAAAATTATTGTTTGAATCTGAATCCCACAAAAACTAAAGCTTGCTGCATTGGTTCAAAGTTAATTATTTCAAAATTTAAAGGATTGATGAGTACAGCCATTGTTTTAGGTGATACATCTGTTGAAATTGTAGAGGAGACTAAGAATTTAGGCATTTTGTTGGACACAAATTTAAATTTTGAGAACCATGTCATTAATAAACTTCCAGTATGCTATTGTAAATATAAGTCACTTTGGAGATACAAACATGATTTAACCAGTGATATAAAATTAAGGCTTACCAATGCACTAATCCTCACTCATCTAGACTATGGCGCTACAGTATATTATAATTTTCTTACGGAAGAAATAAAGCACAAAATTCAAGTATTACAAAACTGCTGCATGAGATTCTGTTTCAAAGATATACATATACAAGAACATATTACTGGATGTGAGAGAAAATCTTTTAAAATTCAAATATCGTGTATTACTTCAGTATGGAACTGTACTATATAAAGTTTTAAAATATAAATTATCCAGACATCTGTTTATTGCTTTGCAGAAGAGATGTTCACTTCGCCAAGTTTCCTTACGCAACAAGGAATACTTCAATATTCCAGTTCATACAACATCTAAATTCAAAAAATGTTTTACTTACACGGCACCATATCTACTAAACGATCATTTAGAACTTTTTGAAGCACCTTCCATCCAAAACTTCAGAAATGAGATGGAAAAAGTGCTACTACAGCTGCAAAGATTTGAATCCACAAATTAAATTTATGGCGCTTGCTACACTACCCTCCATTAACACTCAGACTATATCGTATTATATTCTGTTGATGTTAAAAAACGCTCATGAAGTTAACTTTTTAGGGGGAGGTGAAAAAAATGGCGCTGCCGATCCTCTTTCCTTTTGGAATGTTGTCGTTTTTATATTTTTATGTATAAACATTCCAATAAAAATTATTATTATTGTTATTATTATTACTATAGTAGCTCACAGGTATTCTCGCTAAGTTGAAATAAGTGATCTGTAATATTAGTTGATAAATATTTCCCCGCCAAATGCCGCTTGTACAGTGAAATGATCTTGGAAATCATATAATAACTAATAATCATAAATAAACAGTAAAAAGATATACTCATATCAGAGTGGTCTTCCGGTACATATGTTAATCTTTTTGGTCCAAGCAAATCACGCTTCATAAGTTTGCACCATTTCTTCCTGATATGTTCATGTGAGGGTACGTAGAAAAAATGTTTATTAGGGGTTGTAATTGTTGGAACGATACAGTATCTACAACAACTTTATTTGTTATTCAACTAATTAAACAAATTGGCGTTTAGTCTACCACGTCTTCCCGCTGTATGCGTACATATGAGCGTTTTTAGGAAATTGAGTCGGCCCGACTGAAGTGTGACGTCACGCATCGCGTTCAGACGGAATAAAAATATTCTCGCGGGGCGCAACTTTGATAGGCTGTAACTTTTTTGTTTTTAGAGATAAATTAATAATTTTTTAACCATCTTGTTTTATTTTTCTTAAAATTTCATTTGAGCTAATAACAAAAAATAAATAAAATAGTCCATTAAATAGCATTACTTTAAAATAAAGTACACCCAGAATAACCTTCGAAGTCTTGTAGGGGAAGGCTTGAACATTAATCCAAACATTTGAGTACCTCAAAAATATTAATTTACAACAGAGCTTTCAAGTTCTAAAGATAATAAATTTCCGTGTAATATAAAGTACATTCTATAGGAAATACCAAAGGAAACTAATTTTCGAGAACCTGCTTTGTCAATCATTTCGCTTTCAAAAGCTTGACAAAGGTAAGTGATGAGACAATTAAACAAAAACGCCATTAAATGTTATGCACTGCAAGAGAAATACAAGAAACTTGATTATGAACTTGTAACACTTCCGGTGTATATTTGTTAATTCTGTGCCCGTTACGAGAAAATGCAGGTTTCTAAATATATTTATTAATCACATATATAAACAAGTACAATATATGTAGGTAATTCTCAAGTGCAATATAATATTTATATCGACTATTGATGAATACCTCACATAAGATAATAAAATAATAGTATCTATATCAAACATAATAATAAAACTTCAATCGTTCATCAGTTTTTGGCACTATTCAATCACTAGAATATGAGTTGTGTAATCGATACATGGACCATATTTTCGTTAGCAATAATAATCAAATCCAAGCGAATAACCAAAATGTCTATGTTATGTACCGCGGTTATAATACGGTTTAAGATGACACACTGGTTGATGACGTCAGTTACTCGAATCGCTTGAACACGTTGGTTTTAACCGCGGTTTTGTTGCATGTTTATTTTAGAAAAGCGCGTCTGATTATTTTTATTATCACTTAATAATCGGTACTTTTTCTTTAACAACAGTGTATGGAAAGTTTAAAAAAGAAACCTTTCATAATGTTAATGGGAGAAATGTTTTTTTTTAGAAAATAATTTTTAATGAAGGAACCATATGGCTTTGTAGCTATGATAACTTTCAATTCCCTAAGCTTTTCCGCATGTCAAAGAAAACATTTATTGATTTAGCAGAAATGATAGGAAAAGGGGATGAAAGAAGATATTAGCAAAACCGTATACAGGTGGACATTATCCAGTGAGTTTATATGGCCACATTTTAATATTCTTGTGGTATATGGATTCTTTGTTAAGCCTAGGAACAAGATTTAAAGTGTCCACAACAACAGTAATGAGTATAACTAGTAAGGTGCTCTACTTTATGGCAGAACTGAAGTCAGCCTGTATCAAGTTTCTCAAAAATGAAGCTGAAGTACATGAAAAATATCCAATACCCGCCAAAATTCTAACTTGTCACATTTCAAAGAATAACCAGAAATATAAAACTACTCCTGAGTTGGATAAATGCCACAATTTTGCAGTGATAACTAAGACATATAACAGCTGATTCATGACGTCACGGATCTTATAACCAAACTGATAACTACACTCGCTTGAACGGATCGGTAAATACCAATCCAAAATTGTAAATACCATTTTCATTTGGTTATTCGCTTGAATTTGATTAATGACAATGTATTCCTTATTTATCATAAGACTCCTTTGTTTACCCATTGGCATAAAAGTAGTTATACCAAGAGAAGACAGACAAAGCGAATGTATTAGAAAGAGATAGGAGACGTAACTCAAAACATGGCATCAACAAAACAGCTGACGACATGTATACCCTGTTTCATGAGTATCCATCCTCTACTGAAGTGAGCAGGTGATCAGCAAATGACATTTTTGAGTTAGTCTGCAACGTTGGCTATAATGAATCGGGTATAAATGTAGTAAAATTTGATTGTGGCGTTTTGTTTTTTCTGCAAATGCGCTTTTCTAAATAAAAGAGCTGTTAGCAAGTACAAAATGAATCTGTAGCGCACAAAAAACCAAAACTAAATATAGCTCTGTCTACCTGGCATTGACGGATCCGTCAGAATTAGGTGTCCTTTCTCCTTTGCCGATATGGGGAATTCTCAAATATTACTAGATAACCATCTGTCATTCTACCGTGATGGATACTCGTGAAATAAGGTATAAACACGTGCCGTTCTTATTTGGTTAGAGATAAGCGTGGTGTTGCCAGATAGATAGTCCTCTTCAGAATGAAATCGTTGTCCATCAGTTGTCATATTTATCATTCGATTGCAGCATCCAAAATATATTTTTCATTCAATAAAGTTATACACGACACTTTTCGCTTCTGCTCTACGCGCATGTAAACAGAAGTTATTCTCAAAAGCTGTAAGTGTAAAGAGGAACTTCAGCTTGAAATTCCATTTTCTTCTAACCTCAAACTGCTTATTTGATTAATCGTGGATGTATTTATATGGTTTCCAGTTATCTAGACAGCCTGGCCTTTATTTCGCATGACTTTTTGACGCAACCACCACAAACTGTGAGAAGGATTGAGATCCATTCAGCTCACAATAAATGTAGCATTTTCTAAACATTTTATGACAGCTTGACAACACCGCCTTGGTACATGCAACAAAACTCTGCAACTTTGCTGTTAAGCACCAAAATACGTAAGATTTTGAGTAGTTTTATCGTGTCACATCACTACGCGATGATGTAACAGAAAATCTGCGGCCAGCTCCCCTAGTATAATGTAGAAGAAACCCAAGATCGGCGGATTATAAACATATTCCACAAAGTGCCTTCTCTTGAATATAGCTACTCTTTGGTCATATCATATCGCGTATCATTAACTACATATAGCAATATCTTTGGATATAGTTATACAAGAATCACATATAATAAATTCCAATTCTTATCATACCTATCTATAGACGGAATTCCAAAGGCCTCTACTGACACTGCAACTATATGGAAACACAGAAGCCTACGTTGAGCAGTTATATATATTCTATTCTTCACACCATATAAGTTGCTGTTTGGCAATTCTGTAATTATCACTATTATAAATGTACGAGTGATCATAGATATAGGTACTCCATATTTTCTGCTTTAGATGCTTTTATATGATTTCTTTGCTACAGCAGATGAATACTTACTAATATAAGTTCTACAATAATACTTAAGTATAAACTCTCGTGCGCTTTCCCTTTTCAGCTTCAACATGAAGCAAATAGATCAATTCTTGAAAACAAGGGAGTAAGATTCAAATATTTATATATGTGTACTGTCTACATCATGATACGTTGTAAATATCGTGAACAGTCTATAACATATATTATGAAAAGGCAATACGGCCTTTTGCGTGGCATTAATAGAAAGTACCCTTGTGGTAGTAAGTAATTCGATTGTTCATTTGTGAATAAAAGGATCATGCACTTTGTTTAATATAAAACCAAAACGGCAGAAAAAAATATCCGTGTCAACAAACTGTACAAACATGCGATCTTTCTAGGCGTGTATAATTTTTTATATTTCTATAGGTATAGATAAATCTTCCACCAATGCTATCAATTTTGTTTTAAATAGACTCAACTTTGAAGTTTTCTTATACCTAAGGGCATAACATTGTACGATTTTGGACCTTAAAAGCTATGACATCTAGTAAATATACTGTTATTGAGTTTTGGCATCGTAGTTTCGGGGTGTTTGCTCCGTGTATCACAATTATAGTAATAACTTTACTCTCACGAAACGTAAGTACAACATTATAGATATGTAATTGATTAAGTCCAAAACAATGATAGGTCGATCAGCTGAAATGTCAGGTATGTTATGGGCTTATTTTATATTTTCTTTGGAATCGTTTTCTATAGTCGATGCGATGATAAAATATATAAATTTTGTTGTGCATCCCACGCTAGGGGATATGACATTCAGTTAATGAGCTGTTGACTATTTTCAGAATAACTACTGGAATTGAGAGTGGTTTCGAGGAACTGTATTATTTAACCTTTCCTTGATATAAAATTTGCTCCCAGGGACATTATCTTGATAAATAGTGGGAGAAATAGGACGGAAGTCTCGCCTCGTGCACCAGTCTCATCTCTAAAGACGAAGTTATTTTTTGCGTACTATCCTTTTTAGAGATAGCAGATTTAACAAGAGACCGGCAGCTTGGTGAACTATTTTAAAGAAATAGTCGAGGTTTTGTCTTTTACTACCTACGCCACTGGACGAGGAAGTATTGAAATCGCGAAAATTTCGAAAATGAAATATTGTGTTTTTTGATGTTATATGACATGTACTTCATTCATTTCCGTCGGTCTGTCTTTCTAATCGCTAATGCTTGGTTGAAATTCGGTGGCTGGGGGTTGTACGGGGTGGTTAGGGTATATGAAATTTTTTGGATCTTATAGTATACGCTCCCAACTCTGGTGATTCTATGCACCTACTAGCCATATTTCACACATCATAGATTTCCCAGTACATTTGCCCCCATAGAGAATTGTTTTAGATCTGCGTACTCCTGCTACACAATAAGCAGACTGCCCGGCGAACCAGTCTAGCCAACTAATCGATCCGTACTTCAGTGCGGATGTGAAAATGGACAAAGTTACCAGGTGGACAGTAACTACCAGTAGGGCAGGAAAATAATGCCTATGGACTATTTGAATGGGCCTGTTTGACTGACTTGATCCATTAAATACCACTGCTGTACATATCCGTCATAAACTGTTTTCTCAGAAGATCAAATTGCGCTGAACTGAATCATTTATGAACAGCGTTGCGTAGTAAGTGGAGCTTCGATCTACTTGACGCCATTTTTTAGAGCTGGAAAAATTCACCATTTTGCCTTTAGAGGAAGCATGCTCTGCTACAGTTGCAGAGGAGGAAAGTAGACGGAATGTTGACAACACTAAGCTATCAACTGACTTGAAATTAAACGAATATGTAAGATTAATATTACTCTGACAGGATTGAAACAAATTCATTAATAAAATTATCAACATTCTACTATGTAATTTTAACTTCTTGTTCTTGAAAACGCTATATTCAGCTCAAGATCTTCATCCTCACTTGAATCTATTCCAAAGTAATATTTAGCACGACCCATTATTTAAATACGTGTAATAAACGGCACAATAGATGGTTAAGATTTAGGTTTGATATATGATTAGAACAGAAAAGATAAAAAGGCACAAAATGGCAGCCAAAAAGTCCTGCTTCCCAGCTATGAACAGCTCATAGATGCCTATACGCTAAAATTCGAACCTTTAGTTCTCCCTCAAGACCAGAACTGTTAGAACCACTTCAGAAACAGTTCTGAATCAGTTCAGAATTTGTTGGATCAGGGAACTGCCAGTTACAGAATCAGTTCCATTTTCTGTTGAAATTTCGATCTGCACATGCTCTATTCAGTTCAGAACTAGTTCGATGGTTTGTTGGAGCAAATGTTTATGAGTAACAAAAGAGATATGTCTTCTTGAATTTCAGTTTTTTTCTAAACTAAAATTTTGTATTTCACCAATCATCGGTATATTTGACAGACAGCCTGACCCTAAAAACGAAAGGGAAAGCACTCGATTATGGATATTTCTATTCGCGAGCAATATATCTGTCGCCTACTTTTTTAGATATATTCCCTTTTTCTTAGCAAGGCTGCATCTGACTTGGTATAAATATAGTAATGTCACCCTCTACATGGTTAGGTATAAGAATAGTGAAATCGAATAAAGTTTTTTCTGCAACAGGAGTAGGTAATTTCTCTTTCAAAGCAGAATAACTTTTATCAGCTTTTCCTGATAATAACGCAGTACCTATATTGTACAAACAAGTTCTTATTTGACTAGTTTCATCTATCACTGGCTCAGTTGGGGGATTTTCCACGGATTCTGGATCTATGGCTGCCACTGATTTTGTAATTTGTTTGGTATTGTTGGCAGAAGCTTCAATATCTATTGAATCTTGGATTTGTAGTGGCTCTGTGAACGAAAACGCGAAAATTTATACATATCTAAATCTAGCAACAAGGTTATATTTTCATCCTTTTAATAGGATTTATCTTTTATCGGCATCTTAGGCCAGGCAAAAACCTCGCATTCGTGTGACACATTTTCGACCCGATTTTTTTAATAATCACCTTTGTTGGAGGCCCCTCGACGACAATCCAAATATGCAAAGAATAAACACTTGTATCAAAAATCATATTTTTTTATTTTGATCATTCTAACAAAAAATGGCTGCAGTAACTTTTCTCTAAAGTTGATCGTTATCAAGAATTTAAGTCTCAAAAACCCTAAAAATCAAGAACTCGAATTTATTAAAATATTCTAAAATAAAGTTCTTAGGTACATGGTCAATGCCCCTTGGTATGTTTGTTATGTTTGTAATACGAATATTCATCGCGATTTACATATCTCTCTGGTTATTTACAAGATCAAAAAAGTAGCGGCCAGGCACGAAAAAAGGTTCCATCAACACCTCAGAGCCAAATCTCTTCAGCTGCTGGCCAACCACAATTCTGTCCGACGATTGAAAAGAACCAAGCCGTACGAACTTGTGTAGTGTTTTGTGTGTAAAGCAGATCATGTGCGCGAATTCTTAGTTATATCATTCATTATACGTTAAGATTATCTAACGGACATCAATAGATTGCCTTTAGTGGTGAGTATTAGTTTATAGAGAAACAAAATTAATGGTTGATCGAATTTGTTTTACACGCGTCACCATGTATGTTGCATTTAAAGAACCACCCAGCAACCGTTTAACTCGTGTTAAGGATCATTCAACAAACGTTATTATGAAAAAAATCCACTCGGAAAATCTCTTCCACGAATACGAACTGTTCATTTGTTTGTCTGAACAAGTTTGCAGTGCCCCTTCTGCGTTTCTTATTTACAAAAAAATCCTGCTCCTGTATAGTCATAATGAAGTATCCTTACCTGGAAGTCGTAGTGTAGGTACACAAGTTTTCCTTCTAGATTTCATCAAACTAACTTCCTCATCTTTAAAATGCTTCTCGCAAATGGATATTTTCTCTGGTCTTACTGTTGAAAGATTTAGAAATTTGGGGTTCCCTGTCGCTTTTATCCAGGCGCAATACAAATCCCAAGATTTTCTAGGGCCAGGCGGCCTAAACAAGGACGCTTCGGGATCTTTCTTACATCCGAGGACAGAACAGATCATGTGGTTATAAGGCATCTATGGAAAAATACATAATAATGAATTACAAGTAATAATAAGGATAGGATGAAAAGTCATCGGCCCGACTATGAAATACTGCGATTTTTATAAATAATATCATAAGGGCATCTAATTTTTTCGAAAAAAAAACGAAAAAACACGCTGCTAAGTAATATAGAAGCATACATACAAGAAGCATGAGTGCTGGTGACAACAAAAATTTACGAGTCGAAGACGAGGATTTTTGCACCTGCATGAAAGCTTTTTGTTGAAAAAATATTACTTTGCATTGTGTTTTTTCGATTTTTTTTACAGGAAACAATTAAATGCCCGAATGGTATTTGACAAGACTATTTCATGGGTAACAGATTATTTTGAATATACATAGCTTACAAAATTTATTGACAACAAAATCAGAAAAATTGTTTAGCATCGTTTTCTGGTGTCCTAGGAGACCATAATTACGACGGATGTCTTTTAAGTTTTGCATATAGAAACATAGTAGGTCGCGCAGATCGAACGTCAGTACTGAATCTCAACCTCACTCTTTAGTTAACTTAAATTCAAAGTTTCACAACAATACGTGCCTCACTACAGTGAATTTTTAAGTGTCACCAAGCCATTAGAAAAATGGAACTCAACCGAGAACATTTTCGCGCCATAATTTATTACAACTTTCAGAGACAATTATCGCAACAAGAATGCCTTGCTGAGTTACTGTCTGTTTACGGCAACGAAGCGCCACATCAGTCGACAATTTCCCGTTGGTATGGAGAATTCAAACGTGGACGGGTGAGTCTTAGCGACGATTCCAGGGTGGGTGCACCAAAAATGGCAGTCACCCAGGAAAACGTCGATGCTGTGCGCAAACTCATCATTGAAGATAGACATGTGACATATCGCGAGATTGAGGTGTCCTTGAAGATCTCAAAGACCTCAATTCAAAAAATTTTACATGAAGAATTAGGAGTAAGAAAATTAGTTTCTCGTTGGATACCCCACCTGTTGACTGAAGAGCAGAAAGCAGCCAGGTTTAATTGGTGTCAAAAAACGCTTGACCGTTTCGATTCCGGAAACCCAAAAAATGTGTACAGCATTTTTAGTGGTGATGAATCGTGGATTTACTGTTATGAACCAGAAAATAAACGACAGTCGGCTGTTTGGGTGTTCCAAGTTGAAGAAAAGCCAACAAAAGCCATCCGTTCTCGAAGTGTTTCGAAAAAGATGGTCGCGACATTTGTGTCAAAAGCGGGTCATATTGCAACAATTCCTCTTAATGATAATGCTGTCATACAATTTTTCTATCTGGGAACCATTTGTAATTCAAAATTGCGCGTGTGTGAGTGGTAGAAATTAAGACGAGTGAAATAGTCAGTTAAAATTATTTTGCATAAATCTAGGAAAAATGTAAGTGCCAAATCAAGCGAATAGGGAGAATGGCGAGCAAATCATACCCCAAATCCTGCAGTTTTCTCATTGTCAACACACGTTTGTGAGCAAGTGCGTTGTCCTAATGAAAAGCGATTTTTCTTTCCCAATCCAGACATATATCTTACGAATTTTGGCTTCTTAGTTGAACAAGGAGGTGGGAATAGTATTCGGACATAATTGTTCTACCCTTTTCAAGGCAATCATTTTACAAATTCGCTTTCGCATTACAAAACATACTGGCCACAACCTTTACTGCGCTTGAACTTTTTTTGCGCTGAACCACGGCTTTCAGCAAATGCGGCACGTAACCTTCTTATTCCCAGTTGTTTGTGCAAGATGTTTCACACCATTTCAACACTGTACACAGTGATCTATAGATCTATCTATATGAAAACCTTTCAAAAATTGAAAAAACAGTATCGAAAATGAAAGAAAAACATTACCCATTTCAAAGTCAATACCATAATCAAGTTAGTCATGGAATAAAAGTTTGCTTACACTACCTCCACCATGGCAGGCTATGGAACTTGAAGTTGGTGGTGTATCGTTCGAAACTATTTTTTAATGGCAAAATTGGACTGCTTCTGATTCCTCCATTGTGTAATATGTTGGAAACATTTGTGCATCTGAATATGGATCATAATAGAGTACGAACGTTCATTTAATGTAACAGAAATCTGTCATTATTGTTGTCTTTACCGTCAATTGCACTGATTACTATTTTTAGCTTCACTTTTTATAGTAGTATTATTCAGAGAGACATTTTTAGTCAGTTTCCACTCATTACCCCAATTGATATAAATGATTTTTTTTTATATCGAAGCAGCCGCGCAGGCAGAAGCCCAAATGCCGGAACACCGCGGCTGCTATGATGATCCCAAAGAAATTTTATTAATACGATTTTTGAACTGCCTAAGGTTAATAGATCTTCGAAAAGCCTCCTCTTGTAGATTATTCCACAATCTCGACACCCTCGGCACAAAGGAGCGGTCGTATCGGCCGGTTCTGGATGTACGAAGTTCGACACGGTTAGGATGGGACGCCAAAGTTAGGCGGGTCTGTCTGGCAGGCACATCGCGCGACGGCATCATGGAAGAGAGCTCCGAGGAGCAAAGCCCGTTGGTGTAACGGTAGAAAAGAGCCAGATCGCCGACAGCCCGCCGATGCGAAAGAGTCCCGACACTGTCTGTTAGAGAAGAGTCATCGATCAGTCGGACCGCCCTCCTCTGGACAGCATCGAGCATGGATAATGTAGTCGGGGCGGCAGCACCCCAAACGTGCGAGCAATACTCCAGGCTAGGCCTTATCTGGGACTTGTATAGAGTGAGAAGGTCATGCGGAGAAAAGTACTTCTTAGCCCTAAACAAATAGCCTAGCTTTTTTCCAGCAGCTGCAGCTATTGACGAGATGTGTTCGTGCCAGATCAGGTCCTCGGTGATCTGGACTCCGACCAGCCGAAATGAATGGCTCTTTGGCAGAACTCGACCATCCATCGAAACCGGGTGAGCGCAGGGACGCTTCTTGTTCGTCAGAGTGCAGTACTGCGTTTTGGAAGCATTGAACTGTACAAGATTGTTTCGTCCCCAAGCAGTGATAGCCTCCAGGTCTCTTGTCAGAGAGGAAGTCATCACTAGTCTTCTTTTTTCCAACTCAGCGGCAGAGATCGGCTTGTCACTCTGAATTCCTGCATGTAGAGTGCTGTCATCAGCGAAGCTGTGGATTGGGTTGATCGTGCAGGAAAGGAGGTCGTTGATATGTAAGAGGAACAGTGTCGGAGCCAAGACCGATCCCTGGGGATCACCCGCGTTGACGTTGTGGGATGAAGAGGAGAACCCGTCAATTACGACGGATATCTTGCGGCCAGAGATAAAGTCAGCCACCCATCTGCAAAGCTTTTCTGGGAGGCCATAGGATGGAAGTTTGCTTAAGAGGGCAGCGTACCTGCGTGCCACAGCTGATCGAACGCTTTCGTGATGTCAAGAGCAACGACATGAGCCTCACCATAAGACTGGATGAGTTTACTCCTCAATTGAGTGACGTAAGCTAGGAGGTCCCCTGTGGATCGTTGGTGGCGGAAACCATACTGCCTGTCGCTAATCAAGCCGTGACGTTCGAGGTAGTCCAGAAGCTCGCGATTTATGCACCTCTCCATCACCTTACTTAAAACAGAAAGCAGAGCTATAGAGTACTTGTAAGGGTCGGTCTTAGATCCCTTTTTTGGGATGGGTTGGACATGAGCAAATTTCCAGTTTTCTGGGAAGGTGCCGGATTCATAAGATATATCTGTAAGAGACACGAAAGAACTGGAGCAAGCTCCGGTGCACACCTCTTCAGTACAATGGCAGGAATCAAGTCCGGACCAGAAGCTTTGTTGATGTCGAGCGACAAGAGCACTCGTCTTACGGTCTTAGGCCTGAATGTTACCTCCCGCATAGTTTGTGAAACTTGGAGTAGTGCCAGATCAAATGTACTGTCAGTTTTTGCTTTCTTTTGCAAACAATTGAGAAGTACAACCTTGCATACTGCCATATTATAGCAGCTAGTCGGATACGCTAATTTAACTTTTTAAAATTTGTCCTTGTGTTGCATTCTCTTCATCTGCCTTCCTAGCGACAAACTGATCTATTATTTGAACTCAACGATCGCGAAAACCTATATGACACAAGTTTGGACTCGAATACTGGACTCATTTTGAATTTGTGCTTGAAATGTCCTTCAGATGCCCTTATAGCGACTAATTGACCTCTGACTCTGACTTAGTGAACAGAAAAACCTAAATGACATGTGGTATGGATCAACTGATCGGCTTCTTTTGAAAATGTCCTTGATATGACCTTGAATTACCTTCAAATGCCCTCATAAATACAAACTAAGATTTGAAATGAGCGAAATAAAAAACCTTGTTGTTCTGGAAGTTGTATAAGTGTCAGCTTTTCGGTGTTCTAGACCACTGTGCGACATCGTGGTCTTTTTCGATGGACTCAGGTGTGGTTGCAGTTTTTGCTTGTCCTTTATGTGGGTCATCTTGAAGTAGTGCTGCCAGGTCAGATTTGGTTCATACCGAAGCAGAAGGTAAAACAAACTGGGATTCAGAATTATAGACCGGGACAAACAAACAAAGTTTTTTAAAGTTCTTTAATTTATTGTCTTTCACAACTAATATAGTTTATGTATACTGAGTGACAAAAAAGGTAATCACACGTACGTTTATTAGAATTCAAGAATTTTTTACATATCGATTTATCTTGCCATGCACAACAAGTGATAAAATGGTCAGGTTTTTCTGTTAAGTTTTTGTGGTGGCTGCGTGTGTTGTTTGGTGATAAAGAAGCATTCAGTTTTCGTACATTTACGGTGTCAGTTAAATGTTAAATTTCGTGTAGCTCATTGAGAAGCCTTTTTATAATTGCTCAAAATGCCTAAAGTGCGTAGAATTGATGTGCCAGCTAAGTGCGTGAGGCTGGTCTAACGATAAGAGAAGTTTCTAGGAGGACCAACAGATCCGTGCGCAGTATACTGCAGTGTGAATGAGCGTGGACTCTTTAAGGCCATGGACAGCGAGCGAGGGGTTCTGGACGTCCCAGAGGGACCACATAGCGACAAGACCGCCGGTTAAGACTTCTGGTTCTGAGAGACAGATTCAGTAGTACTCGAGCCATCGCTAATCAGTGGTTTGAAGAGCATGGAAGGATGGTTGGTATGCGTACGGTATATCGCCGAATACGACAGTTTGGCCTGTTTTTCTTATGGCCCACATTGGATGCTACCTCTCACAGCTGAACATCGGCATAACCGTTTGCTCTGTTGTAGAGAAATAATTCTATGGGACAGGGAACGGAATCAGGTTGTCTTTAGTGACGAATCCCGCTTATGACGTGGTGAAAGATGTGATCCACAATTTGACATGAACGTCACGTTCAGCACACCGTGGGAGTTTGGTATGGGGTACTATTGCTTATGCTAGCAGATCACCACTAATTTTCATCAGAGGCAATATGACAGCCCGACGCTATATTCAGGAAGTAGTGGAGCCTCATCTTATTGCATACCTAAGCACCGTCCAAAACCCGATTTTTCATCAAGATAATGCCAGAATTCATGTTGCCAGAGCATCGTTAGCCTTCATGGGTCAACATCGCATCAACCGTTTACCTGGGCTACCACGATCGCCCGACCTATCTTCAATTGAACATATCTGGGACATGATAGGTCGGAGACTCTTGAATTTGCAACACCGTCCGCAGACTTTAGCAGCTCTTACTCACGAAGTTGCAGTGGCCTGGAATGAGATACCCCAACAGGATATCGACCACCTTATCAGCACGATGCCCAGGCATGTCAATGAGTGTATAAGAAATCGTGGATCCTCAACACATTATTGAACCAGCTTCTGCAGTCATTTGACGAATTAAGCTGAAAATTTAATCATTTTACTAGTAAGGGACACTGAACATGTATGTCAAAAATTATTAAAATCGGATATTAACACGGATTATATTTTTCGTTAAATTTTGCTGCCTTTTTTTATAGCGTTAGTTATAACATTCACTGCAAGCCATACTACAGATGTTTTTAATTTGAATTTCTACTTTAACATGATCGAGTGTTAGATGATTTCGCCTCTTAAACCATTTTAAGATCGCTTGGGAAAATTCCTTTCCCGTTGACGAGTTCTATCCCGGTATTAAAGCCATTTCCAGTATTTGAAAATAAGGTGCCATTTTCGTAGCGGCGTCAAGTCTTTGTTTTGCACTGCTGCCTTCACTACTTTTTTAATTTCACACTTCTTCATAAAGCTGATCCATATCGAAGAACTTGTTTCAATAAATTTATTGATTTATCGAAACATTTAGTATTCCTATCAGGTGCAAATCAGGACCCGTACCCAGGCCCGTGAAAACTGGTATGTCCCGCGCAAATATGGACACTTTTAAACAGTTGAAATCGAAGGAGCAGAGTCCCCGTGAACTTTTGTCAACTTCGGAAGAATTTGAGGGGAGCTTGAAAAACTTGAAACTTACCCATTTTGATGAAAAGACATTCTATTTAAAAATTGGTGTTGACAAACTGCTTGACAGAACAAGTTGAAACTTATCATACGGACAAATGGTATGTGCACCCATGCAGGAATTATACATTTTCGCTGATTAGAACGCAATATCTGTGTTAAGGAGAACATTTTTCACTCCTTCTCCGTAAAAAGAAAACCATTGGTGATATCATAAATTTAAACAGTGAATGTAATATTAATTCGTATTAAAAATATAGATATATTTAAATGCTGATGTCTATTGAAAGTAGTCATTTCTACTTACTTTGGATGGTGTATCGGGTATTCAAACTTGCAAAACGATCCAAGAAACTTAATTTTATTATTTCAGTCTTCTGTCGCAATTGGCAAACGTATGAAAGGCACAAACAATTCAACTGAATTATCCTTAATTCATTTAAAAACAATTCCGAAAGAAAGGTTATGTTTGAAATATTTTGAATACCAACTCCTCAAACTCTCACAAGACTATGTCAACTCCCAGTTACATAACATGCGCCTCGACCTATTTATTTTCTAGAATAGAGATGTGCTGACCCATGTTATCACATCGAAATTCGACGTTAAATTATATTGTGATGCTTCCCTTATTAATTGAACTGCTACTGCATGTATTGATCGACCAAATATGGGAAAAATCAATACGATTCGAAGAGCCATCTAGCGGTCATCCCGAGAAGTAACCGATCCTACCATTGATATTTGCGTTTGAAAGATGACACTCCTTTTTTCGTTTGAAGTTTAGACACATACTATTCCTTATAATTTATTTGAGAAAAAACTTAGCGTCTATATACAGATATTTCATGAAAATATAATGTCAAGTTTTGGCATTTTTTTGCAAGTAGAAGCATCTGCCACTAACTGTCACACTTTGTCCTGCTGGGACATCCTTTGGGAGTTCCGATAGAATACTCTGAAAAATAAAGAAATATATTATACAAATTGTATATTTTTATATTATTCAGGTACATAACAAACTGAAAAATAATTTTATGTATGAGATCCACTCGTAAAAAAGTAGGTTGACTCTGGACTTCCCACGCAACGCCGTTATCGGTTCATAAAGAACTATGTTCAGTACAAACTTGAACCTCTGAGAAAAAACACAGTCAAACAGGTCCATGCAATTAGTCCATAGATATTCTTTCTCTGCTCTACCGGTTGCCCATTTGACAACGTCGCTTCTCCC
Organism: Acanthoscelides obtectus; assembly: GCA_963669975.1. Lineage (NCBI taxonomy): Eukaryota > Metazoa > Arthropoda > Insecta > Coleoptera > Chrysomelidae > Acanthoscelides > Acanthoscelides obtectus. The sequence goes on from CAVLJG010000006.1 coordinate 63,522,554, forward strand.
GCATACCTAACCCAGTCAGACCCTCAGTCACAGCATAGGAAACAGTACACTATGGCGCGGGAGTAATACCAGAACACTTTCCAGAACCGGCACGTCGCCGGGATCAGAAGCAGTCCCGCAGGGGTATTATGTAAAAACCTCTACAACCTTAAAAAAACGACAAAATGTCATCTTGCAGACTAGGTAGTTTGTAGTGTCCAAATAGCTCATTCTACGTTTGCTCGCTATGATCACTGTGAGCGCCACCAAAACAGTCTGTCTATGGAGGATTGACTCAACGACACGACATGCATTGTTGTTTTTTATTTGGTTGCAAAAAGCCGAGTAGTATGTAGTGTTTATCTATGAGCAGATGTGAAAGAAAGAAAGTTGGTTGAGTAGAAAAAGATCTGGATGATTATGTGTATTGGTCTGCATGTGTATACAATCTGTGATATTCGCTGTATGAGAAAATTATTACTTACTGAATATGATGCCAATGAAGTAGCCCGACGAGTTATTTATATGTTGTCATTTATGTGATAACCTTTTTACGTTTCATAAATACTGTACCATATTTTCTCACCTGGTACTTGTAATATACTCAACCAACCAGAAGTTTTCTTTTCTTATCTCTCTCATGTTTGAAATTCAGCAAATTTGCATATGTAATTTCCAGAATGAATAAGAAAATTTCTAGCTTTGAGTACATTTTAAGTAAGTGTATTTGAGACAAGAAAACAATGGAATCATCAACATAGGTTATTCCAACGATAGTATACAACTTACAGCTTAGACCTCCAATAATGCCATCTCTGAAGCAGATGTTACATCACATCAGAGCTAAACATTGATAGCTGAAGCATCCCCCAGCAACCGTGAAGTTTACCTTTATGCTGACGATACTTCACTTGTCGCCCAGTCGTGTACTGGTGTCTGGTTCATGATGGGTTGCAGAGTGCGGTGGACGAAGTCCTAGAGTGGGCGGAACGGTGGCTGATAAAAATTAATCATTCGAAAACGCAGGCTATCTATTGTACCAAAAAACGTCGCGGCCCCCCAGAAGAGATTTCTGTAGACGGAAATCGTGTACCATGGACAAATTCTGCCAAGTATATTGGTGTCACCCTTGATAAAGGCATGACCTGGCAGAAACATACAGCATCCATAAAAACAAAATTCTAAATTGCGTTTCGGCAACTATATCCTTTGTTATGTAGATCCTCCAAATTGAGTTTGATAAACAAAGTTTGACTATATAAAATGATTATTAGACCAGCCATTACTTATGCATGTGCGGCTTGGTGTTTTCTTGCCAACACACACGCAAAGTCTTCAAGTACTGCAAAGCGGAACTTTGCGGACAATTTGCAACGCTCCATGATATGTCTCAAATGAGACATTTCACGGAGACCTTGACATTCCTTACTTGAGGGATTATGTCAAGCTTCAGGCGCAGCGACGTTATAGTCAAGGCGGAATCGCACAGCAACCCTCTGTTGCGTGACTCAGTGGAGCAAGTTCGTAAACATTCAAGGCCACAGCTCGCACTGTATTCAAAAGTTGATGCGAATTTTTAGTAAACTCAAAATTACACTCTAGCAAAACCGAATCAAAAATTTGTTTATTTCACCTCAAAATTAATCCGTGTACCAAGTCAAAAAGCCTAGGTGTTTCCTCTTAAACTAAGCACATCATGAAAAAAAAAACGATAAAATGTCAACTTGTCAACTAGATAGCTGATGGTAGTGTGCAAATAGTCCATTCCGCGCCTGATACAACTGAGCATGAAGTGAACGACAGCTAGTTCCTAGTTGACACTTTGTAGGTACGCCTGCTCAAGTTACGTAATACCCCTGCCGGCCGTTAGATACACAATCCGTCTGCTGAGAATGTCTTAGGGGATAGTGTACGGGGAACTCTATGATTGTAAGTGTGAAATAAATGTCTGATAGGTACATAGGTTGGGAGCATATAAATATCGACGTCGTTTTGACTAAAACTCGTATGTGTTTAGAAGCAGTTTTTATATAATCTTATAAAAACTCTTTTAAATCTAAAAAGTTGGTTTCGCTTCCATTCCCACCGATTTTTGGTAAATCTCTACAGAATTACTGAGGTATATTATGAAACTCTCGTATATCAGATCACGATTTGACTGTACAGGTATACAGAAAGCTCCCGATGTAGAAAAATTGTTACATAGGAGGTTTCATCATAACAACGATGATATACTGACTTCAAAAAATTGAAATATACCCTCCCCACCTCTCTACAACTCCCAAATTTTTAACCTCTAAAATTTTTTTCACGATTGATCAGGATCCTCTGAAACGTCAAAAAATCAAGTTTTAGCGATTTATTTTTTCGGTTTTGGCCTTTTTCTTTGCCACCTCTGCACCGATTTTCAAAAGTTTTTTCGTCCTTGGCATAGTAGTAGCATTGTGTAAAAATTTCATTAAAATCAGAGTGGTACATCTCAAGTTATAGGCGGTTATAGGGTTAGCGGACAGACAGACAGTCAGACGGAAATGAGTGGCGTGGTTTTTCGCGATGTACATGTCATATAACATCCAAAGAACATATTCACTCATTTTCGACCATGTTCGCGGTTACAATACTTCCCCGCCAGGAGGCATGTATTCATAAACTCAAAATAAATATTATAGGCCATAGACTAGGGAGATTTTGAATAATAAAAATTCTACAATAAGTGCAACAGAAAATGATATTTGTGATATCGTTAGAAAATAGTTTTGTAGTGATAAGTTCAAATTGGCGTAATTAGCAGACCATTTCATTATTAGTAATAATAGCTTTCGTTCGTCCGTCGGCCATCCACATGGACAGCTGTTTTGTGCTATTTGGCAACTCCCCAGCATGGTTTAGGCTTGAACTCAGGTAGGACGGCTAGGACAATGAACAAAAGCTGAGCAACTATCCTGTATCCAGAGCATAAGGTCTATCGAGAGGTCTATCTATTAGCAGAACAGGCACTGCGAGAGTAAAGACAGCAAGCTGTTTGCTGGAACTGTATCCCAATTCGCATTGTCAACCAGGCCAACACTGTGGCCGCTAGATGCTGCCGATTCTGGTGCTATAGCAGATACGGTCTACTAGCGATTGAACAAACTAGTAATATAGCTTTTGTTCATCCAACCACAGACGGCCAACTATGGACATGGTCTAGACTTGGTCTCAGATAATACAAATAACAAAAGCTGAGCAGATAATAAGCGACAATGTTCATGAAATAATTTTGTAAGCTAACACATAGGCAGAGTATATAGCGTGCAGAGCATATTGCACGAAAGTTTTGATACACATATTTAATTCTCACTCCATACTTCAGGAATCATCAAGCTGTTCAAAAAATTAAAGAGACATGTATGTATACAATTTTATTATCTATAGAAAGATCATCTATAATTTTGGGCTACTAGTATAACAGTGATATGAAAAAATGTACTTACTTGTAACCTTGACGTTAAATTTGTCATAAGCTGTTGAGATGGATAGCGAGACAACTGACTACGCGCGTTTAACAAAAGGGCGGGTATATAATGACTCCAACTTAATAATTTTCACTTGTAAGAAAAAACCTATTCCACAAATCCGAACTGCATACCTTTGGTTTATCACTAGAAGTCTTCATAAAAGCTAATATCATAGTCTCAGTGCTGTGCCCCCACAATAAAGACACTTCCATCTTATTGTTGGCATGTAAAACTAATGCGCCACCCATTTTCTGCTTCACGTCTCTCAGATGATCGGACTTCATGAATTTCTCTGTCATTGTCCTACAATTTATTCATAAGAAAAAGTACAGTTATTAATTATGATACATATTATGGAAAGAAATCAACTACATGGCGTATTTATGATCTGGACGAATGGTCGGGTGCGTATATTCGGAATCCAATGTCAAATCAATGGTAAGACCTGTATGCTTACTATAACACATATTCTATGAGAAACAAAAATCTGTGTGTATCTGTGATGTTGTTTTTGGTCAAATCGATAACGTAGATTCCGAATCCGACGTCGATTTAAAGTTAAGGTACTCAGTGCGAGGAATGTAGCGAGATGTAGCGTCAGTCAAGGGGCGTGTCTCCAGTTCCTCTTCTGGTTCCTCCAGTAAGAGTGGGAGTATGAACGTCCAAACGTCGCAACTAGGCGAGAATTTCGCGTTCTCAGACATTTTTACAACGGAAAAGAAAATCACAATCATCTGCGACAAAAGTCTAAGGGGTAGCAGCGATGAAGCCCAAAGGCGATGATCAACAGGTATATACGAGGGCTTTTTCAAGTACGAACCATTTTGTAATGGAGTCAGAGAAACTTTACGAACGTAAATCGTATCAAAAACTAAGAAAAAAACATTTTTCAATTCGTGGCACCAGCTTTTGGAGTCCGCCGTCAAAGAACGCTGCGGTCTGACTGTTAAACTGATTAGTAACTATTTCTTTCAACATGTCAGCATTTTCCATGCGCTTTCTACAAAGAAACGATGTGCCATACGATTTTCCATCGTTTTACCACGTTTTTCCACCATTGGCTTAAAAAATTGGAAATAAAAATTGTGAGCAAGTTCATTAGCCCAGATTTTCCAGATTATTTAAAACGATCATTACAAATCGTTTCTTTATCGTTTTACCACGTTTTTCTACCAAAATTTTTCATTTTTCCACCTTCAGGTTACGGGAAAAACTTCAAAAAAAAAACAATCAAGGACATGTGAAGTTAGCTCAGAATTTGTCAGATTTAAAAAAAAAATTAGCACACATGGATTTTCCATATTTTACCATGTTTTTCTAAGCATTTTTTTCAAACCTGTGACTAACAAAAAAATGTGAAATGATTTTTCAGGGTCAATTAACTTAAACCTCTCTAAGATACATGGAAATCGGTACGAATCGTTTTTCCGTCATATCACTTTGATTGTACACCAATAGTTTCCGTTTTTCCACCTTTAATTAATGGAAGAAATTGGAAATGATAAAGTAAGATCATAGGTAGATATCTCGAATTATTTCAAACAAAAAATTCCGCTTTTCCATCATTTGTTAACAAGAAAAATTGAAAGTAACAAATCAAGGTCACACGTGGATAGCCTTAATAAAACCAAACTTCTCGCAACATGTCCAGGCTACGTGGAAATTATCATAACAGCACGTAATCCAGAAGTACACGCATGGAAAAGAAAATGTCATATCCGCCAGCGCTAAAAGTTATACCTCGTATACATTTTACACGAATCAGGAAAAATGAAATGAGGCATAAGTAGTTACTGATGATTTTCTGATTTTATTATATCACTTAGAGATTCAGTGGCATTTTTTTCAAGTCATAAAATACATAAAAAATGCAATAAAGGTTTCCTATGAAATATATAAAATTATAAACTAAACTTATTGTACAAACATCGTCTCTTTCTATATGTATATTATATATTTTATGTGTGAAACATCCCTCATACGTATTATTTTTGAATTATTATCAAAAATCGGATTGTCAGATGCCTACCGCGCAAACAGACCCAGAGATTCAAAATGCCTACCGTTCAAAATAACTACCACCTGTGTTCCCTAACTTCTGATTTCAAATTTTTCTTGTTAACTAAAGGTGGAAAAACAAAAACTTGTGTTGAAAAATCAAAGTGATAGGATGGAAAAACGATCCGTACTGATTCCCACGTAGTCTGAACAAGTTTATGGAGGTTTCAGTTAATTCGGGCTATCTACACTTTTGGTGAAGAAACGTGACAAAAAACGGAAAATTGTATGGCACAACGTTTTTTAACAGCCGAGATTTTTCTGGGCTAACTTCATGGACCTTTGAATGGTGGATGATCCAATAATTCCCAACAAATAAACTGCGTCTATATTGCCGAGCGTTGCCGTGAAGTACAATAACGCCGCTAAAGAACAGACCCCGTCGGAGGTTTTGCGGTACGCCTAAGCTTTAATGATATCAACATTTATAGCAAGACGAACTTTTTTGCGTTTAAAAACCGAATTACTGAGCGTTCTTCAAAATCGGCACATTTACTTAGTGGCGTGGCGACAAACAAAGCAGTATATCCTTGCCACCGACAGAGGCGTGAAATGTAATGGCGTCGTAGTGAAAGAATGGTCAAGAGTGTCTGCGGTTGAGCAGACGCGCGAAATAAGATGCGCAGACACGATGCAAAATCGGTTCTTACTTTAAAAATGGCCATCGTAGTCTTAATTCGTTGACGCCACTACCGTACATATGCTTAATTTGGCGCAGGCTCGGCTTTTACTTCGACTGGGTATCTTCTTGTGGAATATGCTAATTATACAGGGTGACTTGTAATGTCACGTATTCCTGTTAAGGGGTGATAGATTAGGTCAAAAGCAACCGATTTTGTCCTATAATATCCTATACAGAAGTTAACCGTTTTTGAGTTATTTGAATATTATGTTTTTTATTTTTTATTCCGATTTCAGACGGTTAAAATTGAAATACAAAAAAACTGCATGCTTGAATTTGAGTTTTTTGTTATCGTTGCATAGCAGACATTCCAATAGTTCATAACAAGTAATAAAATGTTGAAAAGCTACAAACGTTATAAAATTACGCTTTTTAAATGTATCATTTTCTTTTTTTTTACTAACTTATTCGATAAAAAATTCAATTTTCTGTAAAAAAATCTAGTAATGAAATGTGCAAATTATGTAAATAATATATCCCTATCTAACAAGATTTCATTTGAGGTATTAAGCTTTCAATTATCTGAAGTACATGCAGAGAAACAACAATGACTCTCACCGAGGCTGGATTTTTAAGGAATTTGTATTACCTGTTTGAACAAGTCGTTACTGTCCTCAAAGGACTCGCATGCCATGATCGTTTTATGGCATCGGCTCGACCAGGAAGCGAGCGAGAAGAGCTGAGTTAGTGGAGGAGTGAGATAGAGAGAGCTGTTATTATTCATCATTGTAGTTACGCCATTGCCGCACACCGAGTGAGAATTAGGTTTAGTTGGTATCAACTACTGCGTACGCGCACACGTTTTACGCACGATTATTATTTTCGAGTTTCCAAGTTCATTTCGAGTAGTTTCTTTATCATCATGGCAGACGCAGAAGATCCGCCAGGACCTCGCCTTAGCGAGCACGGGCAAACTTTTACAAATGAAGAATACGCAGACATAATGTTCTGTTATGGAGTTTGTAACGGCGATTCTGCAGATGCCCGCCGTGAATATCGGCAACGTTTCCCGAATCGCCGAACACCTCATGTTACTGTGTTTGACTCTGTGTATCGGCGCATCCGCCAAACCGGACATGTTCAAAGGCAACATAGTGATGCTGGTCGATCCGGAGTCTATCCTCCTGAAGATGAAGAGGAAATCCTTCGTGTGTTTCAGGAAGACCCTACTACGTCTACGCGCATTGTGGCTGCTCAGTTGGGTATATCACAATACAAAGTATGGTTTACTGTACATACTGCACTACACGCCTGTGCATGTGATTGAAGAGGGCGATCCTGCACGACGATTAGATTTCTGCAGGTACATGTTACATGCAGATACAGAAGATCCAGACTATTTTAAGAAAATTTTGTGGACCGATGAATCGAAGTTTGATAAGGACGGGATCACTAACTACCATAATACTCATTACTGGGCTGATAAAGAAGACCTGGGACCTCGGTTGGCCGCGTGGGTCAGAGTGTCGTGCTACTGATCAGCCGGCCGGCCGGGCCGCGAGTTCGAATCTCGCCTTCGCCATGGATGTTGTGTGTTTGTTTTTAGGCAGCAGCGGTGACCGCAGTAGTAGACTCTTCGGTCTCCTGATCAGTCGCCGTGCGCTGTGCGGGTTCGAGTCCCGTCCCAGGAGAAATGTTTCTCTTGGCTATGGATGTTGTGATTGTCCGTAGGTGGTAGATGGTCTCTGACTGTCGAACGCGGAGGTACCACCCGGCGGTTCTCGTAGGCGGAGCCAGAATGTGTGCATGTTGCATGCACACGTGTTCCCTCGCCAGAGTCCGTGTGGCGTCCCCCCTTTCCCATGTATCCCCCTATAGCCCCACGGTACCCAATAGGTGCTTAGGCCTTAGGCCTTCGTGGTAGTTGGAGTATAAAAAAAAAATTTAAACCTCCGAAAAATAAGACCGACGGGGTCTCAGAGCCGGTTTTCAGTCAATGTGTGGATGAGCATCATTGATGGATATTTAAATGGAACTCATTTTCTGCCCGCCAATTTAAATGGAGAAGTCTATGAAGAGTTTTTGAAAAATCACTTGTTTCCATTAATGGAAGACGTCCCATTGGCGACGAGACAAAATATGCGGTTCCAGCACGACGGCTGTCCCGCACACTACAGTAGATTAGTACGGGCGTATTTAGATTCTAAATTTCCAAATCAATGGATTGGCCGAGGCGGGCCCTTTGCCTGGCCAGCAAGAAGCCCAGATCTCACACCGATGGATTACTAAGTGTGGGGACACATGAAAAGCCTGGTTACGATGTTTCGCCCGTACCAACGCGCGATGAATTAAATACAAGGTGCAGATGACCAAATAAAAAGCCGCTTAAACTAGAGTTACCAAAAGTGAATTACGTAAGAGAATGCGGGCGTGTATTCGTAACAGGGGATTACAATTTAAGCAGAATCTGCAAAATACTAAAGGAAATGTAATTAAATAAAACTGTAATTAAAATAAAAGCCTTTTATTTATCCTACGTAATTATCGTTCGTACAACTTTACTCACCTTTTTTCAATTTTATGACTTTGTACTTGAGTTAGTTGTAACTTTTATACCTCAAATGAAAGCTTGTTAGATAGAAATATTATTTACATAATTTGCACATTTCATTACTAGGAGATTTTTTACAGAAAATTGCATTTTTTATCGAATAAGTTAGTAAAAAAATAAGAAAATCATACATTTCAAAAGCGTAATTTTAAAACTTTTGTAAGTTTTCAACATTTTATTACGTATTATGAACTATTGGAATGTCTGCTATGCGACGATAACAAAAAACTCAAAATCAAACTTAAAATTCAAATAACTCAAAAACGCTTAACTTCTGGATATGACGTTATAGGACAAAATCGGTTGGTTTTGACCTAATCTATCACCCCTTAACAGGAATACGTGACATTACAAGTCACCCTGTATAATATTGTTTTTGTCTGGCGTTAAAACAGATTCTTACAGAACACATAAGTGATCACCGATAGAACAAAAACAGACGGAAATAATGTAGGTACTCATTCAATAAATTAAAAGTTCCTTGGATATCCCCATGACCCTAGGTAAAATAATCGGCGAAAATTATCCTTGGTACTAGTAGAGACAGATCCCTATATCAGACAGACAGATCTCTGGTGACGGACTCGTGAGGGCAATTGGCACGCGGCCGGCGCCTCTCTTTAGCACAGGTGGATGGGGAGTAGGCTAGACAGTCCATTTCAACTTTGAGCGGTTCGTTAGAAAAGGCATAAAATGCTTTTTGCGTTTACAAGATTTTCAAGTTCAGGTTACAGGTTTTTTTTTGTGATGACGCCTAATTATTCAACTGTTTACTGGATTAGTTATAATTGTTGCATACAGTTTTATCAATTAAAAGATTTTTGAATTTGCAGTTATCTTTGAGATACAGCATCAAGATTATTACATCTCAAGGAATTCGACGCTCAAAAGAATAGTTTTCTCCTTTTATCAGTAGCAAGCTTGGTTCTTTAACCGCACAAGTTACAAGGTTGTGTCGGGTGACCCAATAATAAAGGACTGCGAGTATATTTAAGCAATGGCTTAACCTAGAGCCATCTGTTAAAAAATTACATAACAAAAGTGGCCGAGGGAAATTTTTGAAAATTATTTTTAACTTCCTAAAATGGCCGCTAGGGGGCGTATTTCCAATTTCAAAACTTCAAACGCCGTTATCTTTTATAACTATTCATAGCTTGAATTCGTCTCTTTACCCAGTAGTACTTAAAAATTGTAATTCAAGCATACTTATTTTTCATTATATCTCCATAACGAATTTAGATATTGATCTGCAGTTTTCGCTATTTTATAAGATTTTTATGCTCTTGCCGAGCCATATTAAAAAAGCATATGGATGTATCTGAAATTTTCGAAAAATATAGTAACACATCCATAAAACACTATCTAATTTAACAAGATTGAGTACTGAGTAGGAGCGCAGGCGCAAGCTCTTTGGATTTGGAATGAAACCAAAATCGTGTAAGTTGGTGCAACCAAACAGAAGTTATATTACTTTTTCTGAAATTTCATCCATCCTAAACGACACAAAATATGGGAAAATGACATTGAGAAAAAAAAATCGAAAATTGAGCAAATCAGTATAATTGGTTATTAAAACAGTACGTTAATTTCGCATTTTTTGCAAAATAATGGCGTTTGAATTTATGGAATTGAAAATACTCCCCCTAGCGGCCGGTTTAGGAAGCTCAACATATTTTCCCGCAATTTCCTTGAATATTTTCGTTATGAAATTTTCTAACGGATGGCTCTAGGTAAAGCCGTTGCTGAAATATAGCCGACTTCCTTATTTATTGGTTCACCCGATACAATTTTGAATTTCATGTGTTTTTTGAAAAAATCAAAAAGCGATTCTTTACATCCAGCGTCTTACTTCCATATGCTAAAATTTCTTGCTTGCATTTCTAAAAATGAACGAGTTATGCAAGAACTAAATATGCATGTTTTACATATGATGTTTTTTCTAGCCCACCGGTAATGTTTGACATTTTCGACCTATTTTCATGTAGTGCTATCAGATTACCAAATTATTGGAATCTCTACCATAGTTTGGTATCTTTTGATGACCACACTCAAATACATATAGTATTTTATTATACCAAATGGTGCTGAATGAAACTATTTGGAATACTCATATGGCGGTTATGTAATTGTTTCATCTTAATATTATTTCTGGAGATACTTTGACATACCTGTTCAAATCTGATGGAGGAAAAGATCCATTCTTGACATCATTTGCTATTTCTCTAGCTAGTTGTGTCTGTATTAAATGTTCCCCACAGCCTGTGGTACTCACTGCTACTGAGGAAGCACCACTTTTGTCCAAACTATCTGCCCAAATGCCACTACCATATAAGGCTGCTTGGCCTACTCTACCAGGTACTTTCAGGATTAGTCCACCTAGGAAAAAATAAAAACTGATGTTAGTGACTGTTTAGGATTAAGGATGTACAGTACTTTTCACGAGTATCCATCACGGAAGAATAACAGCTGATTATCTAGTACTATTTCAAAACTCCCCATTTTAACAAGTGAAACATAATTAATTTTTATGGATCCGTCAATGCCAAGTAGACAGATTCGTATTTTGTTGTGGTTTTTTGTACGCTACATATTCATTTATTGCGCTGTTAACGGTGGTACCAGAAATCATAGGATAGAGTGTTATTTGAGTTGCTTTCCAGTGGTTTTTGGTTTGACATCGATATGCTCCGGTACTTCTCCAGAAACAATGCATGGGCATACAACATCATGTACTGAAACGGTTTTATTTCTGAGCCCTACTGATTTAATTTCAGTTACTCCGATCTGGTATAGTTTGTGTGAATCAATAATAAAAAGGAACATGTTTGTCCAAAATGAAGCGACTATTTATTTAAGAAAAAGTTTTAGAATCAACTTGTATTGGTGGAAGTATTTACAATAAAATTTTTCCATGCATCCTTTGCTGCTGCGATATTCTCAATTCGTTCCATTTTCTATGCAAACACTGTTAAAACACTGCAATCAACCCTGACACTTCTGAAGACCACAATTTTTGAAAGAGTTTGTTTAGAATGAAAAACTATTCATGCAAAATAGTTCAGTTTTACTGATGAATAATGTTTCTTATATCTCTCATTTAAATGTTAATATGCTTTCGCTTTAGAATATGTACATAGCAAAAGTGCATATTTTTCCGTTTATTGTAAATACTTCTACCACTAAAACTTTATTTTTTTAATAAACAAATAATCCTCCGTCGCTTCTTTTTAGACAAAAATACTCTTTTTTATTAACTACACTAGGTCATATCGAAATATTATCATATTACGATTGTAAAGAATATATGCGGCCGCTGGCATGATACGTTGGAACACCGGCTGCTGCTGAACACTACTCGTATTTATAAAACCTCTCATTGTTGTACTAGAAGAATTCACATGCAATTTTCTCCGCCGAAATGGACAGGAGATTTTTTTAGCTGATTATTATCTAAGCTATGTCTGTACTTCGTATATTTTATTGTCAAAACTCCCAGTCACTTAAAAGTATAATCCAGATATGTAAACAACAGCTCAGAAATTTATTATTGCCAGTGTAATAGGCTAATACAAAGATGTTGCTTTTGGGATCAGATGTTCCCCTAAGTAGACGTCAAAATGTAATCGATAGACATGCTCATAAAATAGCATACTTAAAAATGGCATGCTCTTCAAACTTATATATTTGCTTGTGCTTAGCATGCTTGTTGAAAACCAGTTCTTCTCAATTTTGCTCAAAGCAAATGGTCTGGACTCATATGCTATTAAATATCAAGCTCTGTCATTCAGGCAGTAAAAAATGGAAAACCAAGCGACCCTCTCAACAAAATTGAGAAAAGTCATCGTGATAATTGTAATACAGTGCATCCAAAAACTGTTATTATCAAGAAAGAAAAAAAGGAGGAATAGGATGATTTGGGTTCTTGATTGGCTAACTAGAAGAGAAAACCTTGGAGCAAATACTTGATTGCTACTAGAAATGCGAGAAGACATTGATGGCTACAAAAATCATTTGCGCATGCTTCCGCATCAGTTTGACAAGTTACTCTCTAGCTCTGCCCTGCAAGCAACTGATGGATACTAGCATGCTCAATAAGCAAACAGATACTGCTAAGTAGCAATTGCTTATTAGTAGCATGCTTTTGTGTCAGATTTGAGCATTTCTATCTGTACCTTCAAGATCAGCTAGGCTACAGCAAGAAAAAAATAAAACAAAACAACTAGAAAATTTGTTTATCTCAAATTTGTCCACATTGGCCATCTATGATTACAATCGACCCATTTTCTACCCCAAAGTTGGCCTCACAACAGTTCACAAATATTTTATTACCGTCATATTTGCACTCAGTAACCCAAATTACCTATTTTTCCATCTTATCGTTTTTAGATTTACCTGAACTACATGCAGATGCAACATGGCCAGAGTCATCAATACAAACTGCACCAACAGTGTCCAGTAATTCACATTGTTTTACCTCCAAAAGTTGCTTGTATTTTTCAAACTGTCTTCTAGCTTTTTCACTAATCAGCTTTTTACTATTTACAACTTTTAAGCCGTTACTCCTAAAAATTTGATTAATTCTTACATTTTTACAAAACTCATTATAGGAACAAACATTTCTTCGTAGTCACTTCTATAATAGTGGAGAATTATTTTGTAAGATGGCATCCAGTCGGTTGACTCCCATTTACTTAAAGCTAAAGAGTGATCTTGTAAATAAGTTTTTTTAATTCTGCCAAAGTTTTGTATATGTCTGCGAAAGGTTGGGAAATCTCGAAACTGGAGATACTGCAGACCAAAATATGTGAATTGACCTAAACAAACCTTAGTCCAAAAGTTGATAGTTTGCGAGATACAGGGCATCAAAGTTACAATTTTATTTTCTATTTTTCCTTATTGCATGAGAAGTATTTCAGATTTTGGCAGTAACGAAGTTAATATGGTTCTTATGGTGTTTGACTGAAATTGTTCAGTCACTACAGGGAATGACTAAAATCCTTAGTCAAACGTTGTAATAATCAAACTGTTACAGTGTTTGCCGGCAATACGGAGTCTGACTACGGAATGACGGATTTCAGCCTTTGATGCCGGCATATATATATATAAGGGGGTATCAATAAGAATGCAATATTTGAATTTAGCGCCATTTTGGCAGTCGTAATGTCATAATGATTGTGACATGACAGATGGATAGTAGAGAGGCATGAAAATGAATCATTACACAATAGAACAGCAATTGTTAAAAATTATTACCAAAGTGGTAAAAGTTTCATTCTTCATTGCCATGATTCGAAAAGTGCAGCTAATAATACCACATCCACTGTGAAAAGAATAATTTAAGAATTTTAAAGTACTGGTTCTGTTAATGATGTGAAACATACGAGACGAGCTCGCAGCGGTCGTTCAGAAGAAAATGTCAGAGCAGTTCGCGAAAATGTAGCTGAGAGTTCAGGGACGTCGATTCGTCATCGCGCTCAAGACTTGGACATTAAAACAGCCACTCTCTGAGGACGAGGCGGGTAATACACTAACAGTGAATGGCGAATGTTATCGTGCAATGATTACTCAGTTTTTTGTGTCACAATTAGAAGTCATGGCTCTCAATGACATATGGTTTCAGCAGGATGGTGCCACAACAAATACTGCTTATGAAACATTGGCCGTTTTGCACGAGTTTTGCTCCTGGTCAAGTCATCTCCTGGTTTGGTGACTAGAATTGGCTGCCATTCTCTTGCGATTTAACACCTTTGAACTTTTGGGTTTGGGGTTATCTGAAGTCACAAGTTTATGCCAACAACCCTGCAACCACATGACATGTGTTCAAAAATGTTACCACAAACTTTATTGAAAGAGTGTGCATGTGCCAGCCATTTACCTGATATGTTGTTTCATACATAATCCAATAAATGTTACAGTTGTTTGTTATGAAATACCATGTTTAATAGAACCTTGAAATATTGCATCCTTATTGAAACACCCTTCATATGAGATTCTTCAAACTGGATTTCAAGTAATATGTTGTGACTAAGCATAATTCTCACCTAGCATATTTTAAGCCACCAGACCCTACAAGTAAAGTTGGAGGTACCAATCCTAATGGTAGAGGTTCAGATTGTTTAACACATATCATATGAGCTAAAGAAATAGGATTTTTAACCTTCTTTACTGCTCCACATCCTCCAAAAGTCAGTGTTTTACCATCCATAATAGAGGCATCACACTCCACTTCTGCATCAGTTGTTAAATTGGATCCAAAACCAGCATTTGTTAGGGGATCATCCTCCAAAACTGAATAAAGCACAAGAATTAATGAATCTTCTGAAACTCATCATACAGTTTTCTTGCATAATAAAACCACACACAGAATGGAGATATTTAGGTACTATCACTGTACTTTGGAAAATGCTACCAAGGTAGTTAAAGCATAAATGGATATTTTAGTTCTGCATACAAGCTTTTATTTAGTAGCTAATAAAACATGGAGATCCACCAGAAAAAATTGTCACTGTATTGCTGGATAACAGACAAAAATACTGAAATAAAAAAATCTTAGGCTTGGGCTAGAATTGTTTACCTTTTTTAACGTAAAATATTTGTGAGAGATGCAATCTTAGAAAAATGCAAAGAGAGAGTCTTATTTGAGCATCAATATCACCAACCACCAGTCTAGCCCCCTTAAATGAAAATGTGCACTTATAGAGAAAGCTTTACCTATGACTGCAGCTTTTACGGCGTCTACAGCGCTACCTCCATTTTTTAAAACATCTACACCAGCTTTACATGCTGTTTTACAAACGTTTTTGTAATTATGGTGGAATTTTTGACTATGAAATCCAGCTCCTGAAAACAATACTTTCGTTGAATTTTTGGCTACGAACATGAGAAATCTAACACTACCGCAATGTACAGCTATTATTCCAGGCATACTAATGGTTACTATCAGTTATTCAATATGGTTTTATTTGAAAATTATTCTGAAAACACTATTATGAATTTCATTCATCTTCTTTTATTTGTTTTTATTATGGGTTAATAACATAATAATAACCTATAACCTAATTTTCCAGTTGTCCAAATCTCAAATTAAATCTTTTTCCCATCTTTAGGATTTTAGTATGTATTGGAAAAGAGGCGTTCACGATATTCTCAAAGGAGGGAGCTAATTGAGTCGCGCCCTACTTCCACTACTGAACAGGAGGCCTTTTCTAGAAGAGCTTACAATTCTGTGGTTACATGATGACATTGTCGACCACTCCTCTTTTCTTTAAGATGATGGTTAGTGGGGCTTTCTATCTCTGTCCTTGGCGTTCTTTGTTGTATTGATGCGTATTACTAACAGAGAGTTGCCAAATAAACATTTTAAAGGCTAGATTTGATACTAGTTTGTGTTTGTGGTGCTATTTGGTAGTGAAATTATTGTTTTCTGTTGGAAAAAGTCAAAATCTAATACAGTCTCTTCAGGATTCTTGTTAATGTGAATTGCAATTTTGCTTCAACGCCGAGGATTGGGTTTGAATTTGGAATCGTCTTTAGGGTAAAGACAGACAGCGGTTTTAACTGAAGCGTTTATCGAGTTGGTGCCCGAGTCGTTATGTCGTGTAATATATCATTAATAGTACAAAATACATACAGGGGTGCCACACGTGTCAGTTCATGCGAAGGTTTTAAAACAGCTTCGGTAGGTAGTTGATCTCAGGGATCGAGTCGGTTTAATTTATGTGACGCGTCTTTAGATAGCTTTGTTCAGACAGTCACGTTTTTGACTCGTTTTGTATAGAAATGGCTGGAAAAAAAGTTATATTGAAAAGCTAATTCGCGAAGTAGAAAATCGACCGACTTTGGGTTATGAGGAAAAATGAATACAGCGATAGAGTTATGAGAAGAAAATGTTGGGAGGAAACAGTACATTTGTTTGCTAAAGAAAACAGCACAATTGACGAAAAGCAGCATTATAATAAGAACAAATTAACAACATTTTGCATTTGCAATCTTTATTATTTAAACGAATTTTTCTTTCACAATTGAGCATATTTATCTCTAGCAGATAATGCTAATGAATTCTATCTGTGGGTTGTATCTGACGCTAGACCATCACGATCGATATCCTCGACTAACTTCTCGTCATTCGACAGAATACCGTATCTTGTCCTAATAAAATTGTGTAACACATAAGCAGCTTCAACTAGAGTTACAATTACATCAATATCAAGGTCAATAGCCCGATGAACTATACGCCATTTGTTGGTTAGAATAGCAAAAGAGCACTCAAAATATCTTCTGGCTCGGGTTAATCTAGCATTGAAAGCTTCTTTTAAAGGTGTCAGTTGTTTACTTCCATAAGGCGACAGAAGGGTATTTTTCGTTCATTTCCTCAATAGCACATATGGTTCAGGGGCTCCCAAAGTACCATCACAGAACCGTTCATAAAGTTTTGAATTTTTAAATATGCCAGCATTACTTGATTTACCATATATGCTCCTACTTCAATATTCGTGAAGCAATAATAATTGTCATCGCACATCGCAAACAGTAGAATAGTGATGTTTAAAATTGTAGTACGTAGACTCACTATTGAGTGGTCGGTACATATGTTTCCCGTCTATTGCTCCTATACAGTTAGGAAACAGTGCACATGTTTGAAACCCTTTAGCAATTTCGATCTACTTCTCTGTTGAACTTTATCTGCTAGTTCAATAAATATTGCTTCACATACTTCTGGGATTATGTTACCAGCAGTAGATCAATTAATACGAAAATTATAATGTAATTCGGCCAAGGAGCAACCCTTAGCCAAATATCTCAAATAAAAACTGCAGTTGATTAAAACGTATTGTATGTAATTCTAATTTTATTATAGGTAATTAGTTACATAAAAAGTGGAAAAACATCCGATATTTAACACAGAAAAGGAAAGTCAGGGGCTGAAGCTCATCGGAAAGCTCCTTACGTTCGTACACCAAGGTTACAATTTCTCAGTGATGTAATAGCGCCCAAACATAACTCAACAGTTCTTTGGAGCCTACTAAAACTCCTAATGATGAATCTTCACACGAATTCAATAAAAATAGTTCTTAAACAAAAACATTTCAGAACGGGCAAAAAAAGAATGCACCCGGTGGAAGAGAAACTTTTAAATTCACTTAAGAGCTACGAAAAGAGAGCAAACATGATTTTGATTGAAGATGTCAACCACTACTTCGCCCTTCCTTTGGTACCTTCACTTATCTCACTGCCAAGGCATTTAACCGCAAAATGCAGGATTGACATCATGCAGACTATTTTGAAATATGCAAGCAGGTCCCAGTCAAATCAGACAGCACATTTACGACCTCATCCACATCAGCAGACTTATTATATTATATTATATCATATTCACAACAACAGTATGAAGTATCTCATCATCTCTAAATGACCTTTTCGTTGTCTTTCTGCAATGATTGGATGTATTCAGATTCTTATATTTTCTTTTTTCTCTTTACTAATTTTCCAGCACAAATACAGTAACGAAAAATACAATACGTCATTCATTATGCAAATCGAACCGATTACTGCAAAAACAGCTTAAGAAACAGCTCAGTGTGGATTAATTAGAACGCGACCGATTCGTTAAACGGTTCAGTTAAAACCGGTGAGTCTGTCCTTACCCTTATATGGATCTCAGGTTTTGGGATGAAGAATAAGTGGCATCATCGCAAAGCTGGATAAATCGATTTGAAAGACGGCGATCCACGATTTGTGAATTTCGTGAGCAGCCATTTTCGTGGAGTTTTAGAAGAACATTTCCGGAGAGCCAACAGGTATATTGCACATTAAACCAAAACCTTTGTAATGATAGTCGTAAGTCAGCGATTTCCGATATTATCCTTAAGCAGACTTCGAATATCTTACGTGCAAAACGGCGTACATTGTAATGTCAACGACGTCACTTTGTTTCCCATTGATTACCTAACACCACAAAAACTTTGGGCAGCAAAATTGAATTGTGCATTTCGATAGTTAAGTAGCCAGATCGGAATGTTTCCAGAAAGTTTCGTAGCTATCCTCGAGAATGCATTTAACTATACCTACAAGTTCTCTTGTAGGTCTCGTCAGATCCTTCACAGATGAACAGGGTCGTGGACCTGCCACCTCCTCCTGGGACAGAGGACGAATTCATACCTCCTGTCACAGTGAAACCCCCAGAGCAAGATGAAACACAGCCAGAGCCTGCAGAGTCTCCAAAAGAGCCAAGTAAGTACATCCACAGCCTGGGCAAGTCTGAAAGAGACAGTGATGTAACCTCTAGAGATAGAGACAGGGATATAACCTCTAAGGATCGAGACAAGGATGTAATTTCCAGAGATAGAGACAAGGTTGTAATCTCCAGAGATCGAGACAGGGACATAACATCTAGTGATAGAGACAGAGATGTAGGCTCTTCATCATCATATAGTTGCAAACGTTCTCCAGACAGATATAGGCATCGCTCCAGATCGCGTAGCTATTCTAGGGGAAGAGATAGACGATATCGCAGATATTCTAGATCCAGATCTAAAAGCCGTTCTCGTAGGCGATCTAGATCTAGACACCAACGCAGACGTCGCTGCAGTTTTTCACGAAGCCGTAGTAGAAGTTACAGTAGAAGGAGGCATGGAAGGTATAAGCGCAGATATTCCAGATCGGCTTCTTCCTCCAGATCAAGGTCTCCATCTAGAACTAGGAGCCATCGAAGTAAGAGACCAAGGTCTAGAACTAGAACACATTCAAAATCCATATCTAGAGCAAGGTCAAGCTCAAAGTCTAGGTCTAGTTCTAGATCCACATCTCATAAAGAGGACCTTAAAAGGTCTCCAAGATCTGATGTAGATATGAAAGAGGTAGATATGAAAATTGATGAAGAGGAGGAAGAAGTACCAACAAAAGAAGTACTGTTCAAAAATGATGGTTCATTCTTAGAAATGTTCAAAAAGATGCAGGAGCAGCAGAAAAAGCAACAGGAAGAAGAAGAACAGAAAAAGAAACCTGTGCTGCCTGCTTTTGGCAAACGTAGGGGTGGTAAAGTGTTGAAAACAGGTTTGGTAGAGAAGAAAAGAACCATGAATGAAGAAGAGGCCAGTGCACAGGATGCATGGTCAATTTACATGAAAGAAGTGAGAAGGTACAAAGAAGCTTGTTGTGATGATGACTCAAAAACTAGGCCATTGGTGAAATAACATGATTTAGGACTTTTTTTTTATAAGTTAGACTGTTCAAAAATTAATTATGTTATTTCAGGATAAATAAAAGGAAAAATTATTATCTGTAGCTTAAAAATAAGAGCAATATGTACATACTCAGCATTTTATAACATGCTTCAATCATGTTATCAAACAGAAGAGCTAATCTAACTGGTAAGGAATTCAGGAATCAAGTTTTCAATGGGAAAATGATACTTGCACTGTAATTCTAAAAATTTGTACTAGTCATATATCATGTGTATTATTCATATACCTAATGATTTATTTGTGTATGATTGTTGTTTTAACTATTTTTACATTATCTGATTTGTGATTGATTTTTGAACAGTTTTGGATGTATCTATTGTATTAGATACAAATCAGTTGAAAGTCATATATCTTTGCTTATTTTAATAAACTGCAAAGTTCAAATAGTGGAAGTTTAGGATTAGGTATTGATGGTTTCTGCCTTTTGACTATCTGAAGGGGATTTCATGTTTACCTTAATTCTATCTTGTGACATTTTATGTTGATGCTAAATAGTAAATACCTGGACATATATTCAGTCTGACCTCAAAATAAGTTTTAAGGTCAATGCAAAATCCACAGTGTATCGTTATATACCAGAAGTAGAAAAAATTGTATCTTATTGGATTTCTGTATATCATGTATATTCGAAATATTTCTCATAGTACATAAGACAATTATAAATGTTATTTGAGCATAATGTTGTATTTTGAAGTTCTAGAACCATTTGCCTAATACCAAGAAACGGATGTTTCAAAATGTAATTTTTATATTGATTTTTCATAGAACCTAGTTTTTAGTTTTTTTTTATAATTCAAGCTACAGATATTGATATTGCAATATGTTTTTCATTGAATGGTTATATTAATATCACGTTAATTTTTATATAAATGTTCTCTGAATGCTATTCGCATTGTATTTATTATTGTAGTAACATAAAAATTGTTTAGATTTAAAAAGTTCATCATTGACATTCACTTTTTGATTACAGTCCTATACTTCTTCTTAGGTTACTGTTACATGGTAGTTGAAATAAATACATTCATCGAATTTGTCTTGCTTATTGATTTCATTCTTAACTATATTGTAAGATTCAAATATAAGCTATAAGTGTTATGCTTCTCTGCCCCCTTGTTGTTTAAAAAAACAGACACACGTAAGATATTCGGTAGTCTCAACAATATCCGGTTGTGCTATGTTCTACCCTGCTTGGCGGTAACGCCGCATCTACAAAAAACAAAAAATATAGAGGAAAACGTGTTTCCCTTAGCCATAAGAAAGTTCAATTATTTTTCCTGCTTTATATTGTAACCAATTAGAAAAATATATTTGTACAAAATTGTAGGAAACATCACTAGTTCTGTTTTTGTCAGATACTGCATTTTTCCTCAGCAAGAAGTATATCACCAGTTGCTGAAGAATAATGCGGTACAGCGTCTTTGCTAAGTATATTCCAATAATTTGTGATTGATACAATTATAATTTCTATACATTAAAAAATCCTATTTATTTTTGCAAAGTAACATCAAAAATACATAATATGCACTTAACCCAGATATGCCTAGTGTACAGTTTATGGTACACCGTAAACAAGTCGCGACTTGCAACGACCTGTGCTTATTTTGACGCGGTAATAGCACAGATGTATTCAGTAAGCCTTAGTAAATCGTAACGTGCGGTTGGGTGTTATCGTTGTATTGAGATTTTTTTGCGATTTTGTGAAGTTTTTATTTTTTGTGATATGGCTGAATATAGAATACGATTTGCCAAGTAAGTAAATATATGGTCTTTACGTAAATAAATAAAATGTTTTGATTGCTTCTACCAATAAAACTCACATGCTTTTTTCCAGTTATAATGCCAAATTACTTATGTTATTATTTCGGATTCACAATTGCGTCATTATATTTGAGTGTGCAAAATATTGTATATTTTTAGGGGCTTTTCTCTGGAGGAAGCCCTTGCTATGCTGGAGGATAATGAAGATGTAGTAGCAAATGTGGATAATATCACATTGATGCCTTCAATCAGAGCTTGTGACATTCTCACAGACGAGGAGTCCGGCGATGAGAATGTAATGTCAGCTGATAATCTACCGGGTTCACAATTACAAGCACCTGCTGAGATAAACATACCTCATGAAAAATTTAGCATAACTTCATCTGATTCCGAAGATAATATTCCATTGTCTGAATTGGCTAAAAAATAAAAAGCTAAAGAAACGAAAAACGTACAAATGGGTGAAGGAGGATCTACCACAGAAGTTCCAGGATACTTCGAAGAAATTCTTGAACAAAATAATTCTTCTAAGACTCCACTTGAATGTTTTTGACTTTTTTTGACAACGAACTTATAACATGCATAACAACTGAAACAAATAGATATGCCAGGCAAAAGAATCGCCAACAAGAGATGCAAGAGTATGAAATAAGGGCATTTATTGGAACACTAATATTGAGTGGTTATGTCGATGTATCACGTAGAAGAATGTTCTCGGCAGGTGAAAGAGATGCTAATAATCAACTGGTCACAGAAGCGCTTACACGAGATAAATTTGAGTATATTATGTCAAATTTCCATTTAGTAGATAACTACAATTTACAGCAAGGAGATGAGTTTGCAAAAGTTAGACCTTTATTTGCGAGCCTGAATCAAAAATGTATGGAACATTGAATTTTTACAGAAATGCATAGTGTAGATGAGGCAACGGTTCCTTATTTTGGGGGACACTCGTGCAAACAGTTCATTCACGGAAAACCTATACGATACGGCTATAAATTATGGGTTGGCGCATCAAGACTAGGCTACGTTTACGGGGTTGAACCTTACCAAGGGTCATCACCCAACATTAGTAAGAATTATGCAGATTTGGGGGTTGGTGCTGGTGTGGTATTAGAGTATTCTGATGCAGTGAGGAGAAAATGGCCAAATGAAAAATTTCATTTAGTTTTCGACAATTTTTTCACTTCTCTCCCTCTTATGGTAAAATTGACAGAAAAAATTTCTTTGTGACTGCTACTGCTAGAGAAAATCGTTTACAAGGCGTCCAATTCAGAGATTCTAAAATTATGAAAAGGGAAAAAAGAGGTAGTTACGATTACAACAAAATTTCCGATACATAAAACATAATTGCAGTAAAATAGCATGACAATAATTTAGTAACACTATGTTCAAATGCCGCAGGATTGCAACCAATTCGCTTTGTAAAGCGATACTCTCAAAAGGATAAAACAGTATTCAGGTAAGAAACACAATCTGCAAGAAAATCAATGTTTTCAAAAATGCTTTTGATTTTAGGTAGAACAGCCTCATCTTGTATATGTATTCAACGCAAATATGGGCGGCGTTGATCCTTGTGATCAAAATATTGGTCTGTATCGCATTTTCATCCGGGGTAAAAAGTGGTATTTTTCATTGATCAGCCACTGTATTGATATGGCTGTTCATAATTCCTGGCAACTTTATAGATCGCATGGAGGACATGGATCAATTATTATTCAGATGACGGCTTGCCACAGCCTTGTTACAACAAAACAAGAAACCGCCATCTTTTTCTAGAGGACGTCCTTCGGCTAATGAATGTATAGATATTCTTTATGATCGTTTAGATCATTTTGTGATACCACAAGAAAAGCCAACTAGATATGGCTTATGTCATGATAGAGCAAAACAAGGTGCTCTAAGTGCAATGTAGGGATGCATGTAAATGTTTTTTGTCCTTCCATACTAAACCTTAATGCTCGCCTATGTGCCTAGTGTACCATATTTTGTACGGCATTTTTTTACACTTTTTTCTAAAATAAAATTTAAAAAATAATAAATTTGTTTAATATATGCTTCATATAGAATGAATTTGCAGAGAACATACTTTATTATAATTTATTTGAGCTGTAGGCATATCTGGGTTAATAAAAATCAATCACTTCTATACTCCATTCTTAGTCCATTTACGCTCAGACAAAACAACATGCTCAAAAGCGAGATTGTAGATGTCTGTATTTTCCGCAATGGACTTGGAATAATCTAACAAAATAAATGATTATTTGTATAGAAAGAAGTGCACATAATTTTCACAATTCTTTATTCGCTGGAAGTACTTGAATCATCGTCTGAATGTTTAATATTAAATATTACAGGTTCAATTTGAATATCGATCATATTGTCCAGATCCCACATCTTTGTTTCGATTGTCTCGTGTACGTTACGGATGCAATCTTTCCAGTGGTTTGCCGTCACTCTGTTGACAGCTTCATAAAACACATTTTTCACGCCAGAAAATTTGTATGTTCTATTTGTTTGAAGCCACATAGTTTCTTGCCCAAATAATTTCATTGGGATTTAATTCGCAGTGATCAGGGGGTAGCCTTAAAACGGTCTTATTTTGGTTTTTATCCATTTCAATAACAATAAGATCATTTTTATATTTCTGCTGCCTGACTAGATGAATAAGTTTTACTTTGACCATATTTTCATTGAAACTAATGTCTTTTGATAGGAGCCATTGTTGAATTTCTGCCTTTCTTGTGGACTTTGTGGGAATTTTTTCCAATGTGGTATACAGCATTATTAAGTACAATGACGACGGCAGTGTCGTCAAGCTTTAGGAGCGTTTCTTCAAACCGTCGTTCAAATGAACTCCAGTCCATTTCTTCATGGTAAATCGGTCGTTTTCTTTGACTGAAATGCCCATTGGACAGTCGGCACAAAGCCATCTTCACTGCCAATGTGACAGATAACAAATTGTTTTCCTTTTCCTGGAAATAATTATTCTAGATAATATTCAAGAAAATTAATAATAATACAGGGTGGGGCAAAAGTCGCGAAGGGATTTGAAAAATTAATCACTATTTAAATTTTATTTTTTTTCCTTACACAAATCTAAAATGCAATATTTGGAGTCTGTTTACAATTTAAGTGTGAAAGATTACATCACGCAAATGACCGCCATTTTCAGCCTCGCAAAGTGCAGCTCTTGAGCATTTTCCATGACCCGAGTCAGAATATCTGGCCCCAAAGCACGTACTTCTGCTCGAATATTATCCTTTAGTTGCTGCAGGGTTGTGGGTTTATTAAAATATATCAAATGTCCCCAAAGGAAATAATCAGGGGCTGTTAAGTCCGGCGAGCCAATTGAATCCCGAATTTCTCGAAATTAAACGTTTGCCAAAAATCTGCCTTGGAAGGTGCAGTGGCTCGAGCAGTATGCGCAGTGGCCCATCTTGTTGGAACCTCACAGCTTGATTGTCAGGTTGGTCTTAAGAAATTTTGAATCGTATCCCGATATCGCTCGCCATCTACAGATGCAGTATTCCCATCGTGGTCTTCGATGAAGAATGGTCCAATAATTCGCTGAGACGTAACAGCGCACCATACTGTACATTTAAGCGGATGTAATTGCCTTTGATGAACCACCCTTGGGTTCTCGGTATCCCATATTCTGTAGTCCTGCTTATTTACAAAGCCATTCAAATGAAAATGGGCTTCATCTCTCATGATCAGAGCATAAATAAATTCATTATCTTCTCGAGCCATTCTTTGCAAGCGAACTGCATAAGCTAGTCGTTCTTGGAAATCTGCTGGTTTTAGTTCTTGCACTAGCTGCACTTTATATGGAAACAGATGTAAATTTCCTCTTAATATTCTGCGTAAAGACTTTCGAGACATCTGCAGCTTAGCAGAACGCCTTCGGGTTGAGGTTTCCGGATTCTCCTGAACGCTCTCGTGAACGCGTTGAATGTTCTCTTCATTTCTTGCGGAACGTGGCCTTCCGCTTCGTGGGAGATCCATAACTGTGCCTTGTTGCTGAAATCGTGCCACTAAGCGTTGAATCATTGATTCAGAGGGCGAATTCCGCAAATTGAAATGACGACGATATGCTCGTTGAGTTTGAATTATTGAATGATGATATTCAAAATAAAATTATATAACTTTGGTTCGTTGATTAAGTTTGTAACGCTCCATAATTAATCTCCCGGATTTATGTTTCAGTC
The DNA here is from genome assembly GCA_963669975.1 of Acanthoscelides obtectus. Lineage (NCBI taxonomy): Eukaryota > Metazoa > Arthropoda > Insecta > Coleoptera > Chrysomelidae > Acanthoscelides > Acanthoscelides obtectus. The sequence goes on from CAVLJG010000006.1 coordinate 63,548,533, forward strand.
CTGAAACAAAAAAACTAAACTTAAAAAAGTTATTAACTTTTCAAATCCCTTCGCGACTTTTGCCCCACCCTGTACAAGCATAGTATCAACAGGTGTTGGTTCCAAATCTACCAGATAAGGCCAAGTTTAGTGTAGTTAAGTTTTCAGGGTGGGCTCATAGATTCAGGCTACTTGACACCATTTTTACAACACAAATGAATTGGTTAGATACACGTATCTGACGGATTCTTTAGGCCAGTGGTTAGTCCATCTAAGAAGGCTTGTATTGCTGATTTAATTGTAGAGTCAGTCCATACTTTGTATGCCCTGCATTTATCCAGGTTTCATCCAAGTAATAAATCTTTCCGCCCTGGTCGCGGCATTTCTTTGTTGATTTTAAATAATTTCTTATCCATAAAATAATCTCTTGGCTGTCCATCAAAATACTATTTCTGCCTCGTTTTCTATACTCAAAATAAGTTCTTTGAGTAAACTATAGAATGTGGTCCTTTTGAGAGCAGGTAATTCTTCATCAGTATTAATCTGTAATACTTTCTCTATGGTGGTGGGAAAATCCTGCCTTTCAATAAATTGGTGGGCTTAGTAGGTATATTTTGCCAAATATATTTTCGGCTATCAGGCATAAATTCATTCAAATCTTTCAAAATGTTTTCCTTTTTCGCTAAAGGGAAACCACTAGGCTTATTTGATAGTTCTGGCAATTTCGTACCATCTTCCTTAGTTGCTTTGGACTGAAGAAAATCTAAACAATTATTTGGTACCCATACCGAATATGACGTTTTAAAAAGAAGATATTTCCCTCGGCGAGAGGTAAACTCGATCTACTTTCATTTGTTTTTGGTGTGATACAAACGATTTAAATGTATAGAAATCTGAAAAAGACATGTTTCCACTGTTCCCTTATTCACTTAGGCTACAGCATTAACAAAACTTGAAAAATCATACGTTTTTCCTTGTCTCTTTAAGTATAGCTCCAGTTGATCATGAAAATGGTCTGCTGACATGTCCTGGTTCAAAATAATTCATTACAATTTATTCAGTGCTTATTTCACTTGAATTAATAATGAAAACAAGAAAACATAATCAAGGACCAAGTTTTATTTTGGCTTGACCAGTTATCAAGCCAGTGATTTTTCTAAGTCTCTTTGGTTTTTTGAAAAATGCATAAAATTCACTAGCAACATCTTAATCTCTTCCACTTAATCTACCTTGCCAAAGTACTGCTAAAAGGTTTTCTTGACTCATATTTGACAAACATTTGTCACGTTGTTACATTATGGCAATATAGAAATGCTAGCTAGAGCTTGGTATGTAGCATCCTTAGCTAAATCCAAAATTAATTTCGTTCTATTGGTCATAATAAAAAATCCCTGAACAAATCACGTTTAACCTGCATAAACCAAAAGAAACAACTGACGTAGGTACTCACCACGTTTTTAATGCATCATTTTGACGGGCAAGACACGACGCACACTTAGGAGGAGATCACTAAATTTTTGTTAGTTACTGCAAAATATAAAATGTTTTACGGTTATGATTAAAATAGCATGTTTACCACCATATATACAGGGTGTCCGCAAAGTTGGGGTTTTCGTTTACACGACGTGTAGATCTTGAAAACATAAGCAATTTTTCTTAGTACCATATACACCAATGTCTTAAGGGAACCGAGATAAAGGGCTCTGCAACATCAAAAATATCTGAATACCGTCCTGTAGCCGAGACTCGCGACATCCCCGAGTGGTACTAGGACACTAGCTCAACGCGACGACAGAACTGGGTCGGGGTCAGTGTGTCAGGTCAGTATGCAACCTTCAACCGACGGTTACGGTCACGCGTGTAGAGGCAAACGAACCCGTATAATCGATTGCGTTTCAAAAAACAACAAGCACTAGAGACGTGGCTAGAGAAGTGCAAGTATCAAAAACTAAAGTGTGGCAAACGCTGCGTGAAGAGGGGCTGTATCCGTTTCACGTCCAACGTGTACAAGCCCTTCAACCTGACGATTTTCCAGCAAGAGTGCGGTTTTGTGAGTGGTTGTTGCATCAACATGATAATAATTCGGACTTTTTGAAGTGCATATTGGTGACAGACGAATCTACGTTCACGCGTAATGGGGTGAATAACTTTCGCAACACTCATGTTTGGTCAGTAGAAAATCCGCACGCTGTCCGTCGGGCACATTTTAAACAAACATTTTCGGTGAATGTTTGGGCTGGCATGGTGAACGGTATGCTCATTGGACCATTTATTCTCCCAAATCGATTGGACGGGATGCAATACCTAGACTTTTTACGCAACATTTTGCCTTCCTTGTTAGAAGATGTGCCATTAAGTGTAAGACAATCAATGTGGTTTCTGCACGATGGTCATATTTGTTACTTCTGTTCGTGGTCTGCACCACCGCCGGTGTCTGCTCGGTAGCGCATCAGCTGATTTCATTTTCTGTTGGAGCGGTATGATTTCGGGCAGAGACGTACTTAGCCCTTCTCGTTAACTGGAGAGTGAGTACTTTTTCCTTTGTTTTTTTTACTTGGTCGCCCTCGTTTATTTCAAGGGTAGTTGTTTCTGAAAAGGAAAACCCCAACTTTGCGGACACCCTGTATATACTTTGAAGTTGAGTCATTAATTTTCAGATAATGATTGTAGGAAGATAAACCAAAATATGTGTGTAAAAATAAAAAAAAAATTTTACCTTGTTTTATAAAGTATCCTCCCGACAAGTATTTCAGCGCGGACCTGTATTTGATCGTGCGGTCTTGGAGCACCGGCATGTCACCTGATTCACGAGCCCTTTGTACTACATTAACAAAGGCACGAGGGGTTGGTTGCACTCGATTGGGAAACCGATCCGCATAAAAATGTGCCATTTTTGATTTCGTTTGAGCCACGCAACAGACACCAACTATTCACTCACGCGTTACCGACTGACACTGACTGTATACAACTGAATAGAATAATTGTAAAAACATCGTTCCAAATTCTTTCGTTTTTTTGTTTCCGATGCGATGAACCGATAAGGCGGATTATATCCGTTGTCGCCAAACACGAGCACATAATATTATTATTGAGACAGGGCGGTACTCAAACCTCCAAAACTTTGTTACTTTAATTTTACCAGAAAAATGGTAAAGGAAAAAACATTTCTTTTGATCAGATCTACTCACTGTTAAAATAAATGACTCAACTTCGAAGTCACCCTGTATATATATAGGGTGGCCCATGCATGTGTGGACGGAATATTACTCATAAACAAATACATTTTGGGAAAATCTATTTATGGCATATACATGACATTTGAGGACACATTTCTAAAATATTGGCAATTATACAAAGTGTCCCAATTTTGACCTACATGTCAAAGCTGTGATTTTTTAAACTGAATGCCTCAAATTTTATTGCATATTTGTATAAACCAATTCAAAAGAAGAAAATTGATATAACATACTATGGGGTTTTGGTAATTAGCTACTGAGATGTAAGGTGTTTTGTTTTGTCCAGAAAAACCGTCCGTATTAGTTTTTACGTTAAATCTGTACTCTTAGTGGCAATATGCAACTAGCCCACTCTTTGTCTTTTGTTTCCATGGATGATGTGATTTTGTTCCTTAATTTTGGGGTGTTCTATTAAAAGCTTAATAACTCAAAATTTAGTGATTTTATCTGAATCAAACCTTATACAAAAAAAAAACTTATAAAAAATTGAATCCAAAGTTACACAAATATACAGGGTGATGCATTTGAACTTTTTGAGAAAAAGTACAATTCGTGTTTTTGGCCACCCTGTATGAGCAAAAATTAAAATTCGAAAAAGTAACAAATAAGATAAAAGCTGAGGTGTGTAAGGTTTTTTTGATACAAAATTCAGCATTCCAAATTTCAAAATGGCGGATTGATGGGTTGCCGAAGTGCGGGGTTTTTCTAGGCAAATCACCTTATATCTCAGTAGCTAGTTACCAAAACCCCATAGTATATTATATCAATTTTCTTCTTTTGAATTGGTTTATCAAATATGCAATAAAATTTGATGCATTCCATTTGAAAATTCACAACTTTCATATGTAGGTCGAAATTGGGATTAGTATTTTAGAAATGTGCCCTCAAATGTCGTGTATAACATCCCATAAATAGATTTTCCCCAAATGTATTTGTGGGTATGTGTCCGTCCACATATGGATGGGCCACCCTATATAGTAACCATACATCCAAGCAATATATAAAAAACTCATTTTCCATTTTTTTTTATATACGGCGTTTCTGCTAAGCACGGCAGTGTTGTGGTTTTAACATTTGCTTTTGATTGAAATTGTATTGTTTTAAACCTCTGTAAATCAGTAGCATGAATTATTTTCATATAAAAATAAACTAGAAAAAGTACTAATTTCAAAGAGAAGAGACTTGATTCAAAAACGTCATTTGCAATTTCCCTACCTTTTGTGAGGATCTATTGGCAGTCAGTTCTCTCGAGGTCTTTGGCCTTATGTACACCACTTCTGCTTTATCATTTCTAGTTCTATATTACAGCACAACCGGATTTACAGTGGTTTTATATTAATAATGGTTATCAAATAGTATGCTATCAGGTAAGTTTTCACTTGTGTATTAGCACACTTGCAGCCGCTTGTGACAGACCTTAAATTCGGTCTCATGATTTACTGCCGTAATTCGTATTGAGTGCCCAAAATTACCTAAGGTAATAGGTTTCATCCCCTTGCAAATATATATATACAGGGTGACTTTGAAGTTGAGTCATTAATTTTCAGATAATGATTGTAGAAGGAAGATAAACCAAAATATGTGTGTAATAAAAAAAAAAAATAAAAAAAAAATGTTACCTTGTTTAATAAAGTATCCTCCCGACAAGTACTTCAGTGCGGACCTGTATTTGATCGTGCGGTCTTGGAGCAGCATGCCCTCACCTGTGAGGTCTTAAGTCACCTGATTCACGAGCCCTTTGTACTACATTAACAAAGGCACGAGGGGTTGGTTGCACTCGATTGGGAAACCGATTCGCGTAAATCCGTGATGCATCCGGGAGCATTTTGTAAAGACTGCCCCCCCGTAAATAAGAATCATGTCCACAAGTTCAGCATTTTCGTAAACATGTGCCATTTTTGATTTCGTTTGAACCACGCAACACACTACTATTCACTTACGCGTTATCGACTGACGAAAAACATCGTGATAAACGTTTCAAATTCTTTCGCTTTTTTGTTTCCGATGCGATGAACCGGTCAGGCGGATTATATCCGTTGTCGCCAAACACGAGCATATAATAGGCAGGGCGGTACTCAAACTTCCAAAGGGCTATAACTTTGTTACTTTAATTTTACCAGAAAAATGGTAAAGGAAAAAAACATTTCTTTTGATCAGATCTACTCACTGTTAAAATAAATGACTCAACTTCGAAGTCACCCTGTATATATATATACAGGGTGACTTCGTGACTTAACTTCGAAGTCACCCTGTATATATATATACAGGGTGAGTCATTTATTTTAACAGTGAGTAGATCTGATCAAAAGAAATGTTTTTTTCCTTTACCATTTTTCTGGTAAAATTAAAGTAACAAAGTTATAGCCCTTTGGAAGTTTGAGTACCGCCCTGTCTCAATAATAATATTATGTGCTCGTGTTTGGCGACAACGGACATAATCCGCCTTATCGGTTCATCGCATCGGAAACAAAAAAGCGAAAGAATTTGGAACGATGTTTTTACAATTATTTTATTCATTTGTATACAGTCAGTGTCAGTGAATAGTAGTGTCTGTTGCGTGGCTCAAACGAAATAAAAAATGGGACATGTTTATGCGGATCGGTTTCCCAATCGAGTGCAACCAACCCCTCGTGCCTTTGTTAATGTAGTACAACGGGCTCGTGAATCAGGTGACTTAAGACCACACAGGGGACTGCATGCCGGTGCTCCAAGACCACACGATCAAATACAGGTCCGCACTGAAATACTTGTCGGGAGGATACTTTATAAAACAAGGTAAACAAAATTTTTTAATTTTTTTTATTTTTACACATATTTTGGTTTATCTTCCTTCTACAATCATTATCTGAAAATTAATGACTCAACTTCAAAGTCACCCTGTATATATATATATATATATATATATATATATATATATATATATATATATACAGCCGAGTCATAGAGTAATATCAGAGAAGTATCGAAGACATGCTGTTATTAGGATTTCCCTCGGACTGGTCAATGATCATGGATTTGACCTTGAAGGTTATGGTCAAGGTTAGGTAAATTTTTCAAAGTGGTACATCCTACCTTTCATCAGGAAAATGGACAAATGTACTTTCATGTAGTCCTTGAGCATTTCAGAAAGTCAACATTTGAAGGTCATCGCCAGGAAGCCTCTTGCCGACCCCTTATTGAACCCAGAGACCCCCCAATTAGGGCGTATCGATATATGAAGGATATCATTATAACTTGCAGACTGGCAAATGATTAACCTGGATTTGACCGAGACCTTGAACGTTCTGTCCAAGGACAAATCTTTTTAAGTGGGACATTCTATTTGCCAGTGATGTGGGTTGTTTTTACTGACTGAACAGTAGTGGATCTTGCTTTGACTGGTACGACAGACTTTAGGCCTCGAAATCACTCTTCTCTACACGCCTGTACACTGTGCACACACAGACGATGTAATAAGATTGTCGCTTCGCCGTGCAAGGTCAATCCAAATATTTTGAATAATTTTTTTATTGTCGACAGTTTACCTAATGCTGAAGTAGACCACTACTTGATGTATTTTTATATATCAAACATATTATCAGCAATAAATGAGCTACTCAAATTTTCTGTAGTGTCTGATGATGAAGTATCATGTGTTTATTACAAAATAAGAACCACTGCAATTGGTCTGGATGGTTTCAACGTTGTTGATTGATGAACATTTCACTAACTCAAAAAGCATCGAACATAAACTAAATTCTAAGTGTTATTGATTAATTCCGCACATCCTTCAAAAATTCCCACAGTACGCCGTAAAATACATAGTTTTTCTGTACTTTATTTTAACCAGTTTACCAGCTGCTATACTATAAATCTGAATAATTTTAAACATAAATAATGGCGTCAATTCGGTTTACTCTGCACTTCCTACGGAACGCCGTTATTAGTTCATTAATGATTAAGTTCAGCACATGTTAATACAATTAGTTACCAACATGCATCATTGAAAAATTAAACCGATGAAGTCAGTCAAACAGGCCTATACTGTCCATAGACATTCTTTCCCTGACCTACCGGTAGCTAATGTCCATCTGGCAACGTTGCCCCTACCCGTATCGTCAGTAAGCTCACTTCGCGGTCGAATTTCGTACGCCTTTGCGCATGACGTCACGCGGAGACCTATGTTTGGCGCGCAGTACGAAATACAGTGTATTCAGATACGATTTAGATGTAGATTTAGACGTTGTGATTTCAATATTTGGGATGTTTGATTTATATTTTGTAGTGTTTTTAATGTCACATGATTGTTTTAGTATTGCATAGTATGCATAGATTTTATTATTTATGTTTTGATGTACTTGTCAATAGAATTTAATGGAGTTTGTCAGTTGGGCCGCAAGTAGAGATCGGGCGGGTCGCGCGTTGGAATATATCATTATAGATAAGTTATGGGTTTTAAAAATGAACAGTAACATGCCACCAGCCGTTTAATAACTAAAATTTGTTGTCACTCTAAATAAAGGGGCTCACTTTATTTATAGAAATAAATAATAATTCATTTGTGCATTTTTTCAGCAGAAAAAAATAGATGACGAATATGTCGCATCTCATGTCTTTATAGTGTTATGTATAAATAGGTAGTCTACTTACATAGTTTTTCAATATTTTTATAGATAGGTGACAATAAAAACCTCATTCATTGGTAAACAGTTTTATTTAATTTATTTTACAATATTCATCGGTATAAATACACAAGTCTTATTAATAGAAAACACAAAAGAATCTCACATTTGGACCATATTGGCAAAAAAGAATATCTCAGATTTTTCCCTAAAATCTTATTTATTGGTAAACAGTTTTATTTAATTCATTTTACAATAGTCATCAGTAAAGATACAAAAGATTCATCAATAGAAAACACAAAAAAGTCCATTTCGAGCACATTGGCAAAAAAAATCCCAGATTTGTCCCTTTAGGCGCCTCAAATTTTATATACTAAGTGACGAACACCCAGTTTAAATGGTTTTATTTTAATAAAATTTTGTATAAGTATTTAATGAAGCATAATAAGTAAATGATAAAAAATTCAAAATGATTGCACTGCTTTAAAGCCCTTTGACCTTTAATAATGTGTGGATGCACCCTGATGTGCTACGCATTCTCCAACGCGCCTAGGCATGCTTCTGATCAGGTGGTCAATGTCCTCCTGTGGTATCTCATTCCAGGCAACCACCAACTCCTCTCGAAGTGCTTCTAGAGTCTGAGGAGGACGTTGCAAATTGAGCAATCGCCTACCCATCACATCAAACACGTGCTCAATTGGGGATAAGTCGGGAGATCTTGGTGGCCAGGGTAACAATGTGACATCATTATGTTGAAAGAAGTCTATTGTGACTCTTGCAACATGTGGTCGGGCATTATCTTGTTGGATAGTTGGATCTGACAGGGTGTCAAGATAGGGTAAATGAAGGCTGAAATATTCATTTTTAGATCGTTAGTGAATTAAAAAAAAGCAGTATAAAAACCGGAATGTCCAACTGATAAGGCTGAACATTTTTTCACTTGTTATTTACAGTAAGATAAATACATTCACCAACTTTTATTAAAATAAAACCATTTAAACTGGGTGTTCGGATTTATATGTATATCACTTAGTATATAATTCATTGCACAATTTTCAACTTTTTCCTTTTTGCAACCTGGGATTTTTCTTTTATGTGCCTGTTCAAACTCCTAATTTTAAAATACATTTTGCAACGAAAAAAAAGATGCTTGGCATCTGCACTCAAGCTAACTGATGCAGCTAAATCCATCAAAGATTTCAGATAATTTTTGGTTAATTTCAATGTTTCCCCATTAAAAGTGCCGAAAATATGGTCAAGTTCATTACATTTGACCATAAAATCGGCATTTGGTTTGAATAAACCACCCTCAGAGAGGTGGTTAACCCATGAAAATGATGATTCACTGTCATCTGGAATAACACCTAAATTTTTTCCTTAACCTATATGCTATATAACCAGCCAAATTTTCTAAACCATCCCATTCTAATTCTTGGAGATGGTCAATGATTGTATCCTCTGGATCGGAATCTTTTTGTACAGGTTCATCACAATTTGGTACATTTAAAACTTCAAACATTTGTTCAGTAACAATTTCAAAGTCATCGACATCATTCTCATACACATTAAGGTCCGAAATACTACTTACACTAGCGATTGCAATATTTGGCACGTCCCCTATGGTAGCAATATTTGCTGATTTGGAAATAATGTCGTCATTTCGTCCCATGATGTAATTGCGGAGTCTATATTTGAACTGCAGAGCAGTGGGGTGATCATATAAGCCTCCAATTGCTCTAATTTGTGAAAAAAAACCTTCTAAGCGATCCTGATTCAAATTATAAGTTAACAGATATTTTATACCGAAATCCTCTTTCATGTCATAAAAAAGCTGCTTCAAAGACTGTATGCTGATTATAATACCTCGTTGAAACGGCAACAACGTGTTAGAGCCGACTTTTCTCAGATTTTGCATTGTTTTTTCCATTGACTCTAAAATTTGATTTTGCTCATCTAAAGCCAACCCATATGCCTTTACACGTTCCCTTGAATCACTCTGAGGTATTCTCGAATTGAATACGTCAAACCAGTCATTGGTGATCTTTATTAATTCTGAACATTCAACCCAATTGTTTTCACTTTTGAAAATACCTAATGATCCCAGCCTTGAAATTGCTTTTGATACTGTGTGTGAAAACAATTTGGTTGCAAATTTAACTTTTTGTCGTTGAGGACCCTTAACTGTTAAGAAATCGGTATTGATTTTATGTGCAATATTTAAGTCTAAATTTTGTGTATTTTGGAGTAAATCTACAATTGGTTTAGAGGTTATAATCTTTCCATTCATAATAAAACCATCATCAAGAAAGTGTTTTCGCAATAGTTTAATCATGTGTGGTGCATCTGCAAACACATGTACTCTTTTTTGGCTTACAGGATTTGTGAACCATGTTCTTTCTTCTGTTATATTCAAGGATTTCCATAGTCCCCTGTTACTACCTCCTAAATCGGAATTAATTGCATAAACTGGGTATCCCAGATTTTCTAATTTGGAAATGATTTTAAACAAAAGATCCTTCGTTATTTTCCTGTCATAATCATAAAATATGGGCTGCTTCCACCTTCCACATATTCCACGAGCCATGACAACTTGCACATATTTACTGGGTCCTAAGGTTCTGTCACTCTTCTTATCATATTCATAACAGCTTTGAATTTTCATTTCATCAAAGAGTAGGACACATGCTTTTTCCATCATTGGCAGAGCTGTGTCTTTTATCAGTGTCAGTACTGTGTTAAGTATACCTGAAACAATTGAAGTAGTTATATGTTATTCAATCTTAGTTACATGCATAATATTAATCATAAAAATTAATAAACAATCAACAATGCTGAATGACTAAAAAATGACATTAAACATGGGATGAGAAAGCTCTGAAGAACACTCACACTGATGCAGATCCTAGAATGTTTTCATCAAATTACATATTCAAATATCTATAATTTGTAAAAAGCAACGCTGATGGTTTTACTCTTCATGGAAGCAATCATAGTTGCACAATTGTTAACAAAGTATGTTTTCAAGTATACCTAGACAAATGACCAATACAAATCTATACCTATCTATCTATCTAAATACCTGGTTCAATATTAATTTTACTAGCCCATCTTCTCAAAGTGGATACTGCAGGAAGAGGATAACCCCTTTTTCTGAGTAAGCGGTATGACCTGGGACCACCTGCATATAAGGAAATAGCTGAAGCTACATCTCCAACACTCCACTGGATTTCCTTGGTTGATTTCAGCTTACGAAGTTGCCCTTCAGTGAAAACTTTTGAAATTTTTTCCTTTTCTTCCATTTCTCTTTGAAGTAACTGCTTCAATTTTGCAATTTCAACTTCAAGACTTGTGATGTGTTGATCAACATCACATTTACTAAAATAAAATAGATATTTAGATGATTGTATATATATTCTCATGATTATATTATTTATTATATAATTTATTCATTTTTTACCTTGTTTGAGTGGATACAGTTCTATTTTTCTCAGGAATGTTCTCTTTGTCTCCCTCACTTTCACTTTGTACTTCTGCCATTTCTACCTCTAGTTGTTGATCGATTGATTGTACAAGCTCCCTATTCAACCTTTGTCTTATTCTCCTAGTGCGAGGAGTCTCAGCCTTTGGTGATTTGATCAAATGAACAGAGGGTATTGCATCGCTTTTCAACTTCCATTTATTTTCAGGTAAACCCAACAGTTTCTCCTTTAGACGATAATCGCTTTCCACAAAATGGTTCGAACAAATTCTTGCAGTTTCAGTATTGAATGTGTGTTGCTGATAACACTTCAGAACCCATTCTTTGCGAACTTGTTTGTGTTTAGGAAAGCGGAAGAAACTGCAGGTTGAAAAGTATCTGCTTTTCTTTTTGTTGTTGTTTTTACAACCCACCACTGCACAGTACACCATAGTTCAATGTTAGATTAACTGTTTTTCACAAAATTTTAGCCACACCAGCAGATCACAAACTAATTAAACAAAGCATAAACATTAAACAAGCTAAAGTGCCATATAAAACTGAACTTCCCAGGGGATTTGGGTCTCCGAGTGACGTCACGTGTGCGAGAGAGATAACCTGATCGCATGCGCGTGGGTTTATCTTCTCAGTCATAGTATCATGGTCAGACGCGACAGTCCCAATCGAAGCACCGCCGCTTCGCCGCAGTCCGAGCAAGACAATCAAGCAGATAGTTACGTTGGACGCTGAGCCCAGAATGACGAAAATATTTCTCTATCATTCTAACTTTTGGGGGAAACCTATGATGGCTAATGGGTGCGTAGGATTATCGGGACTGGTAGCGTATAAGTATAATAGCATAAATAAACTGATATATACCACCGCCCCACCCCCTATCTTTTACATCTATTTTTTTTAAATGGTCAGAATGCTCTCAAACGTCAAAAAACGAAGTTTGGGCTATTTTTGTTTTTTCGTTTTCTGCCTTTTTCTCCGCCGTCACTGTACCGATTTTCAAAAATTGCAAAGCTTTTTCGTCCTTGGCACAGTAGTAAGCTTGTGTAAAATTTCATCCAAATCCGAGCAGTACTTTCCAAGTTATAGACTAGCCAAGGATTAGCTGACAGACATACCACCAGAAATCCAAAATACATATCTCATTTTCGAAATTTTTCGCGATTACAGTACCTTGCCTCAAAAATTAAATCTAAAAGCATCGCTAATCAAGAAGCGCATAAAATTAACATATAGACTTTCCAATATACCTCATTTTAAAGGCATTCCTCCAAAAAACTCGAATCAAAGTTCCATTTGCTTACAGCAACCCTTCAAAATTTGTGTACTTGTACCCGGTATGACAGACGGACCGGCCGCGATGATAGACTACAAAAAAAATGTATTATTTGAAAAAAACAAAATGAAAAAACGACCCTCTTATAACTCGACTGTCTCAGAAGGAGGGTAATGTTTTTCGCGTGTGGGTTTGTAACATATGTATCTATGTTTCCAAAAAATTATATTTCTTGGGCTACATACAGGCCAAACGGCTTGATGGATTTTGACATATATGGGGTGTCGTTGAATTCGTCCCAGCAGTGCGAGTGAGGGTGGCTATGAGGGCGGGGGCATTTCACGTGGACAGCGAAATGAGGTTTTGAAATTTGTTCATATTGGGTCTGTTTATACATCTACATAGTGGGTGTAGAACAGAAAACATTAGTTTTTTTTTTTCGTGGCACGTTCACTTCTTAAGTTACGGGCTTATTTGAAATTTGGATTTCCTCGAAGAATTTTTTCGAATTGAAAATTATTATATTCGGATATGAAACATAACGTTTTATTTAGCAAACTATCTGTTCTTTTTGGAAAAATAAAACAAATTTCAAATTCAAAAGAAAACTTAAGGTGCTAAACCGAAAGGAAACATTTCTAACCAAAATTTGGGCAACGTCGCATTTTTTTAGTTTTCAGTTTATGAACTTTAAAATATAGCCAAAAGTGTGTTTAAAATATATCTGAAGTTTTGAAATGGTATGCGTTTTAATTAAGGACGTGCGTATTTTTATGTACCTACTTACATGTCGCCCTGGGTATGACTACGCGCTTGTTTAGGTCAACTGGTTTGCGAGATATTGCATTAATAGGCTACACTATGAGTATTTTCAGCTCTATTAATCATTTTATATATATAACATGAAAGCATATTTATTTTTATACGATTTTCTTAAATATTGAAATTGAAAAAAAATAGTGTGCAAAACCTGAAGTAAACCCTTTAAGCAATAATCAGAGTAAGTTCGACCACTTTTATCCTCATTTTTTTTTACTCCAAAATGTAACCTAAAGTGTGTTTAAAATACATTAGAAGTTTTAAAATGGGACGCGCATTCACTAAGAAGTATTTTTATGTACATAAATGTTGCATTGAGTATGAGGTTAGGCGCTTGCTTATGTCGACTGGTTTGCAAGATATGTATCGCATTAATACGCTACTATACGAGTATTTTTAAGATCTACTAATAATTTTAAATATACTTTCATTTGGCAGAAATTTTTGTAATACTACATTGTTCAAAAAATATTTTTCTTTTATATTTTCAACATACTTTAGGCAATATTTTGGAGTAAAAAAGAATCGAAAATGAAAAAATGCGGAGTTGTCCAAATTTTGGTTTGAAATATTTACTTTCGGTTTAGCACCTTAAGTTGTTTTTGAATTTGGAATTTGTTTTACTTATCAAAAAGTACAGAAAATTTCCTATATATAGCGTTGTTTCATACCCCAATTTCAAATACTGCTTCTCTTTCGAAGGCCGTAACTTAGCAAATGAACTGCCACGAAAAAAATAACGTTTTTTAAACCTACTAGATGTTCAGATAGGCCCAATATGAACAAATTTCAAAACCTCACCTTTTCGCTGTCCGCTTCACGTGTAATGCCCTGTATTAAAATTTTACAAAGCAAGTGATTTTTTGTGTGTACAGAGGAAATACATGATGGTCTTACGTTTTTCCTTGATATTCGTTGCATGCACCGTTCTTTACGGTGACTAGGGCTCCTACCCAGTAAAAAACCTCTACTGCTGCCTCCTTTCCGCACAGCAGCGGAACCATGTTAGCTATTACTTCGCTGCTGTGGTTGTCGTATCTTACGGCAGTCTTAACTAATGTTCTAATGATATCAGAAAGGTGTTCAGCCATTTCGCTCCGTTTTCTTGTTAGTAAATTCGTAACAAAGGCAGCAACATTGTGCCAAGCTGCTTCGTTTATTAGCATCAGGGAAACTATAATTTCAGGGGTTGTCAGTTCTCCTATGTCATTGGAGGTAAATTGCCTTTCATCTACCCATCTGGTGCTGCATATAGAGCACGTCTCTTACTAGAACGCGGTCCTCCCACGTTTGAAATTAATCTTGATAGAGCTGCCGCCGGGGTTACAACTTTTTCTGATTTAGATTAAATTTGATGACTTTTTGTGGGACTACTTCTACCAGAAAAGTTATCTGGGGTAGATTTCGCCTTCGCGTTAAAAGAATTGCCTCTGTTTTTGTAGCTTTCAGCTTCAGGGACCTGTCCTTAAGCCAGCTACTAATTTCTCTTACAGCTCAGTTGGATCTTTCCACCAATTCCTCTAAATCTTGCGCCACAACTGTCACGGCGAGATCGATGGTAGTTACGTTATCAGTAAGAACCAGTTCTAGGGTGCCATTGTAAAGGACATTCCATAGAGTTGGTCCCAGAATAGAACCTTGAGGCACTGGTAACTGAGGTGCTGTGGTGCTTTAGGCGAACTCTTCTGCCTTACGCTGCGATCTTGTAGGTAGCTCACAATCAGGTGAAGCATGTGCTGCTCCACTCCTATTCTCTTCAGTTCATTAATGATGTATTGCCTTGGCGCTGTGTTGAAGGCATTTTTTATGTCAAGTGCTATCACAGCACAAAGCTTTGTTTTTTGATTCACTACTACCGCAGCCTCTCTTGCTATTTTTATTATTTCGTTTATAGCTTCTAATTGAAACCCAAATTGCGTCGATGAAATGTCGCCATTGGAGTGTCTCTTAACAGACGTACTAGCATCGTAAGTTCGAGAAGTTTACCAGCAGCATCTAATAAGCTTATCGCCATATGGTTGATCTAAAGAAAGGCTTACCTTTCTTTGGCGGCAGTGCTAGGTCTGCCTGTTTCTATCTATTTGGAAAACAACTTGACTGAAGAGCTTTATTCGCAATTTTCAAGAATACTCCAGGTACTTAGGTACTTCATCCACCGCATACTCGTACTTTATTATTTCAACTGGAATCGCGTCTGTTCCTGGTGCTTTTCCGGCTTTGAGTTTACTAGCCGCACTGATCAGCTCGTCCTTTCTGAAAAGGGAAGCCGGAGTTTGAGACAGTTGCTCATCACTCCGTCCTCTGGCTTGCCGGTGGAAGAGTGTACGTGTGATGTATTCTATTCTACGCTCAATTGGGATAACTTGCAATTTTGTAGCCATGCATAATGCTTTGACCGCTATTGAATAACCCTTTCTCCATATAGCATCATCGAATCTGTTTTTTGAAGTCTTTATAGCACGTTGTAGTTCCTGTTTTGAAGTCTTCGACAGCAAACGTTTTATCTCCCTGATGTGGCTTGGAAGGTTTCTCTTTGTGTATGTTTCCCGCCGACCAGTAAACTGGGAATCTATTAGGTCTGCGGATCTTTCTTGGCATCGATCTGTTACATGCTCATTGTATAATGTCCATCAAGTGATCTGCTTTTTCTATCTGTCTTGATTGCGCTAATGACACGACTGAGTTGAAAATGCCGTTCTCCAGGCGATTTATTATCCATCCAAAAAAAGATATTTAATTGGGTGACTCCACTCACATGCCAATCTGGAAGGTGATATCTCAATGTAGGCTTAATGTCTCCTCGTTCAGCACTTCCCATTTTACGAGAGGTGTTTTCTGTTGCTAGGGTTAAGTCTAGAATGGAACTTCATTCTCCCCTGACGAACGTTGGCAAGTTTCTTTTGTTGATTACGATCAGTCCTATTTCTGAAATCCAACTTGTAGTTGTTCCGTCCCGTAGATCTTCATAAGTATTGCATTTCACACTGCGCTGATTATAAATGTTTATACACGTCAAATTATATATAAAATTTGAAATATAAACGATTGGAAAATTGACAGTTATTCGCGAACAACAGGAAAATACAGTATATTTCGTATGGGAGCGTATGTTAGAGAAGCCAAAGTATGAGGTTATAAATTTGTCAAAAGAGTAGAAAGCTTTACACACAATATACTTTTTAATATTACTTTTTAACTGTGCATCATTTTACTTCTTGAGCTTTTCAGATAACAGATTCTAAAATACTACTCAGTGATAGTTCACTTCATTTCTAGATTCGATTCATTGAGCCTTAAATGATTAGGATGGAAATTATTCCTAAATCTTGTATGTGTGGTTATCTGATAGTTTGCTAAACAGGTAGATGTTACTTTTCATTCAGCAGAATTACTGCTGAATATAGACACAAGGAAGTGTAAGGACTAAGGATATTATTATTATTTATTATAATTTAACTCATATATTTTTAATAGAAAAATTCAACCTTGACATTCCTATTTCACTGGTTAAACTTTAAACGGCTTGATGGTTTTTGACATATGAGGTGAATCTAGATTAATCATGATAGCACAGTCAAACCTTGATTCTTTTCATTTACTGCAGTCGGGTTGTTTTTCTAATGTACTTATATTTGACTTTCAGCCTTGATCTTCCATCAAGATGCCTCTAGCCGCTGCCGCTTTGAAACTTGAGGACCTGAAAACAGCACCGTTTGACCCCAGGTTCCCAAACACCAACCAAACTCGGTACTGTTACCAGAGCTACGTGGACTATCACAGATGCCAGAAGATTCGCGGTCAGAACTACGCCCCCTGCGACTACTTCAAAAAGGTCTTCCACTCGATCTGTCCCAATGCTTGGGTAGAGAGATGGGACCAGCAGAGGGAGGATGGTACATTCCCAGGAAACATTTAAAATGTATGGAAAATTTTAGATCAAAATAGTTGTCCTGTAGGTTTTTTCATTCTATGTATATATTACATGTTAGCTTCGAGCCGATAATAAAGTTTTTGTTTTAAAATGTGATAATTCTCTTTTTTCCAAGACATTTGTTTTGAAAAATTTAAGGCAGATTCAGCACAAAAAATGAAAAGTACGTGCAAACAGTATTTAAACAGGAGATCAAACGATATGTATACCGGCCTAATTTGCGGAGGTCCAATCGGACCATGGGCCGACCCATACAAATCAGAAAGTTAATGAGGAACAAAATTATCGAATTGAAAAAACTATAAATGCAAATTTTCATTAATTCTATCAATGTAACCTCTTCAGGTTTTTGCATAGGGTACAAATTACACTAACGACTTTTTGCTCTTTAAAATAAATCAAGATGCGACTCACGCAGGTTAAACATGCTTCCTAAAGTGCATGTTGCATGCAAGAGATAGAAAACTCTGGTCTGTGAACATTGCGTTTCATGATTTCGAGGATTGAGTAGATGTTCTTTAATTTTATAGGATCAATCACTCATGTAAGTGCTGTATGCCATTGCGTTGGCTCAAACTGTTTTTTTTCTTATTTCACAGAATACCACCACAAACGGAATTTTGTCATAATGATAATATATGACTACTTTCGCATTTGACTTTGGATATATCGGCCTTTGGAACATTAGTGTTCAAAAATCATGTATCTATCATCTCTAGTTTTGTCTTTGTATCGATTTCTAGCTTATACTTTGTTCAGCGAAAAATTGTTCATCAATGTTTTTACAAAAATAAGTGTAGTTTACTTAAAGCCATTTTGATTATGCTTAAAAAGTGTTTAATGGAGTTTTTCGTAATGTTCGTTAATAAGAACTTAAGGGGAGGCTGCGTATGGTCGTTTTCACGAGTATCATTACGGTAGAATGACAGCAGATTATTAAGTGTTATGTTAAAAGTCCCCATATCGCCAGATGACACATTATTCTGACAGATTCGTCAAGACCAGGTAGACGGAACCGTATATTGTTTTGTATGATTCCGATTCATTTTGTACTTGCTAACAACTCTTATCTAGAAAGTTCGTTTGCGTACAAGTCCATGTATTTTGAATTTGACTGGTTCTACAGCACGGGATGTACGCGTACAAATTCAATTAGTTTTTCATCATTCATGTTTTTGACCAATTATATCAAAATATTCACGGAATTACATAAAAACGCGGCCGTGAAAATCGAAAAATATCGTTGCAAAACAATGCGATGATCACGGTACGGCGTCGCCGAAGGCACTGAGAACACTGCCACTTCCACGTGCCGATGAATCATTTCATCCAAATTCCAGGAAGAATCTTTTTACTTTCGCCGGGCGGATCACGTGCCGATCACAGCACTGACATGTCACGACTGAGTATGAATAGGCCTTTAGAGCCGTATCGTCAGTCATTCGTACAATTGTAGGACTCCTTTATGGCCTCCTTGATTTTCATAGTTTTTTAATGTTCCGTGTCAGCGCTCTACTAGAGGTGATGTTATAAAATCTATTTGCATCAAATTGTTCATGCTTTTTATTTATATTATCTGTTATATCTGCCTGACATTTCATACAATTCAAAAAGGAAACATAGCCTCACAAAAGGAGAGCTGACACGGATCAGTAGAAATTTAGAAATACCCCAGCCTTTTTGAAGGAGAGAAAATACTGAAAATCAAGGAGGCCATAAAGGCGTCCTAAAATTGTAGGAGCGACTGACGATACAGCTCTTAGCCCTCTCTGGTTTCCAATAGGTTACATTCCGAAGGCGATTCGACCGTTAGAAGTTTCATTGTTTAAGATGAGTTTAAGCGATTCTGAAAAGGAACCATTCAGTGTCAGCGAAAGCGAGTACCAACTATAAAATTCTGTGCTGTTTGGATGGTCATCATCAGGTAAGCAAATAGGTCAAAAAGGAACGACACATTGAGGAGCATATCGGGAAGGTGGTGTCTGCCAAAATATGTGCAAATATTGATTGTACGGGCAAGATGCAGTGCTCTAACAGAATCAAGTAAAAACGGAGGAAGCTCGTGTCAGAAGGCTGGTACTCATCAATAAAAAAATGCAGACCCAGGAAACCCCTTTACGTCTATGAAAGGCAAAGGACTGATTTCTTCTCAACATTAGAGGAATCTGTGAAAAAAACGAAAAAAAAGATAATTACGCCACTGTATCATGGCTCCGCATCCAATTGCTTCACATTGAAAAAAAAGAACCTGAAAATTCCTCATTTGACGTTATGGATCTCCAGCAATATCTGAAAGGCACACTCAAAAAGTTCAAAAATATAAACTTATCTCTCTTGTATGACTCCCTCTCCCTGTAAAAATGACAATAAAAAAACGGAGGAACTTCTCCAATTTATGAGATATATAAGATATTGGGACCACTTCCTGCTAATGAAGAAGTAGAAAATGAAACCAAAGATAAAAACTGTTTTAAGGCAAAGTGGGCTAAAACTTGAACACAAGAAAAAAGTTGCATGAACACAAAATGCTACAGTTTTTTACGATTAGATGCGCAAATTGATACTTTCTTTAATGACATTTTGGTTTATCGCTGCAGTTTTGTTATTCTAGATTTATCAGCAGCACATAAACTTCAGTACATACATTTTATCTCGGAAACGTTTTTTTTTACTTGGACCATCCTGGCTTGCAACGGCTCATATATTGGTGCCTACAAAGTTGAGGTTTTCCTTTTCACGACGTGTAGATCTTGAGAAAATAAGCAGATTTTCTTAGTAGTATATACACCAATGTCTTAAGAGACCCGAGATACTGGGCTCCGTAAACTCAATCAAACCTGAACCAAACCGAAGCAGGTCCTATCCCTCGATCACGTCCACAGCGCCAGCGTACAGTTATACGACGTACGACTACGATATAATTACGCTAGTATGCAACCTAACCTAGACGCGGGTAGCGCAGGTCAACAAACCATTACATTGGTAACCGATTGCTGTTAAAAAAAATTGCACACTCATACACCAATAGTGAACTAGTCGACATTCTGTTAATTTACGGTGAGTGTCTTCAAAATGCGAGCGAGGCTTCGCGAGTGTATGCAGATCGTTTTCCCAAATATCATCATCCAAGGCCCCGTAGATTTGTTTAGCTTGTTCAGAGACTCATCAGGGATAAGGGTCGTTTGGAGGAATGTCGAGGTAGGCACAGTGGGAGACCTAGACAACCCCGAATGGTGCAAATTGAGGAAGAAGTACTGAATCTCGTAGACGAGAATCCTTCAACAAGCACTAGGGACGTGGGTAGACAAGTGCAAGTGTCGAAGACTAAACTGTGGCAAACCATGCATAATGAGGGATTGTACCCGTTTCACCTGCAACATGTAAAAGCCCCCTCCAAGCTGAGGATTTTTCTGCAAGAGTGTGGTTTTGTGAGTGGTTGTTGCACCAACTTGACAATAATCCGGACTTTTTGAAGTGTATATTAGTCACAGACGAAACCACGTTCACGCGTAACTGGGTGCATAACTTCCGTAATACTCTTGTGTAGTGAGTAGAAAATCCTCACGCTGTCCGTCGGTCACACATTCAACAAACATTTTCTGAGAATGTTTGGGCTGGCATGGTAAACGGCATGCTCATTGGACCATATTCTCTTGAATCGGTTGGACGGGATATAATACCTAGCCTTTTTCAGATTTTACCAACCCTGCTAGAAGATGTGCCTTTGAGTGTAAGACAATCAATGTGGTTTCTCGATGACGGTGCACCGCCCCATTTTAGACGCGAAGTACGTGAGTTCTTAAATGAATCATTTCCGAATAGGTGGATCGGACGTAATAGACCCGTAGCATGGCCTCCGCGATCTCCATACTTAACACCGTGTGATTTTTTTCATTGAGGCGAAATGAAACGCTTGGTGTACAAAACAGAGGTGCACACGGTTGACGATTTACCTTTGATAATTGAGCATTCTGAGGAAGGGACTCTACTATAAAACCCGATGCTTGGCCACGTCGAGCATGCACGTGTTTTTGAATCCAATGGCGAAAGCTTCGAACAGTCCTTATAAAGTATGTACTTATACTTTTGATCTCTTTTTTGTTACATGTGCTCCTCGGATTTTACGACAGAGACGTACTTGGAATTGCAATTCAACTGAACAGCGAATAGTTTTTCATTTATTTGTTCGCTCACGTTTCACCACACATTAGCTTTGTTATATCAAGCTAGTTGTGCCTGAAAAGGGAAACCCCAGCTACATAACTTTTAGAGCCCTATGCGGAATATTACACGATTCAGTTTAGTAACAAAAGAGAAACGTGCAGATTAGAATATGCTTGAAATTCAATTTTTTCTAACCTAAAATTGCTTATATAATGCGTCCTTTTATAACACATTTACGCCAACTAAAACTCCTCTCAGTATATTCATGTTTTCGAAAAATGTAGGATCAACTATTGAAAGCAGAAAATTCTTATCGTTCAGTACTTTTTTGGGCTTATGTTTACATGAATTTATTTCCGTGTGTTTCGATTCGAAATAAAAAATACAATGAGCTGGATAAGCTTCTAGATATGGTATTGTCAGATTCAAAAACTTATTGGCCGCCATGTTGGCTTTTTTTAAATACACTTGACAATGACAATATATTTTATATATTTTATTGGATCTGTCTTCCAGGTGACACAGTGACAGTTCGTATTTTCTTTTATTCGCTGCTATACAGATAGTACTTCTATTCCACTAAATTATGAGTTGCGACTTTTTGTATTATGGTTATCAGGTAAGTGAAAGTCCAATTAAAACAACTGGAATAAAATTAACTTTTTATTGAACTAAACCGTACAAAAACTAGTAAAACACTAAGATTTCTTCAAAAGTCCCCTAACTGCATCATCAGCCACATGTATAGGAAGATTCCCTTCATTGTCTTCCACATCTACCGTGGAACCTGCCTCTAGTAGAAACTGAACACACTCCATGTGACCGCAACTAGCAGCGTAATGTAGGGCAGTTTGACCGTCGCAGTCCTTCAGGTCTAAGTTGACGCCTTTGCGTACCAGAATTTCCAGGACAGGTTTGTGACCACTGTCTGCGGCCCAGTGGACTAGCCCTAAGCCTTCTTCGTCTAATTGGTGCACCTAAGGAATCAAAGAACCATTATAATATTCGTGACTTCACTACAGCATATCATCTGATAAATAGACCATTGATTAACATATTTGATCCGAAAATATCCAATTCAGTTAATGTCTTGTGGTTTTCACGTTGAGATTTACAACTCAATTTGAAACCCGATTAATGAAAAACAAAAATATACTAAGTGACATTAGAAGTGTTACACCCAGAAAAAATAATTTCTTCAACTTGTTTTTGGCAACATAATGACTATATTTAAAGCATGCTGTGGCAACACTGTCGACGTTTTATCTCTGTTTTTGTTTACCTTTGTTAAAATGTTATCTCTTAGTTTTTGTAAAGAAAGCAGTTTCTGACAGCTGAGTAGTACAGATATTTTTAGTTATTGCCACAGTACTGCCGTATCTAGAGGGCCGTCCACAAGTCCTTTTTCAGCAAGACAACGCGCGTCCCCATATTGCTCGTCGTACTAAGGACTTTCTTCAAGAGGCAGACGTTAATGTTTTGCCGTGGCCACCCCGTTCACCGGATTTAAATCTCATCGAACAAGTGTGGGATATGACGTGGAGGAGACATTCCACTTTATACCATCCGCCACAGACTCTGCCACAGCTAATCCACGAAGTTCGAGTTGCTTGGAATGAGGTGCCACAACCAGACATCGATCTTCTCATTTTGTCTATGCCTAGACGTGTACAGAAGTGTATTCAGCTGCGGGGTTGCCCAACACATTTTTTTTCTTATTGTCAATAAAATTCGGTGAGAATCTTATCGTTTCATTCTTGATGCAAGACTGCCTCATTGCCAAAAAATTAAGTAGAAGAAATATTTTTTTGTGGGTGTAACACTTCTACTGTCACTGAATATGTATTGTTTCTGTATACATTCAAAATATGTATTTCTTAGGAAAGGTGTGAAATACGAGAAAAAGGATAGCAGATATAGGATAAAACCTTTTTACAAAGTATTATGTATTATCAATAAGAGGTTGCCTGAATTTTGGAGGCTGATTAGATGATCTACTTTTGCCAAAATCGGCTTCGCTGATTTGTCTTCCTCAGTGTTTTTAAGAAACTTCTGCGTCTGATCGAGGCATGAACAAATTCAAAGATAATTGCCAACAATAGTTATAGTCTTCATTTTTTTTTATTAACCTGATCTACTGACAGTATGCACTCACCTCATGAGGATTTCTCTCCAGATGTTCAGTAAGGGCATCCACATTGCACCTCTTCACATGATCAATAGCATTCTGCACCTCCGGCGTTTTTGGCCGCTCGTGTGCAGATACCTTTACCCAACCTTTGTCGCCACTATCTTCATGCGAAAAATGAGGATCAACTCTCTTTATGCCCTCTATGTACAGTTTCTTAGCTTCGTTTTTGGGCATTCGGTAAAGTTTGTGCCAGGCGTCCCATTTTGCGCGACCTTTTCGGTCAAACCAGCTGGGTTGAGGAATGGTACAGGGCCCTTCGGTGGCCTAGGAGACATTAAATATAATGAGATAGAACCATGCGATCAGATAAACTATGTCAAGAGAAGAAGACAATTTGAAACATGTCAAGAAAATAGGGAAAAATTCTCGACTTCAAATAAGCCAATTTCAAAACAAAAAATAATGGGGTATTGCAATTTTAACAGCCGAAAGTTAATCTATATTATAGGTACATTCAATAATATTAACAATGGAACAACAGGATCTGATTTTTATTTGGAATACTGACAGAAGATAACCATTCCACATTGCTTTTTCTGCGTGTAAGAATCCAGGTTAATTTCTGTCAAAGATTGTAAATACAATGTAAACCATACCTGCTTATACAGGGCATACTGACTCAGCAATGTGTCACTGTCCAACTTAGACACCAATTTTTGCATATGGTCTGCTGCTTTACTGAAAGCTACTGTTAGGGGATCTTGTTTTTCATGGATATCTATACCTAGAATGGTAATTGTAAAGCATTAAAAAAAGTAGATGGTTATATAATATAATATATTACTATTTATATAGAATTATCAGGCATTCTATTTGGAAATGTACCATAACTCTACATATGTAAATATTACAGAGATGGTTAAACAAAATCAGAGTCGTTCACGACAAGTCATAATAGAGGTTTCTTTTGTTAGGTAGCAGAAACAACATTTTTTGTTAAGGTTACATAACTATGATATCAACAAATGGGCCTACCTAATTCCTGTAAATCACTAAAATCGTCTACGAACTCGGCCATTCTTACAGCTTAATTTGTGTTACTACTTGGTTGAACACGTATATTATTACCTTCTAGTTTATGTGTCGTATTTGTAGCGTTCTCAAATGCTTCACGGCTACTGAACGACACAAAACCTGAAAAGGGAATTTTTAAGGATGCCAAATTCATATACTTATTAAGTAATCTATGAATATTTCAATATTGTACTGGACAAGCTGATAGTGACGATCGAACTGTCTTATCATCATTGATTAACGTATATGAGAGTAGGAGAACAAAGAAATACATTTTTAAATTTACTCTGAAAAGAGCTATGAGCGTTTGGTTCTGCAACTGTTTCATAGATGGCACTAAGATGTTCAATCCCTTTTTGCCTGTTTCAATTGGGCATCTTCAAGTGGAATACGTCAATAAAATTCCTTTAATTAATAAAATCAAAATAAAGCAATTATTACAATAAGGCATTCGACACTATAATCCACGATCTATTTCTAGCCAAGTGTACTTATCTTGTTCTTGATAAACCAGCACTATGTTCCCTAGCATCATATCTTAAAAACAGACAGCAACAGGTGGTTTTGAGCACAAGTATCTCAAATTTACAGAATGTACCTTCAGACAGCCTTGTCAAAATATGCTATTTTAGGCTGACTGTTATATACCAACAGGCAATTCAGTTTTTAAAACAAAAAGCGATTATGTGAATCTTTAATTATTTCCTTAAATTTCATATGGAATTATAACGTTATCCTTGCCTTGCTTAGATCAAATGTTCACCTAAAGACTACAAAAAATTCAAAATTCGTGTTGCAGGTTAACAAATAATCTTAGAAAATATGATCATGTAACTGGTCCAATCAAATATTTAGGATGGCTCAAAATTAATAACCTATTTAAATATTTATTTCTGTCGTTTATAAAATTTATTATAACCACTCATTCACCTACGTTTATGGAACAAGCCAACATTTAGAACAAGTATTTATGTTTTAAATTACAGGTATAAAGGTATACAAGCTCTTTATCCACACCAAGACATTGCATATCCACGTTTCAACGCTCTTACTCATATAATCAAATGAAACACCCAATTTTCAAGTTTTATGACTTGGTTAACGTTAATTTTATAAAATCTTAAAAATTAGAATTATTCGAAAACGGCTAAGTTTCGGATAGTAAAATCGACTCAGATTGGTTTGTACTATCTCCCCCCACCGGCTCCGCATCTATTTTCCCGTCACCCTGTATAATGCTGCTAATATTATACGTCAATATTAGGAATACAGCAAATTATCATTACATTAAGAATAACAATATATATACATATTTTCAAACACACACTGACACTGCCATTTCAGAAGTATTTAATACTTTATCACATACTCAGACTTTTTTAGAGTTTATAGTATTATATATATGAGGCGTCAAGTTGCAAAGCCCGCCTTATCCCACAAACTTGATTTCGAGATTATCGACAAAAACTGTTTTACCCGAAGTTACAGGCGGCATTTGAAAAAATATGTCCATATGTTGTAATTTTGCATCTATTTTGTCCAGAAATAATCGTATTTTTTTATTTTACAAGGAAAAAACAAACAAACAAACAAAAATTGGACAAAGAGTGTTTTTTGCAGTAGGATGCATATTGCAGGTTTTGCCACAGCAAGGTGCGAATATTGCTGGTTTTGCTTTCGAACTTGTATATTTGTGTATTTTATTAAATTAAAAAAAAAAACAATATTAAACAATGCTTTAATAAAAAAATAGCTTTCTTTAGAAACATATTCGTTATTATCAAAATAATAAAGCTTATATAGGTATTAAACAAAAATAAAACTCCGTATGTACGTACGACAAAAAAAATTTAAACTCTTAAATCAGTTTCTTCTTCTTCTGCGATTGCGATTCTCTGATGTCACGAGTAAGTGCAGCGTTCCCAAAATTATGAAATCCTTTATCGGACACTTTATATGGATAAGGCTGCAGTAACATCATACTAGCGTAGGTGTAACCGTTATCACAATGAACGTGTATCAACGGATAAGACGGATTTTGCCGCAGTTATACATTTTTACACTCAATTTTAAATACGGCTTTTATTGCATTTTGTGGCTGTATTTATCAAGATTCAAAGTCTACCATTAATATTATTTACTACCTCAATTTATTTTGAAAACTGGATAAAGCGGGTTTTGCAACTTGGCGCCTCAAATACTAAAATTAAACTTTTTTTATATTTTCAAATTTTGGTTGACATATTTGGTCAATGGCTAGACTAATGCTACGTTGCGATGTTAATGATGCAATAAAGTCATTTATTATCATTACAAGCAATACATGCTAACAATTGAATAATTATGCGTAAATACAAACACAGGTAAGCAGGCACTAACTACATAATAGTGAATTGAAAAATATAAAGATTTATGAGTGAAGCATAAGAGAGATAAGAGAGAGAGAGAGAGAATAAAATAAAACAAATAATGACAAGACACTGAACAGTTTAGAATTCAGATGAATCATTAGAGATGCAAAAAAAAGATTGAAGATCCTTGCGCCATCCATGAGACAGTAGCAGAACAAAAAACTAACTTTTTTCAAAGAAGATTTCAAAATTCATCTTTGTGTAATACGTTAACCAATGCTATCAGTTGCTCAATTATACTGGTGGTGAGGTCTTATAGTCAAAATCTTATAATCAAAACATGCAAGAACATATACAGGGTGTTCTTTTGAAAACTTCCCACCACGGATTTATCGAAAACCACTGATTAAAAGAAAAAACGCCGAGACTCGTCAAAAGATTTATCAAGGGGGACAAGTTTTTAACCAAAAACGACTTCACCCCCTTTCACCTTCTGCCCTCCAGGGTCATTTCCTTGAAAATTTTAGACGACAAGGGGTATCGAGTAATAGCTTGTTTGAAAGGTCTTGCGAAGTCGTTTATTTTGATACTTGATTATTTAAAATCGGTCGATTCGTTTTCAAGAAAATTAGAAAAATCTTTGTCTATCTTAATTTGTTCAGATAGAAAACAAAAGAACACGAAAATATCACTTTTTATTTCATTAAAAGTTCAAAATGTTGGCCGATATTGGCCTAACAATGATATAGGCGATGTTCAAATTCTATACGGACTCGTGGGATATCGTGGCAGTGTTTAATGAGTGCATCCATACTTTCAGGTTGGGGAGTAAACACAACAGATAAAACTGGATCCTTAGAAAAAAGTCTAATGACGTCAAATTATTAGATCTAGCAGGCCAATTTATATGTCTTCTTCGCCCTATCCATTTATCTGGAAACTCGTCGTCTAGACATTGCCGAACCGGAAGAACATAGTGAGGAGGAGCGCCGTCTTGTTGGAAATATATTTCAGCCTCATCAAGTAGTATCTATAGGCTTTCCATACTCTTCGATTTGGTTTTAAATGGTTTCAGTGATAAGATTGATGGTATTTTGCAACATATCCAAATAAGGTCTTAATTCAAATTTCCATTAATAAACAATGGCCCGATCACTTTGTTTTCTAAAATGCCTGCCCCTACATTAATTTTTTGGGGGTACTGGGTATGCCCTTCTACAAAAGCATGAGGATTTTCATTGCTCCAATACCTGCAATTATGCTTATTAACAAATCCATTTAAATAAAATGTGAATTCTTCACGGAAGCAGATATTCTTTACATGAATGGTACTATCATTAATCGCTGCTGACATTTGTTCACAAAACTCAACTCGCCTATCGGAATCATCTTCGGTTAACTTTTGCAATATTTTCATTTTGAATGGATGAAATTTATGGAGGTTAGTTGACTGTGTGAACGAAGCCTAATGAAATACCAGTCACAGCAACAATTTTGCGTATTAGGATTTATTCCAAAATGACCCAAAACTTAAACTTGAGCGGCTTCATCCAAAACTCTGATGATCACGTTTTTTTAATTGCAACAGATCCAGTTTCAGTG
This sequence comes from Acanthoscelides obtectus, assembly GCA_963669975.1. NCBI lineage: Eukaryota > Metazoa > Arthropoda > Insecta > Coleoptera > Chrysomelidae > Acanthoscelides > Acanthoscelides obtectus. Next base: position 63,577,169 of record CAVLJG010000006.1, read on the forward strand.
GACTCGCCAAGCCGAGCACTTCGCTCTCGCTGACTGCGCCACTGATGATGGCTACCGCAGATGTAGCCGAAAGCTCTGGATCAAATCCAACCCGACCATGGCTCAACAGCCCGAAAAACCTATGACAGAATTAGCCGTGAAAGCTTTCATACTTCAATTACAACAGATCCAGTTTGAGTAAATTTAGTAACAAGGTCCAAAACATACCTATGCGAAGTTATTTTTCCCCGGATCTCTGGCGTTAAACGTGTCGGCAGTTTGTCGAGCAGATTGATTTTGGGCACCATAAATTAGAATCATTTCAACTCTTTCGGCTAGTACGTGAACCATTTTAGAAGTAACATCCGAATCAATGAATTAATTTTCACTATCCCAAGATTGGCACAAAGGTAACTGACAGCAAATTAAATTCTTTCTTCTTCGGGTTGTTATTTGGTTGTTGCCACCTCTAATCTTCCGAATTCTGTTTATATTGGTGGTTTCCGTTTTAAATTATAAATGAATTGTAGATTTGGCAAACCCTGACGGGCAACATTTTGAACACTTATTGAAATAAAAAGTGATATTTTCGTGCGTTTTTTTTTGTTTTCTATCTGAACAAATTAAGTTAAACAAGGATTTTTCTAATTTTCTCAAAAACGAATCGGCTGATTTTGAAAAATCAAACTTCAAAATAAAGGACTTCGAAAGACTTTTGAAACAATCTATTACTCGTTACCCCTTGTCATATAAAATTGTGAAGTGAATGACCCTGGAGGGCCTAGGGTGAAAGGAGGGTGCAGTAGTTTTTGTTTAAAAAGTTGTCGCCCTTGACAAATCTTTTGAGGTGTCTCCGCGTTTTTCTTTTAATCAGTGGTTTTCGATAAATCCGTGGTGGGAAGTTTTCAAATGAACACTCTGTATGTTACCAATCGGAAATTCAATTTATTATTAATACATACCGTAGTTTTTGCTAAGTCCTGTCTTCTTATCAAATATCACATTGGCCAAATGGACGTGTCCAAACTTGCTGAAGTACTGTTTCAGCTCTTTGTTGCCTACTGTCCACGGGACGTTTCCCACATACAATTTGTACAGGTTGCGAGCTGCATTTGATGCCATTTAAGATTTTTTGGTTATTTCCAAAAGATGGATGCTGTGATTGCCCACGAGATCGTGGATATCCAGACCGGCTGAAGAACCTAGGTTATTCACGTTATGCACCTGAAGTAGAAGGCATCTTCAAAATTGCGAATATTAATTCTGACAAATCATTTTAAAAATATCAGAGGACTAAATATTATTTCCTCTCTAGTCCCACAACAAAGAGCCGTATGCTGTATAGTTATGACCAAAAATAGCAAGCATTCTCATGACATTTTTAAATACATTAGCTTGAGATATTCACTGTATTGCATTGATAATATATGAAAATATAATCCACACAAGTATATAGTATGATATATTAGACAGATACTTTCATTGATATGATACAAGAAATAAAAACAGTTTATAAATCCTGGGTACAGAGCCAATAGAGATCAATTGGGATCGATTTATACAACACTCTCCATTATTGTATTTCTAGTTTGCGAGGTGGCTTTAAGAGGAGTATTAGAAATAATGTTAAAATGTAGCCCATGTACAGCATACAGGATTTTTTGTTTAAATCAAAAGCATACATTTTAAGTCCGTACCTGTGATGCATATTCAGGGTGTTCCTTACTGATATGCGAATATTTAAGGGTGTGAATCTACATTATAAATTATAGTCCAAAAATGTTTCCTTACAAAAACTCGGGGTGTTGAAGTTTTAGGAAAAAAATGAAAATTAGTATTTTCAGAACCGCTTCAGATATTTCACTGATATTTAGTACATAGTGAAAATTAATAAAGTTGCATATTTTTCAATGCAAAAATATTTTTTAGCTTTAACAGTGGCGTGCGTACGGGTATTGACTGACGACATTTTTTAAGAAAAAAATGGTACGCCAATGGTTTTTTGCCAAATAAAAATTATTTTTGAATTCCTCGTTCAATTTAAAACAAATGATCTCTCCTGAATTGTTTTCCTTCGATGCGCCATTTTTGAGTAAAAAAAATATTGTCCGAGAAAATTAATGTAATAATTGAAGAATGCAATTTAGCAATAAATATCTAGTTGCTCTGGAATATGTTATAGGCTTTTGACATCTGACAAGTCTCTGTTATTCAAATCTGTTCGCTGTGACATCTTTTTCATTATTTAGTTTTTACAATCTTGTTAATAATGATGAATTATTCAAATGAAGAAATGGCGGAAATGCATTACGTATATGGCCTTGCCGACGGTAATGGTGACCAAGCCAGACGGATTTATCACCAGAGATATCCCGATCGCGCTTTACCAGATACTCGAACCTTTTCTAATATTCATCGTCGTCTTTTTGAAACTGGTTCTGTCCGAAAAGGAACATCTGAAGGTAGACCTCTAAGTGTGATAACACCTCAAATAGAGGAAGCAGTACTGCAGGAAGTCGAAGAACATCCTGAAACGAGTTCGAGGAACATTGCTAGACACTTAAATATTTGCCATCAAATTGTTTGGAGAATTTTAGTGGATTTTTTGTTATATCCTTACCATACTTTAAGAGTACAGGCATTACTTCCCATTGATTTTCCAAGGCGTGTGACTTTTTGTCAGTGGTATCTTCAAAAAATTTCACAAAATTCGAAATTTGAATCAATGATTCTGTTCACGGACGAAGCTAATTTTTTCCGAAATGCCATTCAGAATTTCCATAATAATCATTTGTGGGCAGAAGAAAATCCCTATGCCGTAACCGAAACCTATTTCCAACACCAATTTTCGGTTTACGTATGGGCAGGAATTATTGGCAACCACTTTATTGGCCCATTCTTCTTGCCGGGACGACTTGACGGACAGACTTACCTCAATTTTCTTCAAAAACAGTTGCCTTTACTGCTTGATGATGTTCCGTTAGTAATAAGAAACAATATGTGGTACATGCATGATGGTGCACCAGCGCATTTCAGAGTAGAGAGATCATTTGTTTTAAATTGAACGGGGAATTCAAAAATATATATTTATTGGAGTTGATGGTGATCCTTCCCTATTATTAGATTGAGTACCAGAAGGGAAAATCGTAGAAGTTTTCGGAATGCTGCTATTTAGATTCTGATTACTGCTACTGCTTCCCAGGCTCCCTAAAACAACAAGTCATATTTATGTATAGCTCAGTTTCAAATAAAGTCTGCAACGTAGCTGCTAATCGAATTTTTTAGGCAGTTATTGTGCAATGAGGGGACTGTGCTAGGAGCCCATATTTATAATAAGGCCCCGAGGAAAAAGAAAAACAGACAACTGATGCTCAGAAGCCAGCAAAAAGTGGTGATGTGCGTGGTCTGCACCTAAAGAACGGTGTCGCCCGATGCATTACTGGTGGTGGCTGGTATTTCGCCAATTGATTTGCTGGCTGATGGAGAGATGTACAATCTATAAAAACAGCGCCGAAGCTAGAAGCGAAGAAAGAGGGGCGTTTTTTGTCAGATAGCAGGAAAAATGGGATGCAACATATAGATAGACTAGAAGGCTGATCCCAGATACTAAAACTTGGATTGCAGGGGAGCGGTGCGGATAGATTTCTGTACTGCAAAATTCCTCACAGGACATCATTGGTTTGACAGCTACCTAAGAGGGTAGGGAAGAAAGAGTACGCCAACTGCGTATATTGCGTGGTAGAGGAGGATACTCCCAATCATATATATAAAAACCTTTGGCATACGATTTTCAGTCAGTCAATACCCGTAAGCATGCTACTGTTAAAGCCAAAAAGTATTTTTCATTGAAAAATATGCAACTTTATTAACTTTCACTACGTACTAAATATCAGTGAAATATCTGAAGTGGTTCTGAAAATATTAATTAATTTCCATTTTTTTCCTAAAACTTCAACACCCCGAGTTTTTGTAAGGAAACATTTTTGGACCATAGTTTATAAAGCAAACTAACATTAATTTTTCATGTAGATTCACACCCTTAAATATTCGCATATCATTAAGGAACACCCTGTATAATTGTCTTGATTTCTGTGTTTTTTTCTTAAATTGTTATATATTCTTCTACCCTTATTGCATAGCTGGAAAATAATAAGGATAGTGATCTGATCACCATAATGCTCTCAGCTCTATGGAACTAGCTATTGTTTACTTTGTGTTTACTTGTAGCAGCTGAGTGTGTTGCTTATACGCCAATATATTTAAGCTATGTGATTTAACACCTGCTTCTGAGACCTATCAAAGTAAGACAGCACGAACTACATATCACCTAACAGAATTAACCACTGCGATAGTGTATTGCTGATAGTGCAGAGTAAATCCTGGTAGAAGAGACCATATAAAAATCCTTTGAGTGAATTGTCTTTGGGCGACAGCATGAATAGATGGGGCGAAAATCTTGCATTTGTGGGATAAATTTGCCAATTTCCAAATTCAAAGCTTAGTACCCTGTTATTATTGTTGATGTTGACAAGTGTCTTGATTGAATTTCAAACCTTTCTCTATATAAGACTCTGAAGAGTTCTACTTTCGTCCGTGTGACCACAGCATCTTCTAGGCTTAGTCTCTGGGTCAATGAACAAAAGTACAACAACTATCCTCTATCCAAGGTCTGAGATCTATCAAAGCGCCATCTAGTATTAGAGTCGACCACTGCGAGAGTGTATAGCAACTATCAGTTGGACCTGTAACGATCTCGGTTCGCGTTACTGTTAGAGGCTGACGATTCAGGCGGTATAGTAGATGTGATCTAATCGCCATTGAGCATGCTGCTTTCATCCATCCGACCGAGGATACTTACTATGCTTTCATTCGTTGTCCCAAAGACTAAACCTACACCATGCTGATCAGTTGTCAAAAAGCACGGAACAGTTATTCATTGTTGGCTGTCTGTGGTTCAAAAGACGAAAGCAGCATATTTAGTTATCTGCTTCAGAGATGACACTAGCGCAGGCCATTAATAGCTTCTAAGGTCTAACATCCACCATAGGTAGTTGTGCCATTCCTCCATAGATGGCCCTCACAGCGAGTACTCGTGGCAATGGCTAGCGACTAGTTAGCATACAAGTGACAAGTATGGCTATCAGATCCTATTATTTCATTTTTCCTACATTATATATACTCTGTACCTGACACACCAAATCCCACTTGGCCAACAAATGCTCAATAGACCAGTCTGAACTTCTCTCCTGGTAAGTACAGACAAACTTTGCTGCAGGATTCTTCTCCAGCAGATATGAGACAGTCACCAGTATATCCTCAAATGTGGCAGGTTCAAAGAAACAATCTGACCCCAGAACAAGGTCCAGTGGACAGAGAGAGTCTAGATCACTGAGAAAGAGCCCCCAGGTTAGACCTACTACTTTAATGTCTCTGCCTACAACTAGGTTGTTCAGTTGACAGCTGCGTTTGATATGGGCGAGAGATTTAGGAAGGGTGGCCGAGTCGCTTAGGGTGACACTTGCGTTACACTTTGCTGCTAGGATACCTGAAACAAATTTGTTTTTTGTTTCAAAATGCACACTTATTAGAAAAAAGTAAAAGGTGTCTCAATAGGGACTACAGGAATTTAAGACTCAAGTTAGACTTTTTATATTGCATATGTGTCACTTAGAGACCAGGGAATCGAGTTTTAAGGTGAAAACGTTTGCTGTATTGCTGGACTTCTGTAATAACGTCTTGGGCCACCCCAAGTTCTATACCTTTCTCTAGTCATTGCAGCATGTATCTGAAATGATTGGTCTTTTTGAAGGACCTTATCCTTAGGTCGCTGTATTTGGTTTCAAAGACCTGCTGGCACTTGTTCATCATACCCCATGTTCAATGGGCATATCTGGAGATCTTTGACGACAAGAACAGGGGCTGTGTTGAGCATTATTGAGAGTCCATTGTAGCTCTATGAATTTGGGGACGGGCATTATATTGTAAAATAAGGTTCTCGAACATTTGAAGAAATGGTAAAAGATAAGGTTCTAGTGTCTCCATATGTAATGGTAGTAGAAACCATAACAGCTACAGTTTGGTGTATGTGGCGTTCAAATGAAAGCTTCATATTAAGTCTTTCTCTGCGACGTCTCTTGACTTGTGCGCGTATATTATGTATTCCTAAACAGGGTCGAGATAGGGAACATTGCGATGATGAATGGTCTATCAGTACAAGTATGTATGATGATGAGCACCAGTCAGAAGGTGCGACGCAGAAACAAGTAACGTAAGTCAGGTGCGTCTACCTCTAGGAGCTATAGTTTCAGGCGCGATTACACCTGGATCTAAGTTACGTCTAGTTTTCATCAGAAGAGGTTTGATGGTGTAACAGTATATCCAGCAGATACTAGAACCTCACATTTGTGCCATATCTTCAGAAGCGTGAGAATATTATCCATGAATCCCATCAGCGTCCGACTCATAATGCATCATCTTGGATCCGCTCCTGGATGGAAGCAACTGCTGCCATGGGCGCCCGTAGGGGGCCAGGGGAATCCGGTCGGACCTTAAAAATTGCATATTTAGCATGATTTTGTGTACAATTTTGAGGATTTGGCCCCCACTGACAAACATTTCCAACCCTCCCTTTAGGGGCAGGTACATCTTCACAAAAAGTTATCTCTTGGCGATGATCGGTTCTTCCCGAGACAAATCCCGAGGGACGCCCACGGAGGCTACTGAACAAAACATCTAGATTCTCAGTATATTTTTCTATCATCAGTCACAAACCTGGAAGTGCAGTTCCAGAACCCAGCTCCAGAACTATTTTTCCTGATAATTCGTGACGATTTTCCCACAAGAACCAAGCAAGTGCTGGTGCTGAAGGCCAAGTGTAGAAAGAATAGCTGGCTTGTAGTAACTGTAACAATTTTGTAGATAGTAAACATCAGTTTCAAGTATCTTAGATGATCAAATAGAGAAACTGTATAGAAAATGTTACAAAAGACAAAGTCCAAAACTACTTGAATATATTTGACCCCGGCTAGCTCATGGTGACCTTTTTTTTTGTCCTTAATCAAGGTCATTTGAGGGTTTATTTAAAAACAAATGATAACAGGTAATAAACCCTGGAAAAGCAAATTGACCAGTTCACTGAATTTTCTCCTGAATATTATAAGTACATATTGTATTTAACATTGACCTTAGAAGGTTATCTAAAGGTTAAATGTCTTTTCAAATCCCATTCCATATTTTGACTGATCCTGAACCAGCTTTAGGGGTACCTAGACAAAGTGTTAGGAGGAAAATGGACAAGTGGTTTGCAAGACAACACTCTCAGAAATGGACAAGCATCTCCACAGGGAGCTCATTGTAGTTCTAAGTGTTGGACGTTTTTTCTTATCTTCATATAGAGCCAATCTAAGGACTGCTGTCTGGCCATAACTCATTAAGGCGCCATCCGCACGCGTTAGGCGTGGCTGAGGATGCCTTGTTTGAGCGCTGCAGGATAGAGGAAGACGCAGACTATGCTGGGGCCCATCATTTTGGACCCCCAGAACATGGCGAGGCTTGCGGTCTAAGGAAGGTAGAGGTGCACAAGGGCCCGTTTAAATGGCTTATGCTTATGGTGGCCAGTAACATCATCATTTCATTCAGTCATTGACTCAAAATATGAACAGAACAGGCAGGGTAGTGCCTCTTGGGGCTACAGTTGCCGTTCTTCCCTGAATGAAGACTAGCTGTGCTCTACAGTGCCAGCTAGAATAAGTACAGTCTTCTTTATTTGAGTATTCAATAGAGTTCTGTGTTTCACCATTATCAGCCCCCTGCAGCATCAAGTGAAAGTGCTCTGCAAGGACAGAACTAACCTCCAAGTCACAATCATGGCAAAAGTTTAGAACAATTTGAAATGCATGATAATAATATTAGTTCATTATAAATGATAACAGAAAAAACCAAGAGTGCAGATTTGACAAAGTCAAAATGGTTTGATTATATTTGATCTTTGAAGGATATACTAAAATCTTTCAGGATATACATGGAATTAAAATAATACGTAATTGTGTTAAAAATATAGGTTCTCATTTGAAAAAAAAGACCTTTATCTCAGGACCTTGACATTACACTGAATGTTAAGAACAAATTTATGGTAATTCTCTAGCTTAGCTACACCAGCCTTTTCTGTTTCACCATCAGAATAGGCACTAGGTTTGGGTTGTAAATGAGATTAAAATGCCTGCAAATGGGTTAGTTGCAGAATATTGTAGATATTATCTGGGTCTTAAAAATTATAAAAAACACCTTAATCATGGCATTTGCAGAATGGAAGGGATCCTATTCATTCCACAATGTTGCCATATTGAAGAAATATAACATGTGCAATATTATAACAAAATCAAGAAACATGCCCTTGGTTTTTTAAGATATCTATTAATGTCCCACCACCATTTACATCTCTTCCTTTAAATAAATCTGTCTTCAATATTCCAATAATATGAATGCAGCACTAGCTACTTCTAGGTCTGACATTTCGACAGACTGCAGCAGATACATTTGGAGCACTATTGAGCTGAATATTTCAAGTGAACATTCGCTGGACTCAAATCACGAACTATGTAATGTAACACTTGATGTGAGCATTACATTACAGCGCTCGGCTTCAGTCAGTCATCGCCTTTAGGCGTTATGTCAGGTTGTGTCGAGTTCGAAATCATACATACAAATTTAATTATCAAGAATATCCATCGACATGAAAACCTATGAAGTAATGAAATCTGGCAACATAGCACAGCCTTTGGAAACAAACATTCAATAAAAACCTATTATATAGTAAAATATTTCAGAACTTTCATGTTTGCACGCATTTTCAGTCCAATTTCCTTCATTTACACCCAAAAACTAGCGTTTGAAATCATTTTTCATCGAAAATGTATGGTACCGCTAAGCTAGAGAATTACCTAGCATAAAGAAATAAAAATGAAGACAAATAATTTGTATGTATTACCACATACTCCTTAAGCCCTAGCTCCTAGCTTATATCTAAGCTGTACAGTACACTATAGATGCAGTTGTCCTTTTATGAGAGCAGTGAAAATGCATAAATTAATTTTAATGTTTTCTTTATTGGTTCTGTTCTATCAAGGACCTACATACGTCGGGGTGTTTAAGTATTAATTCATGAAAGGAAGAAGATACCACTGGCAGAAGTTAGTAACGTGTTAAATGGTTAGTAAACAATATCTAGTTCCCTGAAACATGTTATACTGGTACCTCAGGAATAACGATTTCCAACTTTTCCTCCTGAGAATCTCCTCTATTGTTGTATTTCGAAGAAAATACGAATCTCTTTAACTGCTCTTGATGTCCATATGACATTTGATGGTTAGGTATTGGCACACGCATTAAAAACTTATCTAGCAGACATTTATTTACCTGTAGCTGATATATTTGTAAAGTATTCTTATAAGCTGATTAATGAGATTAGTTATATAAGAATATATCACGCTTTCATCAAAATCCGTTGGAAAAAACGTAAAAATACCATGAAAAAAAGTGACTGATGAATGCGGTTAAATGACAAATGACATTTTAGATAGAGCTGTGCTTAGCCAAAAAAAAAGGCTGAATAAAAAATTATACATCCATTTCCCTCGTCGAATATAAGGCGGATTGAAAAGAAGGCCATGCCTTTTTAATCACATCCGTCCCATTTTCTTGACTTCGATACTTGTTTTCATTTGAATAAAGGGCGGAGCTTTTGACTACGCCTCGCTTTCAACTAATAAATGTATGGTAGATCACGTGCTTTACCGAATGTTCACGTCCTTTTCTTCCATCTTCGACCTTGACATAATCTGTGCCTTGACTATCGTTAACCAATATTTTGAAAGATGACCTGATCAAAACAAAAAACCAGAGAAGTAATGTTCAAAGTTTATCAGAATATTTATCAGTATAATATTTGTTTTGGCTGACTTAATAATACCAAACAGTCTTATTGATTCTGATACTCTATTAATGTGATCTGCATCGGATGACAATGAAGTGATAAAATGAACTGGTAAGTTTACTAGTGTGTATTTTTTTAAAGGCAATGAAAATGTTATGTATTTTTCCAGTTTAGAAGACGTGTTGAAAGAGCTAGAACGTAATCCAGTTGAAGACTCTCAACAAATTATTCATACACTATCTAAGATAAAATGTAGCAGAAAAGAAGATGCATTTTATTTCTATGAAACCATTTTACCAAAGATATATGAGCTGTACAAACAGAACTTATGCAGAAAAGATATTTTTTATCTAGCTTTGTTGAGTAATGATAACACTGAGACTCTTCAAATCTGCCTGAAATATGACAAAAAAATATACAAACTGTGTATTCAAGATACTACATCTCTCTATGAATATTGTATTTACAAAAAACAACACTGGATTGAAAAATTAATAACAGATTACTGTGACTACAAGAACATTTTATCCAAAACAATATATGAGACTGTTGAAATTTTAAAGTTGATCCAAATATTGAGTGAGCCACATATAGATTTTGAGCAGCTAAAGCCTATTTTAGATAGTGGACCTTTTCTACACATTGATCCATTTTGGCAAAAAGCTATAGGATTTATAAGACATTTTTTGCATATAACTAAATTTTGTGAAAACTTACAGCCTTCACTTGATCTTACAGAATTATTTTTTTATGCTAGCACACACTCTGTTTTGGAGACATTCTCAAATTACTTCAATTTGAATTCAATAGTTTATGAGGATGTTTTGATTGAGGTAATTGAGAATGAGAGCATTTGTGAGAATTCAAAGTACTCAAGAGAGTTTACAGCATTTCACATTTTCTCAACTATATTCAAATGCATAAAAAGCGAGATTCAAGGTATAAACATTTCATTATCTGTTACCAGTATAAAACAAAAGTTACTGGACATCAAGGATAAGCTATGGCAGATCAGTCTGTTACAGAACATATTCAGAATAATTTTTGTCAAATCTTGCCAATTGAAGACATTTGAAACCAAGGATGAGTATATTTGCAAAGAAAAAGATATACGTCTGATACTTTTCCTTGTAAAAGAAATTCTTGATGAACTGCAACAGCAACAAGTATATGACAAACAATCCAAAGAGTACAAAGAAATGCTAGAGTTACATAAGTGTGTGACTGATGGGTTATGGCGCCTGGAGTTGGTACACAGAGTCAAAAATGAAAGGAAGTTCAAAGATAAATGTTTGAAGTATATGCTTGCCCCACCAGAATCTCTCATACAGATGTGTTTGAGACAGAAGGATTTTGAAAGGACATATCAAGTTATAAAGGTAAGTTTTTTTTATTTTTAACAAAAAAAAGACTGGTTTGCATGTGTTTATATCATCAAGATTTTTTGCAATTTCATTCATTTAAAATTGATTAAATAACCAAACTTTTAAAATTGATATATTAAACCAACTTTTACAACCTAGAAATATCTAGCCTCTAGTTAGAAAAGGTAAATATGTATAAAATTGTGACAGTCATTAAACCCCATTCCACCTATGTCATCTAAAATCTATTCTTAGTTCAAGTCTACTCTAAAGAACCTCATTATTCCCAATTTTAGGTATCTGGCAGAAAAATTCAAAGAATTTCAAATAAATTCACCAGTACCCTTTAAACTTGTTATTACAGTTCCTGTTGCAAAATCTCTTCTTAACGGACATTTACTGCCTACCTTCCCACCAAATTCTAGGTTTCTAGTAGAAAAACAAATAACTTTCATACTGACTTGCAAATGCCTCCATCCTCCAGTCATCCAGCCCTGTTGCAAAATCTATTCTTAGCTATCCTTCTGCTATATTTCATGTTCATGGATCAAATAGTTTTTAAGATTTCATGACTAATGTGTGTGGATCTTTTCACTTTTATATATCTGCCCTTATCGTCTCCTTAAGTCACCCTGGCGTAAAATCTGTTTTCAGATGAAACCTAACCATAAACTACAGGGTTTGTCCGGAAAGTAATAGGACTGAGTCGATTTAAAAAAAATTATTGAGCCAATCGTTACAATTCTTTAAAAACTTTAAAAATAGGCTCCTTCTGCGTCGATGCAGCGCTGCTAGCGCGATTTCCAAGCATTGAAGGCGTCACGGAAGGCATTCTCCGGAATAGCCTTGAGAGCCGCGGTGCATGCTGCTTGGATCCCCTCTGTCGTCTCAAAATGCTTGCCTTTCATCGGCCTTTTCAGACGAGGAAACAAAAAAAGTCCGGGGGGCCACATCTGGGCTGTAGGGCGGCTGCGGAAGCGTTGGGATGCCGGCCTTGGTCAGGTAGCTGTTCACAAGAAAGGCGGTGTGATTTGCTCATTCTTCCCTTTTTTGGGCGAAGCGACGCCGTCGTGTGCCACTCGGAAGATCGCCTCTTTGTCTCGGGATCATACTCAAAGATCCACGAGTCGTCACCTGTGATTACGTTATTCAAAAATTGGGGGTCAGTTTCACAGAGGTTCAAATTTTCTTGGCAGACTTCCACTCGCCGCAATTTCTGGTCGTCAGTGAGCACTTTTGGGACCATCTTCGCGCACACCTTGCGCATGTTCAAATGCTGTGTCACAATGTCATGAACCACAGATTTTAGTAAATTTAACATCTGGGCAATTAAACGAATACTTAGTCGACGGTCTGAGTTCAAAACTTTGCGCACACGAGTCACATTATCGGCGTTTGTCGAAGTCGAAGGTCTTCCAGCACGGTCATCATCAGCGACCTCTTCCCGGCCCTCCAAAAAGGCTTGGTGCCACCGAAACACACCACTTCTTGCTAAAGCAACACCTGGGTAAGCCTGCTTGATCATATCAAACGTCTCTGTCGCAGATTTACCGAGTTTCACACAGAATTTAATCGCGTACCTCTGCTCTAACGAACGCTGCATTTTCGGCTTGCACCACTCACAGAAACACGTCGCGCGAAAATGCCTGTCCTGACTCTCCAAGTGGTCGGAGACAACTGACCAGCCGCTCATTCGTTAGCTAGGAATGCCCTCTACGGAATCCAGTCGGTGCGTGCACGCTTCGAAGTACAGTCATGTCGGAAGAAAATGAGTCCTATTACTTTCCGGACAAACCCTGTACTTCTCTATCAAATTTCATGTTCATAGATAACTTCCTTGATTAATGAGCATCTTTTTGCTTTTACATCTATCTGCCCTTTGCCCTATTTAATCTAGCCCTGCCGCATATACTGTTCTTAGCTAACATGTTCTGTCCCCAAGCTACTTCTCTGCTAAATTTTTTATTCATAGTCAAATAGTTTTCAAGATTTTGTGATGAGTGTGATTTTCTCTTTATATATATGTATATCTGCTTTTAGCCCCATTAATTCAGCCCTCTTGCTAAATACTTACTTAGCTGACACATAATTTGGGCATAAAGTAAGTTTTGTGATCATAAGTCAAATAGTTTTGGTCATACATCTATAAACTAACTTGAAAAGTGATAAGGTATTAAATTATATACAAAACACATTCCTACTTCTAAGCTGGCATAATTTGAAATATTCAAGGTTCTTCAGCTTTATGAATGTTATCACCACCTCACCACTTAGGGATATAATTTCAAAAATTTCTTTAAGCTTGCTCATTTACATTATAGTAAAGCACCAATTATTAAAAAATATATATTTTAATCCCTAAGTGAAGAATAATAGCACACGTTTGCCCTCTATTTCATTTCTTGTTACCTTCAACTCAAACAGTAAAAGCACCTCTCGATTCATGCTCTTACCGGGCTTTAGATCTAAGGAATAGACTGTGGAAATGTTAGATCCACGAAATTTGTTTATATCTGAGTAAGAACTTTATCTTGATAGGAATGCAAAAAATAAAATATGTTGGACACAATTCGGAATTGTTTTTCAACTATCAAAATTGAAATTCACATAATTCAAAAAATCTACCTCATAAAAGTTTGTACATTTCAATTGTATTTTCTTTATTTGATCAGAATATGCTGAATTCAAGGAATAATAGCCTTTCTGAATTTGATGGTAACCAGTCCAAAGTGGTTATAAAATTGTGAACCCCATCTGCATATAATCAGAATAGTTTGGAATAGTTTCATATTGAACCCAAATTAAGCCAATAAGAATGTTTTTAAGGATGCTTAAAAAACATATCAAAGAACCTTAAAACCTTAGCTTACTAAACTGCTGGGGTTTTGATGAAATTCTGTGAAGAACATTCCTTTCATGTGAAGTCATAAGCGGAAAAACAAAAAGATTCAAAACATCTTCAAACTTCGATTTTCAATTTTTCTAGAGTTTCTGATCATTTTTTAAATTTTTTTTTTTATTAATTTGAGATTTTTGGAAATCCCCAAACTGAGTCAGTCTACTTGTCTTCATTATTTGTTCAACTTAATGAATATGTGATTCAGATGTTTTACTAATAAAATAAATAAATGGCTCATTTGAGATATGTGATAAATTAGTCAACAGGGTTGTTTTTTTATACCCCAACTACCACGAAGGCCTATGGCCTAAACACCCATGGGGTACCGTGGGGCTTAATGGGGGTTATGTTTTAATCAAAATGTTTAAAACAAGTGTTTTAAACACTGTTTAAAACAATGAAGGTGTTTTAAACTGATTTGTTTTAAACTGGTTTAAACACATTTTAAACACTGTTTCTTGTCGTTTGTGAATGATTCAAGTTTTTTTTAATATTTTTTAAGTATGATTAAAATTGATTTTATTTTGCAAAACGAAACTAAAAGGGCCATAGGTTAAAACACATATACAAAAATATACTTTATTTTTTATTAATTAATCAAACTTGAAACTAGGGACTAATACTAGTGGAAAAAAATCTGTTTCTTAACGAACGAGTGAACTTAATAAACTGCATTGAACTCTAATACTAGTACACTACAAGCAGCAGAATAATCATATAATATGACTATGTATTTACTTGTATACCTAATAAGATTAAATAAGTTACTTAACAAATTTCTATAAAAGTATACAACCCATCTTATTTAATAAAAAATCAAAAAATCCTTAAATTCATATTTTTAAAATATAAAATCATGGAAAATGTACATAGAATAAATTTTTAGTTTTCACTACTTTTACGGAACTCCAAGTAAAAAATGTACCTTTTTGACAATTCTTCAAGCTACTCAACATTGAGGAAATGGGTTCGGTATCATCATTGTCGGTATCAGAACTATCTGATATATGAATATTTTGTTTTTCTAACAAACTTCCTTGTTTAAGTTGTTTACAATTTTTAATATGTTTGTGCATTCTAGCCAATCAGTGGCACTATATCCATATTGCAGGTTCAACATTTTGATCTTTTATTTATTTTCGAGTCAGATTTGGCATCAGTCTCCTTAAAATATTTCCACACGGGATCCTTTCTCGTCCCTGTCATTGCCTTTCTTTTTTTGACGATCTTTAGTGCACAAAAACAAAACACACCACCACGCTACGACACATTTGATCGCAACGCAACGCGAAAAATTACCCAAAGGCAAACGGTACTTCCCCGACGTCCGCACGGTAGTTTTCCGACGTCCGCTTTTAAATTAGAGAGATCTGTTAGAGGTGGATCAAAAATAGTAACACTTTCAAGGAACTTCATTAACGTTGCTAGATTTATAGGTCATAGTTATTTAAATTTTTTTACTGTTTTGAACATGTATTGTGTATTAACAGCATTTTAAACATGTTTTTTTCAGCTAAATTTGAATGTTTTAAACAAAAAAAAAACATGATTTTTGTTAAAAAAAATGTTTTTTTTCAACCCTTTCCCTCAAGCTATGATTAGTTGTTTATTTGTTAGTGTTTTTTTTCATTTCTAGATATTCCCACTGAACAACAAATTCATGCCATTGGAAATCGTATATCTAGAGAAATTACAAGACCTAAAAGACTTAATGAAAAAGAAGTTTAAAGCCAAAGCTATCCAAATGAGCAACCCTCAACTATCTGCAATGGAAGTCACTGTTGAAAAAACTGTCGAGCAATTCTTCAAGAAAAATTCAATTGTTGTAAATACTCAACTAGACGAGATTGTAAATAACCTTTCAAAAAATAACAACTCTTTCGTTCATTTTGTAGCTAAGAACGAAGTTTTCATGAATATGTTTGACATAGCCGTAACACAACCCAGCAGATATGAAGACTGTGAGACACTCTTGCAACTTGCTTTTGAAAATAATACTTTAGATTCGAATGTGGCGTCATCTTATTCAAGATTCTGTAAGAAAATCTTAGATACGTGCAGTGAGAGCAGTACCAGTGCTTCGAAACTTTTAGTTTCTTCAGAATATTATATAGATATTATGAAACAAAGAAAAGAGAATGAATTTTATAAAGAGCTTGCAAGTCTTTATGATGAATTCCATGAACATTTGTATTCTAATAATGAACCTGGTACAATAAATCCTAGCCATCCAAGTCATAGATCGTTGCTGAAAATTAATAAACTATGCTCTGAGTATCTTGGTTCCAATACTGAAGGTACCAGATATCTCTACAAACTTTTTGGTTACCTAAAGGCATTCTCAAAAATATTCTTTATTGAACAAAACACATCTGCCATAGTCTCTAAAGGACATAACAGTCCGTACTTCACAATATTAGACCACAATCGTTCGCAGCTAATGGGAAAACTCCTATTTGAAAGGAAGCTAGAACCTGGGGAGTTTGAAAAATACTTCAACAAGTTAAAACTTGATTTTTTGTACCACGTAATTGGAAACTGCTTTCCTACAATCAACCTACATACTCAGGACAATGTTACTAAAGAAGAACTGTATCCTGATGTGCATTTGTTTGAACCAAGCAGAAGTATTTTAGCTTATATTCAGAAAAGAAATTGGTTGTTAGCTTTCTTGCTTATTGAGATGTTCGAAATCACAGACTTCAAGATAGATGTCAGCGAAGTGAGGGTACAAGTGTTTCTTAATTACCTGAATCTAAATAAGATTGAACGTTTGAAGGTTCTGCATGATAACAACGTAATAATAACGTCTTTGCAAAATTGTATAAACACACAAAAGGTCGTTAGATACATCAATTCGCAAATTTTAAAACCAGAATATATGACAACCTCACTGTATAGCACAACTTCCAATGACAGCCTAGAAACAGCTGAGGAGTTGTTAGAGCACACTTTGAAGACAACAAATTGGAAGGCCCTGTATGATATACTTGATAGCTTACCAGAGTGCAGAATCAGAAAAAATCCTACACTTCAAGATCTGAAAGATAGAATAATCGTTGATATGGTTCAAGATATGTTTGAGGTAGAATTCTACAAGTACGTGAAGTTTATAAACAACACTCAATTGAGGATAGATACAATCTTGAATAATTTGACACAATGGCCAGGAACATTTTGCATAGATGTATTAAAGAGAGAAATTACACGATACGGAGCTGACGAGAATTTGAAATTGAGGGAGCTTCAAAAGTGGTTGAGCATTATTGAGCTAAATGAGGAACTTAGAAGTATTTTGAATGTTTCCATGTGGTCTTCAGCTCATGATTTGTGTGAAATGCAAACGGAAAGAGTTATTCAGAAGCTTATGGAATGCAGTAAGGTAAGATAATTATGCATTTTCTATTCTGCTTTTAACATATAAACATATTTTCGTTTCAGATAAACCTACTGTTAGACTTGATCAAGTTGTACAGGATCAATGACAACTTACTAGTATACATAAACTACAACTATTTTCTAAAAATTTTTGATACAGCTGAGTCATTGGAAGCAATAAAACTTTTACTTGACAATCTACCATATGAGCATTCTGTGGGCATTTGCTACAACCTCTTGAGGAAACTGAAACAGCTAGACCATCTACAATTTGTCGTTCAATATTTGATGCATAATGTGGATGACAGCAACCTTAGGAGCGTCGAGTTGAGTTTGAAAATGTTAACAGTTTTCACGCAAAATGAGCTAGAACAGCTGTTGTGTCTTATTTATAATCCTCTAAGTATAATTGAAATTTTGATCATGAATACTAAGTTAGATAAGTTGTCTGCAGTCTTGAACGTTGTTAAGCCCCAAGTGCCTTATGCAGAAGCCAAAGATAATAGGTAAGCATATTATTTCATGGCAAGTTTACTTTTATACCTGTATCAGTTTCTTTTTTCATGGATTCTTCTCTAGTTACTATCGTTGATTGGCAGTTCAGTTGGCTAAATTTTGAAAATGAGGGAGTAGAATACTCAGTAGAAATCACCTGAAACTTATCCTGCAATATTCGAGCTGATAATTCTCCATCTTTGTCTGGCCGTTAAATGAAACCTCATATGCTTGAAATATTGTTTACTGATGGCGACGTTTCGGCCTCAAAAGTGGACTTATTCAAGCACAACAGTGTCAAGTGAACTTGAAAATGGCAACTGTTAATTGTACTTGAAAAAGGCCATCGCTATGGCCGAAACGTCGTCATCAGTATTTGAAGCACATGTAGTTTTATTTAGCGGCCAGACAAACATGGAGGATTGTCAGTAGAAATTTTCCCATTACTTGGTTCTCTCAAATTTTGACATTTATTTTGACACTTATCAAATACGTTTGAGTATGTATTCTTAAACACAGATAGAAAAGTTGCTCCCGAGTCATTCTCGCCGTCGTCGTCCATCTGTCTCACTAGACGAAGCTAACTTTGTAATGAGACGTCTTTTTGATATGAAGAATCCAGAAACACATGATTTTGCCATAAACGTTAACACTGGCATAATATGGGATCATGTCCCAGAGAGCATTCCAACTACTGCGCCTACAATTGATCCCCAGTTATTTGTTCTTCAGTGATAGGAGCATCTGGCTGATCAGTCGAAACGTAACAAATAAAAATTCTAGGTTATCCATTGAAGCCATAGATGAATTGTTGCGCAGATATGCTGAAAAATCACTGGATTTCGACGTGATAACCAATCCAAATCCACGATTACTACGCACTCCTGAACATAAGTTGATGCAATCTCTGGATTCTATAAATCTGGATTATGATTGTAATGGATTCACAATGCCAGAAGAAGTGCCATCGAAGGAAGATTGGATACCAAATAGTGAAGTTATAGATTGCATGAGATGTCAGAAGGTCACTTTTTCTATGTTCAATAGAAGGCATCATTGTAGGAGATGTGGACGGGTTATTTGCTATAATTGTTCTATGCATAGGATGCAGGTAAGTTTAGCTTGACCTCTAGGAAACTCCATATGTTCCAACAAGCACTTACTTCAGAACTAATTCCACATTATTTTTTTGCGCATGCCCGAGATAAGTACAGTTCAGAACTAGTTGCGCACGATTCTTTTGGAACAGATAATCCCATGGCTTATTGTCGTAAATATAACCTTGAAGTAAAATTTAAATGATCTAGTTTCCGTATTCTAGACGTGAAATTTGAGATAATTTATTGTTTTTAGATGTACTGTAAATATTTATATGAAAATTGGGAAATAGAGGTGGCAGATTTAACAAGAGATGAACAGCTTGGTGAAATACACATTTCAAAACAATCTTACGAAGTTTTGCCTTTTTTAGAGCTGGAATGATTCATAATTTTGAGTTTTGTCCCACGCAAAAAATAAGATATTTGAATAAAAAAAAATTAAATGAAAAACCAAAAGAGGTGCAGCGAATCTATTTTGCTAATTAATTAGCACCATTCATTAGATTTTTTGTACGTACTAATTTCAATTCTCGGCATAAAAGGTTGATTTTGATAATGAAAAAAATCGAGCCCGGCCCTGGATTTTTAGCGTCCGTCAAGTTTTACGTTATTCCTAGGTAACTTTATCGTACAAAATTTCAACAAAATCGGTTCAATAGTGCCTCATATATGTGATACTAAAGTGTTTAAATGAATATCCGTAAAAACTGAATTTAGAACTTTTTTATTTTCTTGATCCATACTACCTATTATTTTACAATATCCATTTAAGTACGGAACTCTGAATACACTGGTACTAACTGGAATCTAAGAGATATTTCTGGCGTTAGTACATTTTGAAGAGTGTTTCAATTGTTCCTAACTACACTAACCAATATTATGAGCATTTTCACTCCCACAGTATAATAATAACAATAAATCTTTATTCCAAAATAACAGTGCATGATTACTATGTATTTATTATACACTGTTAGGTGAAATATACGTCACAGCGTCGTCGAGACAGAAAAAACAAAGAACATGGTATAACATAATAGATATTTTACATTTCAAAATATTCTTGAAGGTCATTATGGTTCTAAGTGCATTAACAATTGATAAATACTCTTTTTATATTATATTCGCCAACCTTTTAATTTCTTGTGGTAACTTATTATATATTTTAATGCAGCTGTAATTGACATTTTTTTCGGTAACCGTGAGATGATGGACTGGATACAGAATATTTATATTTCTATTTCTTGTGGGTTACCGATATAATTGTAAATATTGTTAAATATAAAAATTAGAATCTCTTGAATATATATTGCGGCTACAGTTACTCTTAAATTTTCCTCTGCAAATTTGTCCAGAGGAAAGTTTTAGGATGCACCTCAGCATTAACTTCTGCACTAGAAAGATCCAGTTGGTATGGCTACTATGCCCGAAAAAAATTATTCCAAAACGAACAATGGACTCAAAATTCGCGTAATATACCATTTTTACAGTCTTGAGGTCTAGGTACTTACTTAGTAGTCTAATGCTGTTACATGCGTTGTTTAACCTTTTTTATAGACATATGTTTAGCCCAGGAAAGTGCTTGGTCAATATGAACTCCCAAGAATTTTCCACAGTCTGTCAGAGGGACTTCTATTCTTTTTGCTAAGGTGATGTTTGTAGCTTAGATTTTTTTCTTAACTTAAAAACAATCGCATTTGTTTTTGAGGTATTCAGGGATAATCCACTACGACCAAACCACAAAAACGCTTTCTCGCAGAGAGGCTCAAAGTACTTTCAGCTAAATGGTTGAAATCTTGGCCAGAGACACTAGTACACTAGTGTCATCACCGTATTAGATCGTGCATACATTATTTGGGCTTGTAATACTAGCACACAGATCGTTCACAAAAAACAGAAAGAGGAGAGGCCCTAAGACGCTACCTTGTGGAATACCTCTTTCTACCGTTAACTGTGATGAAACGGCTGATATTCCATTCTTTGTAATGAACACTCTTTGCTTACGATCGGTCAGATAAGACTTAATCCAGTTGGAAGCACTTCTCCTTATCCCGTATGCGTCGAGTTTATTTAATAGAAGATAATGATCCACACAATCATAAGCTTTGGAGCGATAAAAAAATAGACCCAGTGATATATTATTTTCAAGGCATTCTATGATGTTGTGGCTGAAAGAATAGATCTCCGTGTTGATGGATTTCCCTTTTACAAAGCCATGTTGTGACTCTGCAATTAAGTTATTACAAATCATATCATGCATAATTCTTGAATACATCACTAACTCAAAAAGCTTTGCAAAACAAGAAAGTAAGCTTATTGGCCTATAATTTAGCAAGTCACTAGGATCTCCTTTTTCATATATAGATAGAATTACAGCTAATTTAAGTTTTTCAGGGAAAATACCGTACTTAAGTGAGTTGTTTATTATCTGAACCAAAGGTTCCAGAATCACTTCTAAGCAATATGTTAAAATACTAGCTGGAATGCCATCATCATCACTACTCATTTTATTTTTAAGTCTTTTGCCCAGTTCTGCTAGCTCTAGAGCTAATTCTAGCGGCATACACTCTTGCACCCGGTCTAAAAAGTCATATTGGTGCCTGTGACAATATTTTAATTACTTCATTAATACAGTATTTATTGAAATAATTTGCCATAACTTCAGGATCACCCGGTATAACACAGTCTTCTCTATTTTGACCTTTTATCTCCTTTACTCCACACACATTTTGATTTATTATCTGACTCTTGTATACATCTTTGATATGACTTATATCGGGCATTAGCTAACAATAGATTGTACACTCTTCTGACTTTGTTATATCATGGTTTATAAGAATTGTCACTGTTGCTTATAACATATAGGACATCCAGTCGGTCCCTACATTCCTTAATATTATTATCCGTTTCCTGAGAATGATGTGGGTTAGGGAGCCTTTTTGTCACTTTTACTGTTTTCATGGGAAACGATTGGTCAAAAATAGATTGAAATATACTACTAAAACAGTTGCATTGTTTGTTTAGATCATTCTGAGGAATTTGAAGTATTTTTGCCAGTTTACAGATCTGAGGCTAGTTAAAAAATTCTTTATTTTCAGAACTGTATATCCTTTTCTGTATAACATCACCAAGTTCGTGCATATTAACCTTCATTGTTATTTTTTGAGCAGTGTGATATGAGATTAATGAATTAATGACACTAGATACATAAGTTGAGATATTGGTGAAAATATTGTCAATACAAGATCCACTGGTGGATGTTATGCGTGTGCATTGGAATATAGTTTGATATACCATAAATCATATGAATTGAAAAGTGAACATAAAAGTTGTTTGTTCAGACTTTCCTGAGAAAAATCTATATTGAAATTACCGGCTATAAAAATTTTGCCACTGCCATCACGGATTTTCAGTAGAATTCGTTCCATTTTTTTCTAAAAACACATGCATATTACCTGAGTCTCGAGTACAGATTTTTTAAGACATGCGGGTTCCGGCTAAACCTTTAGCATTTTTTGGTTATACTGTAAGGTAATTATTTAGAAACATCTATTTTCAGGTGCCTTCCTATGGCGATATTCTAGTGAGAGTATGTGAGGACTGTTATCAACACACATTAGGCAGTGAAGCCTCAGATCCAGGTGACAGTATGTCAACAAAATCTGTAGTAAATGATCTTTGGCTTCTCTCTGATTATCCAGAACATAATAATATTGTGAGGGAGGAGTTTTCTTATGAACATGCTCCTAGTGTTTCTCTATGTCTAGCTCTCATGAAATATCATTCCAAAACTATAGAGTATCCAAGGTGAGTAGGATTATAGCTTGGCTATTTAATTTTTATTCTAGACTATGGAGTTATGGATTTTTGCAAAGTGCTTTTATTTTAGCAGACATATTGGTAAGTTCTGTATCAAGAATATAACTCATATGCTTTTTTAGATTTCTTTTGGACCAGTGTAAATACATGTTTGAGTTGCTACTACCTTCTCAAGAACCTACACAAGAAATTGATTATTTTCTTGTCATCAAAATGTTGAAGTAAGTATATTTTCTTTACTAAACATGCTGCCTTCTTCCTTTACACATACAGCTGTTTCTCGGGAACTGAGATATTTACTTGCAATAGTCAATTCTCGTTATATCTGTCGCTTTGCTGTGTCTTATTTCGATAGATATCATGCCTCGAATCAGAGATCAAGCCTAGGCTTTGATGATTAGTTACAAAAAAAATGTGAAACAGCTGTTATGATTGGCTGTCTGTGTTCAGGCGGACGAAAGCAATATGTATAGTTTATTCAATGGCGAGTAGACGACATCCACTATACCGCCAGACTCGTCAGCCTCTAGCGCACACAGTGGTGACTGGGCTATCATCTCTTTAGTTATGAATTATTAGTAATAATAGTAGTAGTTGCTGCAGAAAGATTTACAGCACAAATGGCTACATAAACAATTGGAAGTAATACAACACAACAATAATAACCTCAAATCATATGGTGCATCGTCATATTGGCAATTCTAACATAGTTTCTGTTTTGATTCAAATTGTTTAGGCTAGTTTGTCATTTTATATCTGGATCTAATTTGTTAAAATCCATTAGGCCTTGATGGAAAACCGATTTCATACATATACTGTGTGTTTTTGCGTTTAAATGGAAATCAAGCTTGTGTCTGGTCTTATAAATAAAAATCATGACTAGGTATTTAGTGAAATTTTTTATGTTAAGCCTTATTTATATTTATTTTGAAAAAGTTGTAATATTTAAAAAACGGAATCATTAACCAGATATAAACATTTTGCGTTATACAAAACAAAGTTCGGAAAACAGTTTTATTATAAATGATTTTCTTACTGTATAGAATTAAACCCTCGGAAATACCTCATCGATAGAATACTTTACTACTAATTATACAGATAATTTTTTCGTATTGTAGTTCAAAATTCACCCTACTGTCAACAATTATGCCAAAATATGTGAAAAAATCTACTACCTACTATCTAGTGTTTTTGTCTCTAATATTTACGTATACATTTGTAACATTTTTTTTCCAATAATCATAGATTTTGACTATGTTCAATTTCAGTCTTTTAGATATTAGCTGATACAAGTTTTAAATCACTATTCATGAGAGAGATACCTGATTCAAAATTTTGAGCATTTACATAAAGTAATAAAGTATCATCAGCATGCTTCCCCTCCCGTCTTTAATTGTCACCAACGGGTTGGCTAGTTAGTTTTCAGCAGGTACAACCTGTAAACCTAACATGCCCCCCCTGGATTTTGCTATATGGGCGGTCATGATCATCAGCAAATATTTAGATTGTGCAATTTTTTAGTAAATTAGATAAAATATTTATATAGAAAATGAAAAGAATTGGTCGCAGGATACTACCCTGGGGGTTCCGAAATTACTTTCCATCTTTGATGAAATAACGCTATTTATCCTGGTTACTTGCACCGTGTTGGTCAAATAATCTGGAATCCATTTCAATACTTTTCCAGCTACACCACATGTTTCCAATTTACTTAAAAGTACGGCCCTATTCATTGTTTTAAATGCTCTCTTTAAGTCAAGGAACATAGCTATCTATCTATTGCTCTTCTCCAGTTTTCTGTCAATAGTTATAGGGCTGTTTCTGTAGAACGTTTCTACCGAAATCCTGCTTGTTTATCTACTAAGATTTTGCTTTTTTCTACGAATATATAACATATTTCGTCTTGAACTATCGATTCTAACAATTTCTCAACATCTGGTAGATCACTTACTGGTCTTAATCCATTATATTTTTGGAATTCTTTACTTTGTGGTAGAACACTCCAAATTTATAGGTTAGCAACCGTTCTTCAAGCTACAGTTGATCCATTTTTAAAAAGGATACTCCATTATATCAAAACAGCGTTTCATGATACGTTTAGAGATAACTTCAGAAGAATTATTGTTCGATTTCAAACTGTTCACGTTCCATCTTAATTCATTCAGTGATACGTTTCTAAAAATTGAATCTTTATGTTTTTCTTGGTTGTTGATGTTCAATGTGTCATTTGTGCGAAGTCTTCATAGTCTTAACAACGTCGATGCCACTTTTCACGAAATACTTATTTAGTTCAATAACTCAGGGATTAGTTTTAATGGTATTTGCAAATTCAACCTGGTTTAAATTTTCATTTGGTTTCGAGTTGACCATTTTTTCAGCGTTTTCCAGATTTCACACTGTCGTGTTTATTCTTGTTAATTTGTTCTCCATATTTTCTTTTTTTCGTGATAACATAGACGTATTTGTTCCTCAAATTTTTGTATTCACACCAATCATCCTCAGATTTTGTAAGTATGAATGTCTGGTACTCATTTTGTTTGTTTGTTTCAGATTTATTTAGCATTAATGCTACAATATCTATAATATCCATATTACACAGTAATTACAAAATATATTATGTCTTCAAGACTATATATTTTTATATAAAATTTCACTACTACGATTGTCTCTCAAATTCTCAGCATTTTTGATATTTGAGTTATACCACGGCGTATTTACAGGTGCACAAACTACTTTTTCGTCAGTTGCAAATTTAAACAAATTACAATATTTTGCGGTATGATAAAATCCACAGCACGTGAAGAAACGCAGTTTATCGATATATTCAAAAACAGAGCAAACTGACATATCTATGGAGATAACTCCCTACTCCATAATATATTTAAATGTGTTGAGTAGACTTCTAATTGCTTGGTACTTTGTTTTCATTTTTTTATTATAATTACTTTCATGTATACCTTATCTTCAAACTCTTTTTGTGACTTAATTGGCCAATAACTTTAGTCACAATTTTTTGGCAATCTTGCTGATTTTTTGCAGCTTTTTAATATCGTGCTTGGTCTTACACTGAATATTTATTGCACCGTCTTTTAGTTCATAAACTTTTTCAATTCCTATTTTCAAAGTGGCTGGATTTAAAAATTTAGCAATATATTTGTTTGTGCTTTTGTACTCTGGATATTCATTTGGCTTGACTATGACTGCATTTATCGATTCTAATTTTGGAGAAGGAACATGCACACATTTTCTCTTGTTGCTTCTTTTACACTCATTGCCATTTTTGAGCTTTTTACTATACATGCTTGGTTAATACATCACTTTTTTCGTATAGCTTTTTTATTAATTTTTCTGGTATTAAAATCGTGTAATCCTTTAACTTTGAAATTTCTGTTGAACTAAATCTCTTTTTATCTCCTAGGTTTAGACTTACATTTCGTGCTTTTTCACCATCTTATATGCTTTTTTAGCTTCATAGCGTCCTCTTGCAATAAAGGTTTTCCTTATATTTTTCATCTTGGCTTTAATCCTCTTCACACGTTTGGCCTGGTTCCAACATAATTTTTGTATTTATCAAAAGCTAAAAAATGGTCTTGCAATGCCAAATCCTAACTCGCAGACTTCATAAAGTGATGTTAAACTAAAAACTATCTGGAATGAGGATTCCCTATCACCTGTCTTCACCACACACCGCGCAGCAGGAGCCCTAAACACCGCTTTCCAACAAGCAATTAAAAAAATCCCACCTCAAAACTATCAAAAATCTTCTTACACTCCACAGCTAATTTCTGCGTAATCCGCAAATTTTTATAGATCATTGACACTAGCAGCAAAAATGTCATCAGTAGAATGTAATCTTCCAAATGGTTCCTCTATGGCTGATAGAATTCTCTCGCAAGCAGATCTGTTGAGTCTTTTAGCAGAAAGGGGATGTCTTAACCTGTTGCCTATCACTAATACTCATAGCAGAGAGGCGTACATAGATGCGCCAATTTTGAGGAGACTCAGGGATAAGCTTTTAGAAAGAGAACAGTGGAATTTGGCTTTAGAAGTTTCTACAAAAGCTGGATTGGATAATACAGGTAGGAGTTTATATATATACTCAAATGTTAGGTGCTATCTATTTATATGTTAAGTGTGACTTAACATACCTGAGTGAGGTCTTGACAGTTTCATTTGTTGGCTTTGTCAGAAGGTTTCTTGTTTTGGGCCTTTGCAGGCAGAATCATTAGTATTCAAAACCGAACGCATTTCTATCTTCATTTTTTTCTCCGTCTCTAAGGGTGAGAAGGGAGGTGGGGGTTGAGGTCAATTCCGTGGAATAAAGGCATATTTTCAAGATTTTTTGTGGATACAAGTAATGCTAATTTATTCAATTAAGTACCATAACATAATATGACATTTAGACTAAATTCCGTTCAATTTGTAAAGTGAAATTTATAAATAACCCGTTAGAAGCAAATCCCCGGAGGCAACGCCTAAAAAACGAATAAAAGTGAGTATTAAGTGAGAGGTTTCTTAGGTGGGTTGTTTCTCAAGATAACTAGGTTTACAATAGCAATACGTTAATGGATGTTTGAAGAATATTTAGGAATAATGGTAACATTAAAATTTTCGATTTTTCCTATTGTTTTTCGTGGTCGAAAATTACACATTTAGAACTCTTTCAAATATTGTCTCTAAAAGTATCAACTTTACAGAAGGCCCCAAAAAACCTAAATATCCTTTGACAGTTTTTGGAATTTACTTGAAAAAAAATATGTTTAACGTAAATTAGGGCCTAGCATCATCCAGATTCGTTATAAGGGGCCGTTTTTGCATAAAATTATGCTCCAATCGATTTGAAATTTTGAGATTCATGTGAAAAAATAAAAAAAATGAAATACCGACGTTTTGCATTCTTATTTCAGGCATATTTGCGACGTGGGGTAAGAGCTGTCTGAAAGCAGGTTGTCTCCAGCTTGCCAGAGAAAAATTCCAAAGATGCCTAGATAGAAATCTGTATACAGAAAACCTGGATCATACCTCTTGTGAAGACTCAATCAGCAATAGTACCTTAAAATCCAGAACCATGTCCAGACTGTCACTTTTGAGCACCTGTGACTGCAAACCTACTAAAAATCCGATACTTTTGGACGAAATTGTTCACATACTTGAATCGAACACCAAAACTATTGATAAAGAGATTCTTGTCAGAGCTAGTCAGCAACGATTATCGGGATCTGTATCACCTTTGAACCAAAGCTTCAAACTGTCAGGACCGTCCGATGTTGCTATAACCATCTTGAATAAGCTGAAGAATTTGAAAAGCACCAGTGCTGGACAGTACCAATCTGAGAATGTTAAAGAAACTAGTTCAAACAAACCGGTCATGGACAGGATCTTTTTCGACGAGTGTGTTTATTATTTGACCAGATACGGTTCGCATTTGAGCCTGATGGAATTTTACCTTAGACATGGACATTTTGAGAAAGTTTTGAACTACGTCTTAGAAACGCAGATAAGCGCCGAACTTTTTATAGACATCTACATGAGATGTCTTAAGGATGGGATTATCAATACACTGCAAGAGCATATGTCCATCATTGACTCTAGTTTGGAAGTGTGGAAGGTAAGTTAAAAGTTTTTTTTTAATAAATTGGTTGTTGTTTGACAAAAATACAGAAATCCACTTGCTCAATTGCAAGGGTCAAACTGTGAGTGTGGAGCAATGGTGATATAGTTATATTTGTTAGAAAATAAGCTTCATAGTTAAATTATACAAGCTCAATATATAAAAAATTCAAAAATTTCCCATTACCGGGAGACGGTGTTGTAAATTTTGATGCCACTGAAGATACTAGATAAGGACAAAACATATTTTTCAACCCTATGGTGCTATAGGATTACGTTCCTAATACACTACTTGACCACACTATTTTCAGTGTCAAACTCCATTGAATTTAGCATATTTTTAAAGTAGTAAGGATTGCATTTTTTTATACGGATTTCACTTCAAATATAAAAACCAATTTTTTCCAAAACAAATAGTTTGTCAAGAAATTCCCAAAAGGCCCTTTTCATAATTCAATTTTCATTATTTCTCCAGGAGTCAAAATTTCCCAATATACAGGATATCCAGAAATAACACGTCAGAGTGACACGGGAGGTAGATTGGCTTCAGATCAATCAGATAAAATCAGCATGAAGTTGGTAAACGTTTTCTAATTTTCGAGATACTGTCACTTTTAGGTTTTTTCAAAAATCACTACTTTTTGCTCTTTTTTTTGCCTGTTATGGCTATTAAGAACTTCTAACTTATGAGTTTCTTCCTGGGCTACCATTAATAGTTGGTTGAGACAACCGAGTCTTCATTCCATTGAAAACTAGCACGGTATGCTAAAAAAAATTAATACATTTTGTTTCAATGTGACAACCTTTATTAAAGTGTGACTAACTACTGTGAAAAAATGTACCAGACTGACTGACTGACCGACTATTTAATGCTCTTTCAAAAATAGTATAAGATTTGTAAGTTCTTTCTACTGAAAATTGAAAAATTCGAAGTTTTGTCATTGAAGTCGTAATACTTGCGAAATATTACAAATAAAACATAAGAGCAGCAGTCTTGTGTATCCAAATCACTAAGGAATGAATCGACCTAAACAGCGAAAGAGCTAAATAACACGTGTGTAGCACTAACCCAAGGAGCAGTATTAAATTAACCCCACGCGTGCGATGCGCAGGTACCACCCCTGTTCCTTGTACCGATCGAACAATGAATGTGAGAGCGAGATAGTTAATGACATGTTTAGGTTGTTTCGTTACTTAGTGATTTGGATGTAAAAGACAGCTGCACTTATTTTTTATTTGTAGTATTTCGCAAGTATTACGACTTCTATGAAAAAACTTGGAGTTATTCAATTTTTAGTTGAAAGAACCTGCATCTGTTCTACTATTTTTAGAAGATTATATAGGTTAGTTTTTCAGATCATTTGCCGATTCAGTCTGGTACATTTTTTCACAGTATTTAGTCAAACTTTAGTAAAGGTTTTCACATTGGAACAAAGTGTATTAATTTTTTTTCGGCAAACCGTGCCAGTTTTCAATGGAATGAATACTCTCAACCAACTATTAATGGTAGCCCAGAAAAAAACACATACGTTAGAAGTTCTTAATAGCCATAACAGGGAAAAATGAGCAAAAAGTAGTGATTTTTTGAAAAAACCTAAAAGTGGCAAGATCTCGAAAACTAGAAAACTTGTACTAATGTCATGATGATTTTATCTGATTGATCTGAAGCCAATCTACCTCCCGTGTCACCCTGGCGTGTTATTTCTGGGGACACCCTGTATACGCCACTGGTGTTGTCTCAGGCGCAAAAAACTTTGAGTGTATTGGCAGTGTTACTGCATGAACATTTTAAGACGATATTACAAACCACTCCAAATATATATAACATATTTCGGAATTGAAACATCAACTCCCTATATCTCGAATTGGGGGTCTTTTAGGTCTCACGGTTCACCACTATTTTCTGAACTACCCTGTATTTAACAGTTATGGTTTTCACCAGTCCTCAAAATGACAGTTCCACCTGTTTTTAGGATTATTTAAGGCATCTGTGCAGGCATCTAGAAAAGCAAAATATGTTGCATTCCTTGTACCAGCTCCAGCAATATATGGGAGATTATATAAGGGCTGCTATGACTTGTGTAAGGTTTTATCAAGAGAACATTTCTACTTTTAGCGACCTTATTAATAATACGAATTTTTTAAATAAAGCTGAGGAACATCTGAAACATGTTATTGAACAGGAGCAGTGGATAGAGGTAGCTGCAGGTATGGAAATATCAGGAAACACTTTGCTTTGTATAATTGATATTTTTTATATTTATGATTTTATGGTCATAAAGGTTTTTCATCTTAAACCCCTGGGATCTAAGATGGTCTGGTAGTATTTTTCTAGCGAAGCAGCCGCGTAGGCGGAAGCATAAATACCGGCGGACTGGAGCTGCTGTAAGGTGCTTAATGACACTTTGTTAATCCGATTGTTGAACTCCCTGAGATTGGCAGAGCTGGGAAAAGCCTCCTCAGGCAGATTGTTTCACTATGTCGATACCCTAGGGACAAAGGAGCGATCGTCCCGGCCAGTTCTGGATATCCGAAGTTCAACACGATTAAGATAGGAGGCCATACTCAGGCGGGTCTGTCTGAAAGGTTCATCGTGTGGCGGTATGATACAGGAGAGGTCTGAGGAGCAATGTCCGTTGACATAGCTGTAGAATAGAACCAGATTGCCTGTCGGTGTGAAAGGGCCCTGAGACTCTGTTAGAGAAAAGCCATCGATCAGTCGGATTACCGTCTCCTGAATAACATCGAGCATGGATCATGCACTCAGGGCGGTAGTACTCTAAACACGTGAGCAGTACTCGAGAGCCGATTTTATGTAGGTCTTGTACAGAGTAAGGAGGTTATGTGGAGAAAAGTACTTCTTAGCTCTAAACAAATAGCCTAGCTTCCTCCAAGCATCTGACGCGATTGACGAGATGTGTTCGTGCTAGATCAAGTCCTCGGTGATCCGGTAGTTGGGCTTCATCTATTATGGAGACTCCATTTTTTTCTTCCATAATTTAACGGATATGAGTGCTGCATTTGAAACGCTTTGAAAAATTTCCAGGTGACCTGGCTGACAATGCAAACTAGGACACAGTTCCAACAGTC
Source organism: Acanthoscelides obtectus (assembly GCA_963669975.1). Taxonomy (NCBI): domain Eukaryota; kingdom Metazoa; phylum Arthropoda; class Insecta; order Coleoptera; family Chrysomelidae; genus Acanthoscelides; species Acanthoscelides obtectus. The sequence goes on from CAVLJG010000006.1 coordinate 63,608,831, forward strand.
AGCTTGATGCTTTCACTTTCGCAGTGATCTGTTCTGGTAATAGACGGCCCTTTGCGCTGACTTATTTCGATAAACCTTGCGCTCTGAATAGAGTTGTTCAGCATTCGTTCGTTGTCCACCGAAACCATGCCAACACCATTCTGAAGAGTTGCTAAATAGCACGAAACAGCTGTCCATGGTTGGCGGTCTTTGGTCGGACAAACGGAAGCTATATTACTAGTTAGTGATAGAGTGCAAATTCCTTTAGGGATCATTTTGAGGTCATATTTAAGCTCATGTACAAATTACTTATGTTATCCCAAAACTTTTTTTAGAACCTTTTTCCAAAAATGAGTTCGCGGATTAAGCCATGCCTAAAACCTCCCTCGGGTATAAATTAGTAAATGTACACATTTTTGTGACTCTTCGTATTGTGATTGAGACGTGATACTTACAGACGAGATAACATTCACCGTTATAACGGGTGATTTTTTAACAGAATTCTTTTTGAAAGTTGAATAAAACAGCTGAAAATGCATTATGTATACAAAATCTTTTTCGGAATCGATTAACTGGTTCTTGCCATTTACTTTTTAAAGGTTACTTCATGCAAATGTTGACCACGGCTACGTTTGAAATAGTCCATATGGAATGTCTAATTTTTTACTACTTTTTCCAGCATTTCGGCCCGAAATGCACAAATAACACGTGTTATGTTTCTTGTAAGGCCTCAATAGTGCTGGGCTTGTCCATATATACCAACGATCTCACGTAGCCCCACAAAAAAGAGTCCAGAGGCGTCAAGTCGCATGATCTTGGTGGCCAATTTATAGGGCCAAACCGAGAGATAAATTGCTCACCAAATTCATTCCTTAAAATGTCCATTGTTTCACGTGTTGTGTGGCATGTGGCGGCGGCTTGTTGAAACTACATGTCAACCAAGTTCAGATCTTATTGGGCAATAAATCGATGTCCCCCCCCCCTACTGAGCGAGGGCCGTGGCAAATGCTTGTTCCGGAAGTCGTTGTATCCAGTATACAACTTCTTCCCGTCCAAGTGATTGTGCACGCGTTAAGGAATACCTCAGTACCGATTGCCGGGTGGCGGTACAAGTCCGCCAACGGGCCACTTTAGGTCTATTTAACATCACTAGCACGTAAAAAGAAGGTGGTAGACAAGGACCAGTCGACCGAGGCAGTACCACCCGCTAGCTTTTCCCAGGGTGTCTTATAAATGTCCGCATGTTTCCACACCTAAGCTATGCAGTCGGTTATCTACCAAAACAAAGAAATTAATGATGATGGATCCCTCGAGCACTAAAAACTCCGGACGTAAACTCACTCCACTCTCGGAATGTCCGGGTGGAGGGTGGGCTCGAGGGAACAACATCGAAGATAAAATTTGTTTTTCGAACATCTGCGGGATCAACAGCAACATTGATGCTGTTCATCACTACCTGCAATCCAATCGTCCCGCCGTGCTTTTCTTGGCGGAGACAAAAATCTCAGAGACTGCACCGATTAACCATCTCAACTTCCCAAACTACGAGGTGCACTCCAATCTGAGAAAGAACGGGGGAGTTGTGACTTTTGTCCGCAGCAGTCTTTCCTGCTCCAGGGAACTTTCTTTGGAATCAGACCGGAAGGACATTCTGTGGCTTCGCCTCCACTCCTAAAACATCACCCAAATTTATTTGCTGCCTTTATCGCTCTCCCTCAAACCATAACTGGGATGACCTACTCGAATACCTCGCCGTCCAGATCGACTTCCTGAACATCAATCACCCCGCTTCAGAGGTAGTTCTTCTCGGTGATTTCAATGCCCATAATGAGCTTTGGTTGGGCTCAAATAAGACCGATGCAGCAGGTCGTGCAGTCGAAGCGTTCGCTCTTACTCAAGGGCTGACCCAGCTGGTGACGAGCCCTACTTTTTTCCCCCGCGTCTCGTCACACGCCAGTAGCCTGCTGGATCTCTTTCTGACCACGCATCCTGCCCCTTACAGCACTGCTGTCCTGTCCCCCCTGGGTAACTCAGATCACGGTGTTGTGGAGGTTAGGTTTCGGTCAGAAGCCGCTGTGGCAGCAGAAACTCGCACAGGCCGCAAAACTTGGCATTACGGTCATGCCGACTGGGAGGGGCTCAGAGACTTCTTCTCTAGCTTTCCTTGGAGAGATGTCTGTTTCACTGGCGCGGATGCGTCGACTGTCTGTTCTTCAATAACCGAAATTATCCACGTCGGAATGGAGGAATACATCCCTCACACAGTGAAAGTTCCTAAACCAGGGTCCAACGGCTGGTTCAACAAATCGTGTGACACAGCTCGCCAGCAGAAGATCAAGGCCCACAGAACCTACTTACAAAACCCCACTGTAGAGAACAGACAAGCCGACGTCGAGACCAGAAACAAATATACCGATGCGGTTCGCAATGCCAAAAACCAGCATGATATAAAAGTTAGGCACAGGGTAATGTCGCAGCGCAATGGCAGTCGGTCTTTCTGGACGCTGGCCAAGCAGATTGAAAAGAACTTCTCACACAGTAGCCTTCCACCACTTACGTGTCAGGATGGAACTATTGTATTCGACTCAAAGGCCAAGGCGGAAGTGCTAGCCAAGATCTTTGCTGCCAACTCCACCATGGACGTTCCCACCAACGCCCATGTGCCGTCAATTCAAAGGGTTCCCCACACTATGCGGGAGGTAACATTCAGGCATAAGACCGTAAGACGAGTGCTCTTGTCTCTCGACATCAACAAAGCTTCTGGTCCGGACTTGATTCCTGCCATTGTACTGAAGAGATGTGCAGCGGAGCTTGCTCCAGTTCTTTCACGTCTCTTCCAGATATCTTATGAATCCGGCACCTTCCCAGAAAACTGGAAATTTGCTCATGTACAGCCCATCCCAAAAAAAGGATCTAAAACCGACCCTTACAACTACAGGCCTATAGCTCTGCTTTCTGTTATAAGTAAAGTGATGGAGAGGTGCATAAATCGCGAGCTTCTGGACTACCTCGAACGTCATAACTTGATTAGCGACAGGCAGTACGGTTTCCGGCACCAACGATCCACAGGGGACCTCCTAGCTTACGTCACGCAACTGTGGAGTAAACTCATCTAGTCTCATGGTGAAGCTCATGTCGTTGCTCTTGACATCACGAAAGCGTTCGATCAGCTGTTGCACGCTGCCCTCTTAAGCAAACTTCCATCCTACGGCCTCCCAGAAAAGATTTGCAGATGGGTGGCTGACTTTATCTCTGGCCGCAAGATATCCGTCGTAATTGACGGATTCTCCTCTTCATCCCACAACGTCAACGCGGGTGTTCCCCAGGGATCGGTCTTGGCTCCAACACTGTTTCTCTTACATATCAACGACCTCCTTTCCTGCACGATCAACCCAATCCACAGCTTCGCTGATGATAGCACTCTACATGCAGGAATTCAGAGTGACAAGCCGATCTCTGCCGCTGAGCTGGAAAAAAGACTAGCGACGACTTCTTCTCTGACAAGAGACCTGGGGGCTATCACTGCTTGGGGACGCAACAATCTTGTACAGTTCAATGCTTCCAAAACACAGTACTGTACTTTGTCGAACAAAAAGCGTCCTAGCGCTCATACAGTTTCGATGGACGGTCGAGTTCTACCAAAGAGCCATTCATTTCGGCTGGTCGGAGTCCAGATCGCCGAGGACCTGATCTGGCACGAACACATCTCTTCAATAGCTGCAGCTGCTGGGAAAAAGCTAGGCTATTTGTTTAGGGCCAAGAAGTACTTTTCTCCGCATGACCTTCTCTATACAAGGCCCAGATAAGGCGTAGCCTCGAGTATTACTCACACATTTGGGGTGCTGCCGCCCCGACTACATTGTCCATGCTCGATGCTGTCCAGAGGAGGGCGGTCCGACTGATCGATGACTCTTCCCTAACAGACAGTCTCGGGCTCTTTCGCACCGGCGGGCCGTCGGCGACCTAGCTCTTTTCTATCGCTACACCAACGGGCTTTGCTCCTCAGAGCTCTCTTCCATGATGCCGCCGCGCGATGTGCCTGCCAGACAGACTCGCCTGACTTCGGCGTCCCATCCTAACCGTGTCAAACTTCGTACATCCAGAACTGGCCGATACGACCGCTCCTTTGTCCCGAGGGTGTCTAGATTGTGGAACAATCTACGGGAGGAAGCTTTTCCCAGTTCTACTAACCTTAGGCAGTTCAAAAATCGTATTAACAAAATTTCTTTGGGATCATCATAGCAGCCGCGGTGTTCCGGCATTTAGGCTTCTGCCTGCGCGGCTGTTTCGATATAAAAAAAAAAAAATGTGGTTCGCCGTTGACGGCAACGTTTCGTCCGAAGTCGTCTGTAAAGAAAAACGGCCCGATAATTTCACCATCCCATAAACCACAACAAACGGTTTGTTTTTTCTGGATGCTTGTGCAATTCTTGTATAGCATGTGGCTGCTCATCACACAGATGCGGCAATTGTGTTTGTTCAACCAAAAGTGACCCTTATCGCTGAACACGATTTTTTGATAAAGCAGCGGATCTTCTTCGAGCAAGGCCCATTCACCAAAAATTCGACGTTGTGGTAGGTCATTTTTCAAATCGACACGTAAAATTTTCGAGGTGGTGGAGTAACACATTCCCAACTGTTGAGATCTGCGGCGAATGGATATTTCACGATCTTCATTAACACTGGTTGCTACGGATGCAATATTCTCTTCGGTACGCACTGTATGCATGCGAGTCGACGGTTTAATGTCCAATAAAGTAAACTTGGTACGAAATTTGGTAAAAACACCTAAAATTGTGGTTTCACTAGGTCGATTATGACGATCATAAAATGGCTTTAAAAGTCGAAACACATTTTTCGCAGACCACGAATAAATTTCTACGATTTGCAATCGTTGTTCCTTTGTAAGTCTTTCAATGATAAAGTGGCATAGTATTCTGAACAATTTTGACTTTGACAGATTACGCTTGGCCGCCATTTTATATCAGTGCTGCCAACTTGAAAAAAAGTCCATAAAAATCACCCATTATATTGCTGCATTAAAATATTGAATAAAACATATCTGTTACCAAAGTAATTATTGCATTACTTTGAATATTGCATTCCTTTCTCCGAAACTAATCTCATTAAAAGTAATGCAAGACGAATACTCTCCACGACTTCCACGCGAGCGGAGCCGCGGGTTTAGGCTAGCCTTTTATAAACTAATGACAGCACTGGGCAGGAAGTACAGTCAACCTACTTGACGCCCAATTTTTCAATATTTTGACTTATCCGTTTTATTGATATTTTAGTTCGAAAGCTAAGTTCTGCATCACGAGACAGTTTCGAAGAAAAAGGCATAGTGAATCACTCACTGGTAATGAAGATGAATTCTAAAGACATTAACAAGCATATTAACACAATTTGGTTGCAAACAGAAGTTGCAAAATTTTTAGCAAAGTGTGAGACTGACGGTGTTAAACCTACTAGAATATTGAGAGACCTACAACCGACAGAAGGTATGTATGAACTTGTGCTATTAAATAGTTAATTCTCTCTAATATTTATACCCAGTATAATTTTTTTTTCAAGCTGTTGCTATTGCCTCTGATGAAAATATCCTAAATATGATCTTATGAACAATTTTCTTTGGTTTAACAACCTTTTTTATTGTTGCAGAAAATTCTTCAAAACCTGCAGATGTTAAACTGAAGATTCCGACTCTATTTGGGACTGTTATTGAAAGAATTCAACTTGCAGTACTAGTGATAATATGTGGGAAAACAGTCGAAGAAGGATACGACTTAGCTCACAGGTAAGATCATTTTGTCTAATAGATTATTTTGAAATAAATCGTACTTTTTACAGGATTATCCAAGAATTCAAACTGAAACCACTGAAGATCTACTGTGAATCCGCAAAGCAACTCGCAAAGGCGGATCGGTATTCAGGAATTGCGGAACTAGTGAGTTGTATCAAGCATTCTGGCACTAGTGATGCTGACATCACAGATATTTGTGATCAAATGTTACAGCAGGCGGTAGGGACATTGATCAAAGCAAATGTATCGGAAACTAAAGTTGAGGATTTGATAAAGTTGATGTCTGATAAGGCCATGAAGGTTAGTAAGAAATCCTTTTTTCTTATATGGTCTGTTCCTCGAGCCTCCATTATTGAGGTGAACAGCTGATTAGCAGTGACATCTTAGTATTAAAATCGGTAGTGTTGACAATAATAAATTGGGTGTGAATCACGTAAAACTCAGGAGCGTAGTTAGAACTGTTTATACCAAATATAGTCAAAAAACTGTTTACCTGACTCTATATAGTCATGCAGCTATTTTATTTATTGCATTTTTCTTTTCTTGAGTGCGAAGGAAGTTTTAAAAATAAAAGTGTTGGTAAGAAGTATGAATCAGTAGCATACAAAAGACCACAACACAATAATAATAATAATAATAATAATAATAATAATAATAATCATTACATTATACAAGGGCGAAGCTTAGCTCATGTAGCTATTCTTCCACTTGACCCAAATATTACAAAAAAATACAATAGTAAAATTACCTGCTTGTATTTAAATTTGATATTAAAGCTTCAAGCACATACACAAAAAAAAACACTTATTTATGCAGGAGGTAATCTTTCAAATAATATTTGGTGTGGCATGATGAACAAATGCGGAGATCTGATTTCTACTGGATGAAATTATATTTAAACGAGGTATAAGTTTATTGTTTAAATATAATGGTTTTCTATTATTTTCAATTTTATGTACAAGAGTGGTTAAATGATATTGGAAAAACCCAACGACGTTTAACCAGCCCATACTCACAATGCTCCTTGAAGTATGGTCATATTTTTTTAAATTATTTATGAGACGGCAACAATTATTTTGGATTTTTTGTAGTCATTTTGCAGTGGTTTGATCTGAACATGGAAAATGAAGGGTAATGCAATATAGAATTTTGGATATAACTAAGCTTTCGCATAACGCTTTTTTAAAAGATTTAGTCATGCCGTCTTTGTTTGCATATATAAGTCGTAATGATAAATAACGGTTTCTAGAGATTTGACTGACATGCTCTCGGAGTCTTAGTTTGTCATCAAAAACATCTTCAAGGTTTGTAATGGAGTCACTAAATTTCAATTTGGATTTTTCCAAAGGATAACTAGTTTTTTCAGCGTCAAGTTTCAAACCATTGTGCTTCGCATGATTTGAAATTGCACTTGAATCATTTTTAATTAGAGAATCTTAATATTCAAATTTTAAAAGATAAATACATTTGTGAATTATGTCTGACGTATATATGGTGAAGAGCAAAGGCCCTAGAACAGACCCTTGTGGTACTCCAGATGTAACATCTCTTAGTCTAGAAACATAATTTCCTAAAACCACTCTCTGGGATCTACCAGTAATATACGATCGAAAGAAATTCAAACTTTACTCACATAGTCCTAAATATTTTAGCTTTAACATTAAAAGATGATGATTAATTTTATCAAACGTTTTAGAAAAGTCGAGGACTAACAGGTCACTAGCATTACCCCTATCTGTAGCAGTGATGATATTATCAGCTCAGACAATAGGGTGGTTGTTATGCTATAACCATCTCTGAATCCAGATTGTGGATCAGAAATTAAATCGTTTTCAGACAAGCATCTTTTTAGCTGGAAAGAAATGATTTTTGCAAGGAGTTTACATAGTACGGGTGGCAAACTCTTAGGTCACTGCACGACTCTGGAAAAGAAATTTCTGGAATAGGAAGGATCAGTGATTCTTTCCATGAATTTGGAAAATACTCATTTATTAAACATTGATTCAAGATGTGTGTAAAATGAGATTTGATCAATGGAAAACATAATTTAATCATTTTGGTTGTAATACCATCACTTCCACTGGCATTTGACTTGATACATTTTAGGGTACTCCACACCTTTTCTTCGGTTGTGGTAGTAAATAAAAAATTTAGGTGATTCTTTGCTTTGTTGTTAAAAAGTCAATTGATTCTCCGCAGTGATAGGTGTTATTTTCAAAAACAGAAACAAAATAATCTTTAATTTTTGTAGATCGAATGTTCATTTTGCCCAAAATTTTATAGAACCTCGGCTCGGTTTACTGATCTAGCGTTGACAGATTCGTCAGAATTGTGTGTCACTTGTCAATATTTTGAAGTGCTACTAGATAATCAGCTGTTATTTGCTGTGACGATTGACGTATTTGACACTCTAAAAGAAGATCATAGTAGGTGTTGAAGAAATTGACACAGAAAACTTTGCATGAAAACTGTCTAAGATGCATGGTGTGGATTTTGCGCCGAAGGCAATTTTCTAATTTTGTCACCTCGCCTTAAGGACCGAAACCTGTACACTGTTCAAGTCAAAAATTTCTCAATCATTATCATCCTTCTACAGTGTTCCTTTTTACTTCCTACGTCACTGGGAAACCAATGCCCCTCCGGAAACAATGGGCCCTTCCGAACCCAAGTTCTATATACGCAACTGTCATAGATTTCCCATACGTAAAACTTAGTCCGGCGGTCCGGTCGATGAATGCTTCGCAGTTGGCAGTCACTGCTATAGTGCTGTGGGCTGTGAAAGTCTATCGTCATACACGTGGGATTAGTCGTAGCAACGATCGGATGCACAGGCGCGAATTTTTGTCAGGGGTCGTGGCGAAGGTCGTTCATTGGCAAGAGATCATTTTGTGTGAGAGCGTACCTGCCTCCAAAACTTTAAAGGCCGTTGGTAGCATGTTTCATCAGTGTGGCCCCAATTCTAAAAACTCCAAAATTGTACACAAAAGTATGCTAATATGAACATTTTAATTGTATGAGCCTATTTGACTGAATCGATCCATTTAATTTTTTGTTCTTAGTTTTTTTTCTCAGAGGGGCTAATATCTAACTGACTGGTTTGTTTCTTGAATATTTGCGAAATGAAATAAAATACGTTCAATTTTTTGCAATCTTAACTTTTATTTAAACTTAGAAATTATGTATGGAAAATAATATCCGACAAATGTCCGCCTCTAGAAGCCGACGCCCTCTTGATTACATTTCACATCACTTTTAGGTAGGTTCGGGAGGAATATTTAGAACCGCTTCCGTAATATTATTCTTCAGCTGCTCTAAAGTATTTGGTTTGTTGGCCTAAATCCTATTTTTCAAAAATCCCCATAAAAAAGTAAGTAGCCGTTAAATCTCGTGGCCTTGGTGGCCAGTTGACATCAACAAGTCGAGATATTAAACGTCCCGAAAATATTGTTCTCAAAAGATTCCCTAGCTGTGTGACAAGTTGCTCCGTCCTAGTGGAACCACCTGATTTGCAGATTAAATTATGGATTTGAGGAGCCAGAAAGTTTTGTACCATATCACGGTAGCGCTCGCCAGTGACAGTGAGAGAATTACCTGCAGCGTTTTCAAAGAAGTAAGGTCCAATGACATCTCCATGCCAAACACCGCACCAAACCGTGACTCGACGAGGATATAGTGGTCGTTGATGGATGACACGAGGGTTTTCTAATACCCAGATATGACGATTCTGCTTATTAACAAATCCGTTCATATCGAAGTGGGATTTGTCGCTCATTATCAGTTATCGGTAAAAATCGTTATTTTGGGTATTAAGCGGCAATATTGCATGACTGTATTTTCGGCGACTTTCATGGTCACTAGGATGTAGTTCTTGTGTTAGCTGAATTTTGTACGGAAGTCTTTTTTTATAATAGTGCATAATGACATGCGACGAATACCCAAAACGATGTCTGGTAGACGTCTCAGGGCGCTCCACAACACTTTCACGAACTCTCTCGATATTTTATTTAACTTTACCTGTTTGTTCAAATTGCCGCACCAACTGACGAATGGTGTTGACACTGATCAAATTATTTCGATCGAAATCTTGTCGTAGCTTCCGAATGGTTGCAACAATCGACTCATTATTTAAGTAAACCGTTTTAACAATACGCACGCGTTGTGGGATCATGTAGCGCTCCACGGTGAATTGGACACATGTGCTTTAAACAACTACTACGGCGCCACCTACTGAAATGCGTGTATAAAAAATGGCGCGCAATTAAAATCAGTCAGTTATATATTGGCCACCCTGTACACAGCGTTGTGTGGTAACTACAGAGTCAACCTTCTTGATGCCATTTTTTAGCCTGTTAACCGATAGGTTCTTAGAGAAATTATTTGTTTTTGTTTCCAGATATCTGCGTACATTGAGGCCAAACAATTGAAGACTGCCTACTTCTTGGCTGTCAAATACAAACGAATGGCCGACATCAGACGGATCTCGAGAGAGGCAGAACTTTTGAACCAACCTAGCATTAAAGCTTTGTGTCAGAAGGTTTTACAAAATTATTCTCATACTCCTTCACATTCCAAAGAATAAGACTGAACAGGCGTTGCTTCTAGACCAATTCTTTTTTAATCCAGAATGAGAGAAGCGGCCCAAAATAATTTAGGAATGATTCACCGACCAGGGTTTTCTTGAATATCGAGTGGTTAATGTTTCATGCATGATAGCGAAAATGTCACACGAAACTCAAAAAGTGCCTTCTTTAATCTGGCAATCGACATTTTTCACTCGACAAAATCTCGCGAAGCTAAGAGCATGTGACAATGAATGACGGATTCGAGATTTTTTCACTGTTCCACAAAACGACAGATAATAAAGTAGGGATATGAGTTGCTTGAAAGTACTTTTTTTCTTCGTTATTGACCGCATTTCCTCAACATCCGTCTTAAAATTAAACAACAAAAGTGACAGCTCTCTAAGGGTCTACTATTACGTGTCAGCGCTCTATTTTGAGGTTATGTTACAAATATCTGTTTGCATCAAATTGTCCGCCATAAAGGCGTCCCACAATTGTAGGAACGACTGACGATACGGCCCTTACAAACGTTGACAAGAATCACAAAAATAAAATTTCAGTATCGCATGCGAGAATATGTCTCATGCAAGGTTCGAAAACACCCCCTTAAGCGTTCTTTTGGGCCACTTCTGGAATATTACCTGATTTAAACAAGAATCACTACAGAATTAACGACTCTAAACATATTATTTATATTTATTGTTCCTCATAAAAGCTATACATGCATGTTAGCTAATAAGGCTGTGATATATTCATTGCAATTTGATATATATATATATATAACCTATATTCTATTTTTTTATCCATGTACCTACGTATTCAGTTCATGTATCAATAAAATATTTTATCCTTTATGTATGTGTATTTATTGATCACTTTCCTCCAAACTTATAGCATTTGTCATTCTATAGGGTCTTACTAAAGAGTAGTTACACCAAGGGAGAATTGTGGAATGGAATGTCTTTGAAATCCGCCGGTCGACCTCATTGACCTTAGGTTGATTTTCAACGAAAACAGCGATTTGTGAGCTAACCACCGCCCCTAAACTGCTTTCCAATGGTTTTTGATTTGAGAGTGATATGCTTCCGAACTGCTATAGAAAGTGTGTATGGGAACACAAGGTGCAGTAGAACGATATTGGTGCTGTACAATTCTGAATTACCCAGAGTACCGTAAAACGTGGTGACTAGGACAGCCAGGTGGCTTTGTGACAGTGGGTGTTTGTTGCGAAAATTTGAATATAGTTACAATATTTGACACACGAGCGCTACCCCTCTGGTCTCATGCATTTTCAAAGGTACTCGCTTCTATTCTATTCGTCATTGTCCGTCAGAGCGGTCCGCGGGACCTTCACTTTTTGTTAAAGTATCGTAGGTCAGTAGGTCTGTCAGATGTGGTTGCCCAGATACCAGATGAAGTGGGTACTCAGTTGTAATCAGTCGTACAGTGGCTATCGTCCTAGAAGTAGGTATGTCTCGAGAATGGTTTTTATGAACGCATCATTTTATTGCATTTTACTTCTTCGTCATACTTCATATTGTACAAGTGAAACTATAATAAATAGATCTTGGTACTCAGATAGTCTGAAGTGGTACATAGGGTAAGTATATGTGTATTTGCAATACTAAAATTATGTTTATCATTCCATTGGCGACACATAAAGTAAAATGTCAACAAAAAATGGGATGACTTTGTGTCATAGAATATTTACCATCTACACAACAACTTTGTGACAGTAAGTTTTTGTTACAGAAATGTACCGAAAATACATTAGAAAGCCTGACACACGCGCATATAAAAATTACACTGAAGAGACGCTTCAGGAAGCCCTTCGCAAAATAAGAGCTAGAAAACTAAGAATACGAGATGCTGCAGAAAGGTAAAAAAATGAGCGAAAAAGTAAGAAAGCTTGCATATTTACGCTTAATAATAATTTGCAGATATGGACTTCACTGCAACACGTTTTTGAAGCTGCATGGAAAACATTATCTTCCCGCTGGGGGCCAAACGGCTCTGAACAACTAAGAGGAGCAGTGAATTATTGCTCACATAATTGCCATATCCACATTTGGCTTTCTTGTTACATCACATGACCTCCGTTTTATTGTAAAGGCTTATTTAAATAAGAGAGGAACAAAGGTAAGACCTTTTAAAAATAACTTCCCCGGAAAAGGATGGGTCACATCATTTCTTGAAAGACACAAGGCTAATAGAATTGCTCGAAACATAAGTATTTCGAAGGATGCAGTGAATCACGACACTATATACAACTTCTTTAATAATCTGGAACCAGAGCTAGAGGGTATTGCTCCATCGAACTTGTGGAATTAGGAGGAAATAAACTTAGGCGCTGATCCTGGTTCTACAAAAGTGCTTACAAAACGAGGCACAAAGTATCTGGAGCAAATCCGGCATGCTAAGAAGACATGTACTTCATTAATGGTAGCTGGAAACACAGCCGCAGAAATCGCCCCAGTATATGTTGTTCATAAATCGGAGAAGCTTTGGCAAACCTGGACGGAAAATGGACCTGGACATGCTCGGTGTAACAACAAAATCCGGCTGGTTCGACTACCAGTGTTTTGAAGACTGGTTCATTAATCTCATGTCACCTATTCGTCTTAAAAAACAGGATGGAAGAAAGGTACTTATAGGCGACAATTTAAGTTCGCACCTAAATATTGAGGTTATTCGGCAATGTGAGGCAAACAATATTTCATTCCATTAGACCCTATTGCAACTCATTTACTCCAACCCTTGGACGAGGCATTTTTTAGGCCTACGAAGAGTAACTGTTGAATGATTTCGCATGAATGAAAGGACGCGGTATTTGGTAGTAGATGTGGAACGATACACAAGGATCAATTTCCCGCTTTGTTGAAAAAGTTAATGGTTATCATACATGACAGAGCAGTTGATGTTCTCCCGGCTGGTATCTGAAACTGTGGCTGACATCCTCTCAACCGTGCAGAAGTGTTGAGTCGCATGCCAGAAGAAATTATGAACAACCAAAGTTCATGCGTAAATGATGCATTGGGTGAAAGTTTTTTAGAACATTTACAGAAAAAACGAGACCCAACAGTTTTGGTTACGTCAATGTCAAAAACGTAAAAGAGTAAATATAGCTCCCGGTAAGAGCACATGTGGACCTTGCTGCTGACGAATTGACAAAAGCTAGACTAAAATCACAAAACAAAGAGCGCAAACGGGCTGGCTAAAAAAGTGTCTTCAAACGATGAAGTTCGGAATATGCCATCGACGTCACCGATATATGGAGAACCTTCAACGTCCATACAATTCGAAAAGTCCTCAACGGCAATACCGTTTGAAAAATCCAACAAAAATTTTCGATCAAGATTCTGATGTGGTCTCATATAGGGAGAGTGGCTCGTCGCCCATGTATGAGTTTTATGATATGACTGAAGGTGAAATACCAGAAAGTAGATCAGTGGTCAATGATGATATAAAAGCAAATATTGGAAATCATGTTATTGTATGTTGTGAAGGGAATTTGTTTCCTGGCGTCATCACCAGCCTTAAAGAAAATCAAGTCTCTGTTAGTGCAGTGGAGAAGTGTGGTGCCAATTGGAAGTGGTCTGACCGGAAGGACAAAATTTTTTATGACATTTCCGACATAATTTAGTCAAAAATTAATAAACCAGTGCAAATCACGTCTCGTAGAGAAATCTTTCGCGTCCGAGAAATAGGCATTTATTTTTAGTGTGTTTATTGCCATCTTTGTTACACATTTTTTGATTAATTATGCACTTATTAGCTTTAAGTTTCATATTTACTAATTTTTTACCTGAATTGAGATAAATAAAGTATTCTTACTCGATTAGTGGTTTTATATGGGTACAGTTTGTGACACACATTTTCATATGGTAATAATTTCGAAGGTGAATTTGTGACAAATCCAACAAGAAGAACATAGGTTGAGACTGTTATTCTTCACAAACACACCCGGCTAAACTCTGACTTTGTGCATTCAAGGAAAGCTAACGGTGTCACAAAGTGACTCCATTAAGTGGGGTCCAATTTTTGTGAATTACTTTCTTCTTTAAAGTTTCTGTTTTAGCAATATGGGCTAGATTAGTAACCAAATGATGAAACTTTGATTTCTAATATTTGGAATATTTAATTTGTATAAGATAGAAAGAATTTCATAATCAACAAAAACTATTAAATCTGTTACAAAGCCACCTCGTTTTGCGGCAACTCCGAGTAACTCAACTGGGTCACAGGAAAATGGCTCTGGTTTGGCGGTTCGGCCATAAATGGCAGCTATACAGTGTTGCCAGACTGACAGAAAATGTTTAGAAACTGTTACTGAGCTGAATGAACTACATTTCCTTTCACAGTTTTTGACGGTTACGTCACCATGCCATACTAATTAAGTAAACCGATCGACTTAACGGTACCACTTTTTGAGCTTAACTTCACAGCGCAATTGCACACTGCGCAAGCCGATCCTTAACGCGGTCGCTACTTGCTCTTGCATACCCACATGAACTGTGTAACAGAGAACCGTTCTTTTCATTCACTATTTGGATCCAAAAAAATTAGCATAGACTGTCGACATTATAGTTGTATCTATATTTTGTCAGAAATCAACAACATAAAGCGGTAAACTCAAATCACATGTCATACGTTGACGGAAAAATTTTTCATGATGGTGAGACAACAAACAACAAAAAACGTATGTCTGCCAGTTCACACAAACAAACGTTCGTGCATAGAGGTCTATTGCATATACATATGTATGTGTGAGTGACATTGATTGATGGAAGTAATTCCTGTAAGTTGACTGAGACCCGTCAAAAACCGTGAAAAGACCTATTGTCATAATGTTGCAAGATGCAAGATCTAATAATTAACTGAGCTTCTAAGAATAATATTAACTGTGGGGTCCATTGGTTAAGGTGAAAGAATATCAGAATGCCGGCTATCTTTTGTGATTGCTCTGATCGATACACTTGCATAAATATTTTGTATCGTATGACGTACCCATTGAGTGAAACATATATTTTGTAGACTGGATGATAAATATCCTCACCATAAATATCCAAGCGTAAGTGAATTTGAACAAAAAATGCTTAACCTTTCGCTACAAGAGGCGGACAATGAATTCATCAAAAAAGCATTGTCGATTTGGCATCACCACATGTTTCTTTCGCCAAATAACAACACGTGATTAGACGCCATCAGCTGTTTTGTGGACGCTATGTTTTTTCTGGTTAGTCTTATATCTACAAAATTTGCTTCTTTTGGCATGAGTGACAAACGTACAAAATGTTTAAATATCTCGCATCATAAAACAGAGGATTCCGAGTCTTATGTCTATGTATGGAATTTTTTATGTTTGTATGTGCAAAATATGCCTTTAAGTTTTCTTGACAACATTCTGTAACACTCTGTATTTCAAACTAAGCCAGTATTGTCATTTTATTCATCTTTCAACGCATGCTTCGTATAATAGTAACTTGTGTGGGAAAACTGGAAGATTGAAACATAGTAAAAATACTTCTTAACCATAAGATCCATAACAAATCAGTTAAACTTAGTATCAGTATTGAGCTTAGCCCCGATCCTACAATTTTCCTCATGTTGCAAGCACCATTCTGGTTCAATCGCATCAGCACCTATACCTAGTTCGACCAGTCTCTCTCTGTGTGCCAAAAACCGTTGCTCCGCTGCCTCCCAACTAGGATTGGCTGGCGATGTCCAAACAGCTTCGGCAAGTGCCGCAGCTCGAGGCCAAAGACGGCTGTCCACCGAAGCTGAATCCGCTTGCTCTGTCCATAGAGCGGCTTCTTCGCCTAACACTAGGTGCTTCTTTGTAGGACCTAAACATGCAAAATATGGTTTAAGGTACGTTTCCCACGCAAATCAGTTGCAAGTGACAGCGTTGTATCAACATAATAAGACTTACGGGTACGTTGAGTAAACGTGGTCAATTAAACAGTTCTTCTGCATAATTTTCATTACCCGTAATACATTTTTTAATTACTCCAAGTAACTAAACTAGTCTGTTTAAATAAACTGAATTTTCTGAAACCAGTTTAATTGAAATAATACACTATTAAGCAAATTTGCTCCTTGTATGTGGACATCATGCTAACAACATACATGAGATAACTTGTCACGTGCCAAAATCACGCAACCTTTTTTTACTATTTTGATCACTTATCAGTCATTTGAATTTCTCTTTATTGATTATAGAGTACCGATACCTAGACCAAACCCTTTTTTAATGATACTCTTTTGGCAAATTTCATAGTTAATTAATTATAATTTCACATGTATTACATATTTCTTTCTCAGCGACTCAGTATTGTGTTGAAATCTTTTGGACACTAATGTTATAGTATTATTAACGACTATCTTCGAAATTTTCTTCACCTTGTGTTACCAGCCGTATATGAATGTTGTTTACCTTTGTATCAAGATACCCTCTGTTAAAAATTGCGTGCCTTCTTCAGGGCCACTTACTTAACCTTCATTTAGGGGGTTGCATGCGCAGACGCTCCAGCGCCATTTTCTTTTTCTTTCTGCTGTAGCTTTGGTTGTGTGTGGGCGTTTTTTCGTTAACTTCCAGATTTTGGGATATTAACGCCCCAAACACCAGTTTATGGAGTAGTACCCTTTTATTTTGTACCTTACGTTCAGTTGTGTTGGTTTGGGTACTACCAGTCCATTTTCTAATGGGATTTTAACCTCCAGCGGTAAGTTCTGTTTTGTATACCAACGGACCACGTCTATTAATGCTTGTCCTGAAGAAGTTTGTTCAACATCTACTTCCTTTTAGTGGAAAAGCATACTCCTCCAGCTTTGTTTTGTAGCTGCCTTGTAGTTGTTTCGCAGGCGATTTTGTTGGAAGCCATCCCTTCCCTTTTACAAAAAACCCTGACTTGAACAGGTAAAACATATCATTTTAATTGGGCATTTTATAGATATTGATATATTGATTGTTGCTGACTGAAATTCTTAGAGTGTTTTTATTTTGTTTGGCATTTTACGTACCGTAAAATCATCTAAATATGGTCCAAAACCAACAGCGGGAAGGAATTTGATGTAGACTGTACCTTATTGAATTACTGACTATATGTAGTAGTTATTATTGCTTAAAAATACCAACCTATTTTTTAATTTTTTTTGTTAAATATTGGACCATAGTTGCATATGATGTTTTTAACTATAGTCCAGATCGAATTTCACCAAGAAAACGTACGCGTATACGAATTTGGACTACAGTTGGAAGGGTCTCATGCAAAAATAGATATATTGAAAGTGATATCTGCAAAAAGAAACTACAAATTACAATCAATAATCTTATTTTTTTATTTATAAGGTACAAATTGAGATCAATTTAACAAAACAGCCTACTCTTCTTAAAACGTCAACAAATGAACAAAGAAAACGTATCTTTCATAGGAACATTTCAAACTATTCATAGAAATTATTTGAGAAAAGCAATAAAAGATAAAGAAATTAAACAAAAACAATTATTTTTTGGGATTTCCCCACCTACTTTCTAGCTCCGGAACTCGGAATAAAGACCTTTTGGTGCTCATTTTTTTGGGCTCCTCAGTTTTATATTTAATATCACCGAGAGGGTAAAATATTTTGTCCTCTTTTTCTGGCCATTTCCACAACAGTCCAGAACGGGCCATACATTTTACGTAGGCTCCTTCTTCTTCGATAGATTCTATCTGGCCAGGCCATAGTTCCCCCTCATACGCCACGACAACATAATCTTCCGGAACATATTGCAGCGATGCATTGTGAGGAGAAGTATCATGCTGCTGTTGTATATTTTCATCTTCCCAATCGTCGGCTTCCTCATTTAGCGGGCCATCGGAATCTGAATCGTCAATAGTTTCCACTGCCTGGTCTTCTTCTGAATCTGTTTCAGTTTCCGAATCTGTTTTCTTCTTCTGTTTTTTTTCTTTCTTCCATTTTTGTTTCTTGTGGAGGTTGAAGGTTCGGACAGGACTCTTTTGAGTTCTTCAGAAGATACGCTTTTTCCGGGATCTACATTCAATTTTCTCTTGCGACCTCCTTTTCCTTGACACACTACAGCTTGCCGCTTATTTTCAAGAAATTGGATGAATGACTCTCCGACGGCCTCTGGATCTAAGGTTGGCTCAGGGTGTTTGAACGTAGGAAGTCTCTCAAGCACTGGCTGTTCATTAGTTGGGAAAATCCCTGTTTTTAAAAAGCCAGCTTTTAGGTTGTCTTCAGTTTTTGGTGCAATTTTTTCCCATAACTGATTAAGCAGTGAAGGGAATGTCTGTTTTGGAATGGTAGGCAAAACTTGACCTTCTCGCGTAGATTTCCATTCATCCAGTATTTTGCGCCAATGGTCTTTGAGAGGTCGGAAGTATGCCACGTCCAACGGTTGTGTAAGGTGTGTACTGTTAGGCGGCAATGCGACGAACGCTATGTTGTGGTCTTCGCATGCTTTGACTACCTTGTAGCTGAGATGTGAGCTTAAATTGTCTCCAATTATTACTTTCTTTCCTTCTTCTGTTCTCAGTGCCGGTAACACTGTGGTGAAAAACCAATCTTCAAAACTATTAGCGTCAAACCAACCCGATTTAGATCGATTGTATCGAGTATTGGAAGGTCCTCCTTCGGTCCAAGTGTCCCACAAATGTTCAGCTTTGTAATTAAGATATGGCGGTAACAGTTGACCTGCGGCATTTCCACACATCATCAGACTAAAGGCGGCTTTCGTTGAGTTTTTAATAGCCTCTGGATATTTTGTGCCACGTTTCGTTAGAACTTTTTTCTTTCCTGGGTCATCAACTAAATTAGTCTCATCGTAATTATAAATCAAGTGAGGTGGGATATTCTCAATTTCCATTTTCAAATGATTGAAATAGTTCTTGATAGCTTCTTCATTTACTGCAGCTCGGACACGTTTAATATTGCTGCAGAACCTATGCGAAAGCTCTGATTTGTGTCTCTTTAAAAAAAGTTGAGCCCCTGTACGACCTGGAAAATTATTTGAAAATTGTAGCACATTCCTTCCTTGCTTGTCCAAATATGTTTTCACTATGCATCGTAGGTCAAATAAAGTGATTGGGCAACCCAAAGTGACACATTTGGATGGCGTGATCGACGAATGAGGATTCTTCTTTCGTGGTGAATACACATTGCCGACCAGGTGGGCGAACACTATTGTTGCGTATTGCTTTTATTTTCAGAATTATTGAAGATCTTGGTATTTTATATTTTTCTGACGCCTCCCTTTGAGTTAATACTCTGTTTTCTATATCCGATAGGCACAGCTCCATCTGTCTGTCGCTATAATACTTGTATGGCCTGCCTCCTAGCTTTCTTCTGGACATTTTCAGTGAGTCATCCATCCAAACCTGTAATAAAAATGAACTTCTAAATATGGTCCAAAAAAATCATAGGACTATTGTTGAAACCAAAGTACGAAAAATTATTATTTTTCGATTAATTTTTATAACAACACCTATATGTGAAAAACTATTTGCACAAAGTAGTCACTATTAGCTTACCTTCAAACAAAAACAAACCGCGAAACTCGGCACAAACTGCAAGTAATGTTTTCAAATAAAAGTTTCGTCATCCCATAAAACACGCACCGACTTGTTCAATTTGTCGGCCGGATTGCCTTACCGAGCGGTGTTGCCATCTAGTTAGAAGCGCGGTAACTATCAGACTTATACCCATAGGCAATAATGATACACATTAAATTCACTTGGCGGCAGCACTTTCGAACTTTTAAAGACAAAAATGGACAGGTCATTTTGGATCATAGTTGTATAATAGGACTATAGTTGTATGATTTTACGGTATTCAAATATGTGACAGTGCCTACATGTCACCATCTTTTGGGCTTGCTATATTACATTGATTATGATTTTGAATTTTGAGCTGCCATAACTTATTTTAGAACAACGGATAATTTTCTGAGGGTATGTCACTGTAGTAGATACACTTTTATCTTTTCTTCCTTTGCTTTAAATTTCTCATGAAAGAGATTGTACATGGATTTTTCTTCGTTTTGAGTGTTTTAAATGAGTAGTTTTGTCTCAGACATAGAGTAGAGAGTAGATATTTGAACAGTCTTTCTCTCTCTAGGGTTTTTTTAATACCGTAAATTTTGGAAACGAGGCAAGCAGCCCCTACCTTGTGACGTTCCTTACGTCACTGCTCACTGCTGGCCACTGTAACTTCGTTTTCACCAGTATTCGTTAAGTAGAATGAATTTGGAGTGTATTTTTTCTGTAGAGATTCTCTATACGTTGAATATTTTTGAATTTTAGTGTCCCACCTATATTAGAAAAATATTTTACAAATCTGTTTGCGATTTCCTGTTTTGATTTAAATTTTAAATATATGATTTTGTTTATCTTTTATCAAGTTAATTGTCGTATATTTATTTTCTGATTCTGTTTCTTTCAAGGCATTCCATAGTGATGTAGAATTGTTTCCATTTTCACTAATTTTTTTTTGGATATAATTTTTTTGGCTTGTTTGCTTTGTTTCAGTAAGGTTATTTCTATTTTTTTATAATTATTTATGTTTTCTATTGCATGGTTATTATTCATTGTTTTATAAATTTTGTTTTTTTTTTCCATTTCTTGCATTGTTGATCCAATTTTTTCTTTTAATATTGCATCTTCTTAGTTTAATTTTATTGGTGCTTATATTAACATAATATTGAATTTTATCTATGAAGGTTTGATAGCTATCTCTATGTTTTCAGCATTTAATATATCAAGTCATTTTTCGTTAGTCGTTGTCTATGTTTTGTTTTATCTAAATAATATTCATAATGGCTAGTGTTTCGTATGTTATGTCACGCTTTTTATTTTTGGATATAATTTGTAATATAGTGGAGAAACGATCAGTTATGTTAGTTTCCAAAAGAATTGGTTTATAACAGAATTTTTCTTTCAAGTCTCTAATAAAGATATGATCAATACAAGATTTTGAGGTACCTTGTATTTGTGTTGCAGTGTCTGTATATGACAGGAAACAAAAATTATTCATTAAATTTAGGTAGTTATTTGTAGTATTATTGTTTTTGAGTAAATTGAATTCAATTCATTTTATATTCAGACCTCCTAGTAAAACTTAAACAATTTATAAAGTCATTTATTTATGAAGAGGGGCATCTAAAGGGTGGTCCATTTAAATTTTTTTTTTTAAAAATGCTATAAAAAAAACTACTAAATATTTTTCCAAATTTTTTTTTTTATTTGAAAGTACAATCCTTCCGATTAAGTATGGAATACAACTTCATTTAAATGACTGCCGCGGCTGGCTTTGCAGTAGCCCATACGGTCAGTCCAATTTTTGACCACATTTTCAATCGTATGTGGCTGTATTTCAGCAATGGCAGCGCGTATGTTCTCTTTTATTTCGCCAATTGTTGCTGGTTTGTTGGCATAACATTGGTCTTTAATGGCACCCCATAAATAATAATCTAATGGGGTCAAATCACAGCTCCGAGGCGGCCAAACAACATCAGAATTTCGGCTGATAATGCGATCACCGAAAACACTTCGCAGAAGAGCAATCGTAGCGTTTGCTGTGTGACACGGAGCACCGTCTTGTTGAAACCAGATGTTACCGACATCAATATCTTGAATTTGTGGAAAGAAAAATTCATTTATCATGGTACGGTAACGCTCACCATTCACAGTAACGTTGGCGCGTTGATGTGCTTGGAGACTCTGCCACACTCTCAGCTACAGCATCGATATTCTCGGGTGTACGCACCGTTTTCGGTCTTTCACGTGTTGGTTTGTCAATAAGAAGACCAGTTTCACGAACTTTTTGCACAAAATACCTCACATACGGTGCTGACGGTGCTTCATTTCTTCCCATTTTTGCACGTAATTTTCGGACACAATCTGCAACATTACCACCACTTTCGAAATATTGTTTTAATATTTCCCAGCGTTGTTCAAGCGAATACACAACCATTTTCGTTAATCGGAATGATATGACTGATGTTCTGTCAAATCAGATGCGAAATAAGTCTTGACATATCCCAAAAAACCAGTAACTCAAAAAAAAAACGATAGATGGACCACCCTTTATATATAGATATTACTTTAATATTAATTTTGTCAAATATTACGGTTAGCTTAATGACTTTATTACAAATTAATGCAATAATTCCATTGCTTAAAATTTTGATATTTTCTATAATATAAATGATAATGCCGTCGTTTTGATTATAATTTCCAAAATTAGATATTATTTTATATCAATGTATGGTAAACAATGAAGTGTCTATTATGTTCCACGTTTCCGTCAAAATAATTAAAACAAACAATTTAATAAAAAAAGTTAAACGGTTTATTTGAATTACGAACTCGGCAGGACTCGGCCCTTCATTCATGAATGATCGGGTGTATGCGACTGACGGAGTGCCGGTGACGCGCTTCGAGCTCTACAGTCTCATTTGTGATTTTCGCGAGGAGCTTCATATTCGAATGTTGCCGTTATTGGTGTAGGAGCTGTGAAGTAGATCAATTATGGTGATCAAGTGAAATACTCGAGCATAACGCGCTTACTGGCCCAAAACCATGTTTAGAATATTTCCCGCTCCCAATGAAACACTGTATTTTCCTAGTTTAACGTAAGCTGTATCTCCCACAGGTATTGAGATCCCCATGAATAGGATCCTTATCTTGGACACGCTGTATATGAAGTGGAGCTCCCTGTTGGTGCAGACTATGTAGTATTTAAAAATATTTGCTTAAAGTGATGTGGAATTTACTTATATGGCAAATGCGTTGTTTTATTATTAAAATATTATAAAAGTACATAAATCAGCTAACAACATCAAGTTTTCCAAAGTTTTCGATATCTAAGATTTGTCAGAGCACACTTTTAAAATAAATCATTCAGTAAAATGCAAATATATACGTCTAAATGTAAATGGAATAATTCATTAAACCTAGTTCAATACTTTTACATACACTGATTAAACAAATTTAATAAATATAATAAAATTGTTTTACTTGGAGAAGGTTAACTCATTTTAATAGTTAATTGATTTTATATAAATTGGTATACTCAATCTAAGTAAACGGTTTAATAAATTTAATTAAACAGTTGCGTGTTGGTTTGATTAAACTAATTTAATAGATTCAAGTGAACTATTTTAGAAACCGGCGCTTAATACAACTAATTAAAATTGTTAGCTGTCATATAATTAATCAAATTTTTAATTGGCCTAAATAAAATTTTAATCGGCCTGATTAATTTTTTTCTTAGTGTATCAACATCTACCTCCATTAGGCTTGTGCTGCTTGTTGAAAATTATGTAAGAAGTGTTATGTCTTGAAATTGCCTAACACCACAATTATCTAGATATGCTATCATTTTTAAAAATAACACTAAAAATGTAAATTTAATGTTGGAACTGTCAAAAATTGACTTATGTCACTATAGGAGAATTAGAACACAAACAAATTCTTGACTAGCCCCTTCTATAACCTAGTCTGAATCCGTTGGACTAGACATAGTTTGTTTAAGAAATTCATTTACCTGCAATCTTCTCAGGGGTATTACTGTAGACCTTCTGCCAGCCAATGTATGGTGAACACCAGTTGTTTCCACTGGTAACCCACCCCGCAAACCCACAGTCAAAGTACAAAGCATCGTAGTTACTTAAAATTACTTTGTATCCATTCTCAAGGAGAGTTCCGACCTGTGCATCGGTTCCAGTTGTCCAGATTTGTATTATGTATCTGTGAAAATATAAAGATTGTTTTTATTTCATGCTTCATATACTCGTACTAGCCAGACAAATGTATGTCAAAGGACCAAAGTCTAAAAGGAGGGTTTTCGGCACAGTATCTTGAATTTCCAGTTAATCACATCTATGCGATTTTTAAACTTAAATATTTTAGAACACTTTCTACTTCAAATGTATGATAAAACACGCTGAAATACAAAACATATATAAAAATAAAGGTGTTGTTCCACTACGCTCACATTAAAAATAAAAGTTAAAGTCTTATTATAATTGTGTATTGATTTGTTCCAACTTTGAAGTCTCGCGAAAATGCGCTTTTGGTTTTAAAGAACAATCAAGTATTAAAATAAAGAGATAAATTTTGATGAAAGTTTAAAATACAAATACGTATTTTCTAAAATAATCTGTTAATCAAATAACTAGTTTTGAGACATTTGCAATTAGAATATTTTATTTTTCTAGTGTATTGTATTGTATGCGACTTAACATGATTTATAAAGTCGTAAATTCCTTATTATTATACGCAGGTGAAATTTCACAATATTGTTATGGACTTAAGATATGAAACCATTGATTAACGTATTGTATCTGACATAGCTAACCTAATGCGCGGACAAAAAAATATCCTAAATAAAATGAGCCACCGTAGCGTCATCTATGAGAATTTGATACAGTTTTTTCTCTATTTACTATGAGGACCAAATTTGGCTCACGGCGCCAGTTCAATGAGTACGAGAAAGAAGCGAGAAGTGTGTATTGGCATATATGTTAGAAAGAGATAGAAGCCGGCTGGATAGCGCAGCTCATCACTACGTTGCCAAGCAACGGTGACGTAAAAGGTCGTGCAATCTGCCGCGTTGCCAATATGTTACACCAGTTCCTTGAATTAAGATGCATATTGAAAATATGCGTTAGTTTATTCTTTGCGCCCAAATAATGGTTTTAATTTGAGTGTACATATTTTTAAATTTCGGATTATGTTGAATCTGTTTAGGACTGATTCCCGGTCGGTTCTAACGGCGGTCCATTTTAGGTCAAAATGAAAGGTCAAGATCGCCACAGATTCTGCAACATTGCATCATTGGTTCGTTTGACAACACCGCTTCTTGTACATTCCAAGGCAAGGTTTGCACATCCATAGATCATAGATGAGCGATTTTGGCAATGTTACCGAACATACCGATTTTTCTGTATTTCTACCAGAATGAGACCTTATTTACGGAAATACCGAAAACGTGCACATTTTCCACGATTTTTTGAAATTATTCGGATAGATACATATGTTTTACCGAAAAAACAGGTAAGAACACAAAATAAAGCTAAACAAATGAAGTATATGTAGTCTATGCCTTATTCTGCTTTCCCTATATCGGTTTTTGTGCGTACAAAAGATACAGACTGGTAGATCACCATTATCGCATGATCGGACAAGCAATATCGAAACGAAACCAAAGTTCGCCTATACTTAATTGAATATTACATTACCAGACAAGGTTTACACCTCCATGATAGTCCAGTGCTACTAGCGTTTCTTTTTTTCAACAAGTAGTTGAACACGGGTATGTTGTATGGGAAGTCATGCTAAATATGGAATATTACGTGGGTCATCTGTCCACCGTGGGTTCGGGCGGTTGCACGGATTCAAGGAGCTCACATTTCGTAACCAACTGCGTGTCACCATTATAGTTTTCGAAAAATAAAAAGAAGTATATTGACTCTAATGTTCCCACGCCTTGGAAACGGCTTCTAAGGCAAATTTCAATGTACCTTATCTATGAAGATGAATCCTGATATGAAATCTCGAGCCCGACACGGATCTGCTGTGAAAAATGGTGGTTATTATTTGAATTCACAAACTTTACCTCTAAATAACCTTTGAGGTCATTGTCTAGGTCATCTTTGAGGTGATCGACAAGTTGCTTTCTAGATATCGTAGAAGTTTTCTAAAAAAGCTTCGTTCCAAAAAATACTTGGTTGCCACGTGTTCGGGATGTTCGTGTACTTTGCAGACGTTACAGTAGGTCATGTTGATAGTGCCACTTATGACCGCTTGACCTCATGTATGGAAATGCATTCTGATGTAAAATCGCGAGCTCGACATGAATCTGCTGTCAAAAATAGTGGTTTCTACTACAAAGTTGACCTCCAAATGACCTCTAAGATCAATTACTCTCGACAGCAGCATAGGCTTTCCTGCATTTGGCACCACTGTAAGGTCATTCCTTCAAACGCAACCGTCAGTGGAGGTCACAGATTTCAACAATGAGTTTCACATACACTCGCGAACAAAAAGTGAATCTGATGCTATGGTACAGTAAGGCCACAAGTACAGAAGCTGTCGTTGCGCAGTTTGTCTTTACGTACCCTGACCAACCTTGCCCTAGTCCGACCACGGTTAGAAGCATTTTCCGAAACTTCCTCAATCGTGGTTGCATCAACTCCTGTCGACACGAAGCCTGTCAACGGGAGAATGATGAAGAAGAAAATGTTCCAGAGGACAAGGTTGC
The DNA here is from genome assembly GCA_963669975.1 of Acanthoscelides obtectus. Lineage (NCBI taxonomy): Eukaryota > Metazoa > Arthropoda > Insecta > Coleoptera > Chrysomelidae > Acanthoscelides > Acanthoscelides obtectus. The sequence goes on from CAVLJG010000006.1 coordinate 63,635,441, forward strand.
CAGGGGCGAGGCTGTTTATGGTTATGTCGAAGGGACGCTTCAGAGAAAGGAGCTCCGATCTTGTTCGAGTAGTACCGTACCACAAGAAGTCGATGTCCGGCATGGGTATCATGTAAAAAACCTATAAAACGTCAAAAAACCTATAAGATGTCATGCTGCAAACCAGATAGTTTTTAGGGAAGTACTTTGAACTTCAACATTTTCTAATACGCAACTTTGCCCCCATTTAAGTGACTCTTACCGTTTCCGAGATCTCAATGCTGAGAGTCCAATTTAAAACACCCGGTACATGATGGACGAAAGTTGCTTTCGCACGGGTATCATGTAAAAAACCTACAAAACGTCAAAAAAAAACCTATAAGATGTCATCTTGCAAACTAGGTAGTTTTTAGGGCGCAAACAGTCATTCCACGTTTGCTCACTAGGATCGTTGTGAACGTCCATCTATCGAGGAATCACTCAACAAAACTACACGCATTTATGTTGTGCTATCTGAAGAGAGGTTATGTTCAAAGTTATAAATTACGAAAAACTGAGGAGAATTATAGGAAATCATCACTGCGCCGGCGTTGTGTGTAATTACTGTTAGCATGTATATGGCTTGTAATTCGACAGTGTACAGTGAATATAATTATTTCTTATCTCTCTCATTTTTGAAATTCAGCAAAATTGTATATGTAATTTCCAGAATGGATAAGAAAAAGTGGCTGCGCAACTAATTTCTCGCTTTGAATCTCAATTAAGTGTATTTGAGACAAGAACCCAATGTAGTTATCATCAACACATACAACTTAAAGCTTAGACCTCCTGTAATGCCATCTCAGAAGCAGATTTTACATCACATCAGAGACAAAGATTGATAACAAGCGTTTAGGCAACACGTACAACTAAGTGATAAGTTAACATCTTGTGGAAAAATCTACATAATGTAAAAAAACAGTATAATGTCAAATAAATTGGATATAACGTCACTTTTCAAGATACATGATACCCCTGCCGGTCAGTACCTACAGTCAGGCGTATTTTGAAGGAGCATGGCTTGTACAAAAAAAAACGCAGGAGATTTTTCACATAGTAGAATGGAGTTTTGGGATGCCATGAGAAATCATTGACAACGATGACCGATTTCTCAGAAACATATTGTTTTCGGACGAATCCAGCCTTTTTCTCCATGGATATCATAATCCCCAAAATCTTAGGTATTGCTCAAGGGAAAACAAACATTCAAGTTTACTATTGAGGACGCAGTATCCCCAAAAAGTTAATGTTCGGTGGGGCGGGCGGTATTTTAGGGGACCACATTGTTGGACCTTTCCGTATTAATGGTACACTAAATTCCTTGCGTTATTTGGAACTGCCTGGGTATCAACCTTAATGATATTTGGTCTCAACAAGATGGCTGTCCTGCTTACAATGCGAGAGAGGTTCGGGAATTGTCAGAATTTTTCCCGACACATGGCAACATGCAATGGCCAGTGAGATCTCCTGCCTTGGCGCCTAATGATTTCCTTTTGTGGGGATGTGTGAAGACTTGCATTTACTGTTACCCCCATGGAAGGACTACCACTTTGTAGGAGATGAAGCTGAAAACGTAGAAGCATGCCGTGCGGTTGCTCATATCATGCTAGAAAATGGTCGCACAGGCTTCTTCAATAGGTTATCTTACTGTCAAATCGAAGAAGGAGGTTTGTTCCAACATTTAATTTATTATTTTGTTTTCATTTTGATTAAAATTATTTATTTATTTCAATTTTGACGCAACTTGGTGTCTTAATTTCTTATATCTTTGATTTTCACCAATTATGATAAAATCAACACATCCTGAGTTATTGTTAAATTTTAAGACAGCGCTGCGGTCCGAAAATGTTACAAACAACGTTACGCAATACAAATTATCACTGCCGATCCGGAATAGAGCCTTAACAGATTGAACACAATTCACAATGCAAAAACGTGTTCGCTCAAAATAAAACTATTATTTGGGAGTACAGAATAAACGCATATTTTCGGTATGCATATCAATTCAAGGAGCTGGTGTCACATATTGGCAACGTAGCATATTGCTCGGGTTTCTGCGTCACAGTGGCGATGAGCTTCGCTATCCTGTCGGCTTCTATCTCTTTCTAGCATATGTGCCGATACACACTTCTTGAGCTTCTCTCTGGTACACATTGAACTAGCGCCCATCAGCCAAACTTGGTCCTCAGTGTATGTTTGTAAACTTTGAAAATGTCAATGTCTCATAGATGGCTGTATGCTGACCATAGGCTCCAAACGGGAACGCTCATAGAGGATGATATATCCTGGGGAAATTAAGTTTTAAATTTTATTAGGCAGACACCTGGAACGAGAGTGGATTTCTGGATATAGTCTGGTAAATTTAAATTCGCAAGTTTATTTGACACATCGAACCAGACTGGTCGATGTCATCGGATATATTAAAGAATATAGTCTGGTAAAGTAGATTCCGCAAGTTTATTTGGTAAACCCCTCCAACGGGGTAAGTCGATGTCGTCGGGTGGAGTCAAGGATACAATTTGGTAAAAATAACCCGGTCATCCATTTATATAAGCTCCATTGTGAGATAGTGTTTGGCCGCTTTATGTCATGGCTGTTATACATATAACATGATCAAATGTCGACATACCGGTCCTTGGGCAGAGCGTTGGTCAAATATTCTGGATCAGTAAGGTGACTAGTCCACATAACCACTGGAATATTCCTCTTAGCTTTTTTATCCAGCCTTTGAAGAGCGTTATCTTGGAAGTACCTCCATAACTGTACTAAGTCCTTCTCTTCAGAAACGTTTAAACCTGTGAAGATATTAGATTGCCAAATGGAGCTTAATAGAGAAACTCTTGAGAGAATCTCCACAGAATTGAGATGAAGCATTTGTTTTTGGTGAAGATTTGCCGCCCTATTCAACATTTACCTTTCCTTTGCATCCATTCCGCAATGTTTGGGGTACTCTTCCAACAGTGAAAGTTTACTTCATCTCCCCCCATGTGAAATATGTCTGGTTGAAATTGCTCGATCATATCTCCATAGATATCTATAACATACAAGCCAAAGAATATCGTTCATGAGAAGAAGTTACAAACGAGTTTGAAATGTTGTCACGAAAGCTTTTGATAGAAATATCTGTCCAATCCGGAGATGGGAAGTGATGGTACTAGTCGAGGAGTTTTGAAGATGGAGGAATCCATGGGTAATGGCACTTGTTGCAAATTTGTTTGGACATATCCACAAACTTTAACTGGTGTATTTGAATTTTGAAGGTGAGGACTCTTCAAATCACCGTGGGTCTTACCTTCCAAAACATCATATACCCCATCTTTCGTTGGGTCTAGCTGTCCACAAGGTGGCTCTACGCAATAACTTTGCCACGGTTGCCAGTTTAGACAAGTGACAAACCCTGTATTCTGCCATCCTTCACCAACATGCGCTGGGGCATCGAATTCTGGAAGAACCCGAATTCCTCGAACTGTTGCGTACTTTATAATCTGTTTGATGTCTCTAGAAGTAAAAAAAATCATTTAACTTCGTATTTCTTACATACAAGCTAATGATACCAACTTCAAAATGTGGTACTTACTCATCAGTGTATACTTTACTGGGAGAATATGCCCCATACTTCGAGAGCTCTGGCCTAGATTTCGAAACGTAAGGGAAGCTATGGGAGTCCGTTATATGCCAATGGAATGTATTCAACTTTGAGGCTCCCATACCTGCAAGAGTCCTCTTGATCGCATCTATTGTGATGTAATTACGAGAGGTATCCAAAACAATGCCTCTGTATGGATAAGCAGGCTTGTCAGTTATCAGAGCCTCGCTGAAACAAAATAAATACAAAAATAAAAGTAGAGCGGCTTAAGGTGGAGGTACCACCCGGCAGATCTCTTAGGCGGTGCCAGAATGTATGCATGTTGCATGTACACGTCTTCTCTCAGTCCGTGTGGCCTCCCCCCTTTCCCCGGTATCCCCCTATAGCCCCACGGTACCCATGGGCATTAAGTCAGGCCTTCGTGGTATAAAAAAAGCAAAAATCAATGGTCGAAGATCTACGGTCAACCATCAAAGGCCAACGGCCAAAAGTAAAAAGGTCAAAGGTCATCGGACAAAGGTCAACAGCCAAAGATTAATGGCAAAAGGCCAGTGATTAAAGGTTATCGGCCGAGTGCTATCGGTTAAATGATCAAAGGTTATTTGCCAGATGGCAGAAGTGTAGATGTGAGACAGCAAACACGAGAGGTCAAGGGTCTACGGCTGAAATCAAAATGTTGAATGTCAAATGCGACAGATTTAGGGCCAAAAGTCAAAAAGAAATATGTATTATTTTGAGGTACTACCTACTGTTCTTACCTTGGAATCAAGAGTTCTCCCTTCAAATCATCAAAGACTATCAACTGGTTCAACGTCTGCAAACCATGCCTTGCTCCGAAGAATGTCTGAGCCGAAATTAAGGCATTTAATCTACCATCACTAGTTTCAGATAATTTCAACGTGTAGCTTTCATCCGTGTCTAATGTTAGTCTGCTGAAGCTTGGATTTTTAATATCTACGTCCACTAATAGAGATTTTCCACCTTTGGGATTGAACCTTCTTGGAATCGTAGCCTGAAAGGTATGTTATGGATGTCATATTCAATAAGTCACTTAACCTACCAATCAATCAATCAATCAACCAATCAGTCAATCAATCAACGAATCAATCAGTCAGTCAGTCAACCATATGATCATTCATATAGTCAATTCAGAATTAAAAAACTAGGTCAAAAATTAATCAAGAAACAATCAGAGCCTACCCAAGAATCAAACAGAATCAATCAATAACCAAAAAGTAATCAATGAAGAATAAAAAAATCAAGCACAAAGCAAACAAGAATATATCAAGAACCAATCAGCAATCAAACAGTGTTTGATCAAGACACATTAAAAAATAAATAAATGGACAAACACCGATCAATCAACTAACCAATCTACCGATCATCTCACCTGAATTTGTTCTTTAAAGACTTTTCCAGCTTCTCTGACCAACTTAGATGATGGTGAATTTGACTGTTTTGGCACAACGTCGATGCTGTTAAAATTAACATTCTGGAAGATGTTGCTCACTGAGACATCACCAGTAGGTTTGGGCCACAACCCTGCGGCGTCAGAGCAGGATAGTCTGCAAGTTGGGAGGCTTAGAGGCGACGAGCTCACGGTTTCGTTGTAGTGTTGCTTCTGGCAGGTACCTTGAAGGCATTGCCAATGCCATACTGGGTTGGGTTCACTGAAATGGTTGCCTTGATGTAATATTTATATAACCAACTACCATGCACACAGTTCATGTTGTGCAGATGAAAAAATCTAGTAGACGCAAAGTTCGCAGAAATGCTTCTATTTGAAACAGCGTGCCAAAGGTTGGCGTGGTCATATGTATATATGACTACGGTTATGTGACCATATGATTACTGTTATATGCTCATATAATCATACAACCACAGCGATATGACTAGAGATTATAATAATTTCACCTTTGTCATATGGTAATAAATAACAATAATAATAATAATAATAATAATAATAATAATAATAATAATAATAATAGTAATAATCCTCCGCAGGGGGTATCTACTTTTGAAGCTGGACCTTTGAGCCGGTTTCAAGGGAAGATACATGGGGAGCGTCGCCCCTACGGCCCCAGGCAGGGAGTTCGGGGTTTGGTAGTCTTATTCATTCTGCCAAACCCTGGGCTTTCCCTTCCCCTTTCTCCCATCCTTCTCCTTTTATTATATCCTGTGTAGCTGTACGCTGCCCTCCCGACTTTCCTTGTCCTTTCCTTACTCCATGCGTTGAGGCGGCGCGTGGGGCTTCCTCTTAGCCTCCCGGGTGTTTGTGCCGTGCCCGGCGACCCGTAAGCTGGCCAATGGAATCCTGGTGGTTGAGCCCTACCAGTCAGGGGGGCAACACGCCACTTTGGTCCGGCGGTCAGTCTAGAAGGGCGGCCGCGCCTAGCCCAGCGTCGGTCAATCGGCTGTGCCATCCCGTCAGAGGGCTGGCTGGGCGAGCCTTCGCATTGCGTTGAAAGCAGACAGGCGTGGATTATTTCTACCCTTGGCCATGCCGGACCGCAATGCGAACACTATACTTTCCATAAGGGTAACCCCCTTCAGCAGCCCTGGTGTCCATGTCCCGAACTATGTTTGCAGGCATGGCATCCCCAATGAGGACTCCGTGGCGGGTGGGGAGCTGGGAAGGTGAAGCATTTTGAAATTCGCATGGATGAAATACAAACCAAAAACCCACCCAGAAATGGGAAAGCTACCGCGCAAGCGGCCACGGCCAGTCAATAGAAAGGAGGGAACCATTCCCCGGTTTCTGGTGGTCAAACGGATTGATGGGGGTAACTTTGATAAAGTAAGTCCCTTTGTTGTGTCAAGAACATTATTTGGAATTGCTGGGAACCTGAAATTAATAAAGAAAATCAAACCTGGGCTACTGTTGGAAACCAGTACCGCAGCCCAGGCAAACAGACTTTTGCAAACACAAAGAGTTGGAGATTACAATGTTGTAGTTAAAGCGCATTCCACGCTTAATTACTCCAAAGGAATTATTACTTGTGCTGATCTTTTGAACTCCACTTTGGAGGAAATATTGGACGGCCTGAAAACAGAAGGAGTTATTGACGTAAAACGTATGATGCGTAGAAGAGGTGAGGAACTTATAGAAACACCAAATCTCATTCTCACTTTTGATAGACCTAATTTACCTAATAAAATTAAAGCTGCCTTCTACCACCTTGATGATCGCCCTTATTACCCAAGCCCTTTGCGGTGTTTCAAATGCCAGAAATTTGGTCATACATCCCAGAAATGTCCTAATACCGAAATGTGTACTTGTGGTCAACCCAATCACCCAGGAGAGCCGTGCAATGAACATAAGAAATGTATCAACTGTGAAGGACAGCATGCTGCTGATTCTAGAGCATGTCCGCGGATGAAGGAAGAAGTTGCCATCCAAAGAGTGAGGACGCTAGAAAAAATTAGTTATCTGGAGGCAAAAAGGAAAGTAATTAACTCATCTCCCCGGATGTCATACGCTCAAGTTACCGCTACCCCAAGTGCTCCGGTTAATAAACTTGTTGAAGAACTTCTTCCTCTGCTTTCAAAAACGATAGAAACACAGATTAAACAAACCTTTGATAAATTTGTAAATAGACCAGTACGGACATTGACACCTTTAAATTTACCTCCTCCTAACCAATACTTATCTGATACGTCTACTCTACCATCTCTTTCAGAAAAGAGGAAACGTACTGTTATCCAAAAGGATAATGCGGATGATCCCGCAGACGATACTGACGAAAGCTTTTCGTCACAAGCCAGCGGAACATCCTCACTTGCTAAGAAAAAAAAGGGGTGGCCGAAGGGAAAACCCAGAAAGCCTCCAGATGATAAGACGTTTAGTTCCGATGTAATTGATCTCAACTAGCATTACGTAACGATGACTTCTGTGATATTACTTTGCAAAATGCATTTTTTATCCATATTTTTTATACATAGTTATATTTATATCTTTTTATACTCATATATATATACAGGGTTATCCAAATTAAGTGTCCACCATTAGTAACTTTGTTATTAGTGAAAATACAAAGTTGTTTGAATTAGCAAACTAGTAGCATTTTTAACGCTGGTAAAAATGAGAAATAAAAAAAAACAATTGAGAGTCGTTATTTTGATTTTTTTCAGTAAAATAACATTTTTTTAAATGGAAACCCCTGTATATTATATTTTTTTCTGTTAAAGCATCAAATTTTAAACAAAAAAGTTCATAATGACTTTTCCGCTAAAGTCAAAAATAAAGTCAAAATAACGATAAATATTTTTAATTATTTGCAGTATTATAATATTAAGACGGCTATGAAAACAACATGGCGTTCGCAATTTGACAGCATTAAGATAAGCGACAAATTGTTAAACTGGACATACTCGCAACTAGAAGGCTTTGGAAAACAATGATAAAATCAAATAATGTCAAACATTAGTGTAAATACTTGTTTATAAGCTTTATTGTGTCATTAATTTAAAGAAAAATATTCTCCCATGAAGAAAAGTGTGATATGTTAGAATGCTATTTAGTGTGCAGAAAATCCTCCTTGAGAGCAAGAGAATACTACAGTGAATTATATCCCGCTCGCATTCAACCGTATGAACGATATTTTCTGAGACTTTATCGAAAATTTAGGGGCAACGAAAATGTTTTTGCTAAAACAAGGGCAAAAAAAGAATTCATAATAAGCGAGGCCACGGAAATTGCAGTTATTGGATATTTTGAAGCTTATCGTGAGAATTCAATAGCAGATATTCTCAAGGACTCTAATTTCAGTTATGGTACTGTTCAAAGGATTTTAAAAAAATACAAATTTATTCCGTATAAGTACCGACCAGTTCAAACGCTTTTGGCAGGGGATCCAGAGAGAAGACTTGTTTTTTGCCATTGGTATCTTAGCTTCTGTCGCCAAGATGTAAATAACTTTCGTTACCTTTTATGGACAGATGAATCAAATTTTTCAAATTCTGGAATGTTTAATAGAAAAAACCACCATTATTGGTCAAGAGAAAATCTTTTGTTAGTACATCCAAGAGGCCCACAAGTCCGTTTCAGTTTCAACGTTTGGTGCGGTATAATTGGTTCAAAAATTGTTGGCCCGAGGCCCGTTCTTTTATGAGGGAACCCTAACTGGTGAAAGATATGTGGAATTTATGTCAGAAATTCTGACTAATTTCTTAGACGAATTGGATCTTATAAGTAGACATCATCTGCATTTTCAGCAAGATGGCGCACCTGCCCACAACTCCAGAGGTACTTATCATTTTCTAACTACTACTTTTAATGATCAGTGGATAGGAACAAATGGCCCAATACAGTGGCCTCCCAGATCACCAGATCTAAACCCACTTGATTACTTCTTGTGGGGTTACTTAAAGAACCAAATTTACAAGCGAAGGTACGATAACCTTGACGCGTTAAAGACTGCAGTTAGGGAAAAGATAACCCAGATAGATGGTAGGACCATACTTAAGACAGTTCGAGCAGTTGAAAAACGTGCCCAAAAATGTATTGAAGAACAAGGTGGTGTTTTCGAGCATCTTCTTTAAAAAAAATTGTTATTGTATTTTGTAAGATTATAAGTTGATGTTGAAAATAAAGTTTGTCGATACAATTTAATTGTTTCAGATTGGAGGTCATAACTTCAACAATTTGTAACCTAGGAGAAAAGTTATTGTAAGCTTTTTTGTTTAAAATTTGATGCTTTAACAGAAAAAAATATAATATACAGGGGTTTCCATTTAAAAAAATGTTATTTTACTGAAAAAAATCAAAATAACGACTCTCAATTGTTTTTTTTTATTTCTCATTTTTACCAGCGTTAAAAATGCTACTAGTTTGCTAATTCAAACAACTTTGTATTTTCACTAATAACAAAGTTACTAATGGTGGACACTTAATTTGGATAACCCTGTATATATATATAATATAGAGAATATGATCATGCGGAGAAAGTTATATAACAAGTAGGAAAATAATGGGCAAAATCCGCAAAAAGGAGGAAAGTGGATTCGAGCAGAAAATAGGATAGGTAACCCGAGCGATACGTATTTCCGCTGGTTGGCTTCATCAGGCCCGAAATGAATGCACATATGAAACTACAAAAGTAGATACTCATGCCCACACATCCGGATACGGGTGTAACCTGAGGAAACGTCTAACCACAACCAACCGGCCGCGTGGTTGTGGTTAGACGTCTCCTTGAAAATTCGAGGTCGTATAGCCATTTTATACTACAATGTGTAGGTTGGCTCTTGTTGTGGACTTCGTGTGTCGTTTTTTTTCTTTTTTTTTCCCTCCAACTTCGTTTCCTCAGGTTACACCCGTATCCGGATGTGTGGGCATGTGTATCTACTTTTGTAGTTTCATATGTGCATTCATTTCGGGCCTGATGAAGCCAACCAGCAGAAATACGTATCGCTCGGGTTACCTATCCTATTTTTTGCTCGAATCCACTTTCCACCTTTTTGCGGATTTTGCCCATTATTTTCCTACTTGTTGTTATATATATATACACCTTTTACTTATAGTTCCACTTATTTTTCCCACAATGTGTTCTATAGTGCAATGGAATATTAATGGATATAAAACGCACCACCCAGAATTGAAATCACTTCTGTTAAATGAGGCACCAATTTGTGCATGCCTTTAAGAAACGCATCTAGCAGATTCGGACAGCATAAACCTACGTGGATATACATGTTACAGGAAAAATGTCATTAGGAATATTCGTGCCAAAGGCGGCGTCGCGACCCTTATAAAAGAAGATATCGCATCTAATGAAATCATGGTTGACTCACAATTGCAAACAATCGTAGTACAAATCTTCCAGCCAGTTAAACTAACATCTATCTCCCAGACTTCAGCTGGGAATCAAGACAAATGCGGCAACTTTTTTCTCAGTTACCTACACCTTGTGTCATACTGGGCGACTTCAACGCCCATAACCCATTATGAGGATCAGAGAAACTTGATATGCGAGGCCGCCTTATAGAAGATATCATCATCGAATATAACCTGGTGGTTTTGAACTCAGGATCAGGTACCTTCCTAAATATCCGCTCTCTTAAACTTAGCGCTATAGATCTAACAGTGTGCAGTCCTGAAATTGCACATCTGTTTACTTGGGAAACAATGGACGATCAATTCTCAGATCATCTGCCTATTAGAATAAAATGTGCGACCCGATGTTCAAACTTCTATTCCTCCCCAAAATGGCAAATTAAAAAGGCAAATTGGAGTAAGTTCCAAGAAAACATCAAAACCCTTGAGTTTAAAGAATCTGTCGAAGAATCTGTGCAACAGCTCACCGAAAATATCTTGGACGCTGCTAAAGTGAGTATACCTGTTTCAGGCTATACCTTTCCCATTAATATAAAGCCCCAAGTGTCTTGGTGGAATGATAGGTTAGAAAGAGCATTGAAAGAAAAACACCATGCACTTAACATATTTAAAAGATACCCTACACAAGAAAATCTTATACGCTTTAAAAAATGTAGAGCTAATGCGAGAAAAATTTTACTCAACAGCAAAAAAGCATCGTGGAAAAATTATGTTTCCTCAATAACCTCCGAGACCCCGACTTCAGAAATTTGGTCAAAGATAAGAGCCATAAGTGGAAGATCATTACCTCTACCAAGTTCTATCCTCATCTTTAATAACCAAGAAATATCGGAAAAGAACGAAATCTTGAATACTTTTGCACAACGATTTCAAATAAATAGTGGGAGTGAAAGATATGCTGACAACTTCATCCAACAAAAAAATGAAGCAGAAGAAGTGGGAATCGACTTCGACGAGGAAAATATATCTGAATATAACCTTCCTGTAACTTTAGATGAATTGGAGTACGCACTCGCTGAGGTCAAAAGCTCTTCACCTGGTCCATGAAATGATACAAAACTTACCTGTAAGTGAAAAACAAAAACTATTAGAACTATATAACAAAATATTGATAGAAGGTACTTACCCAAAACAGTGGCAAAACGCAGTCATCATTCCTATCCCGAAAGCTGGTAAAGACAGTAAGAATCCCAATAACTACCGCCCCATATCTCTAACATGCTGTCCAAGTAAAATACTAGAAAAAATTTTAAACTTAAGGCTTATATGGTACCTAGAGAAACATGGATTACTGTCAGAATATCAAATGGGTTCTCGTAGGTATAGATCAACAACAGATCAGCTAGTCTATCTCGAAGCAGCCATTCAAAAAAGCTTTGCTAAAAGGCAACATAACATACAGTAGCAGTATCATTTGACATATATGACAGATGTGCATCATCTGACATTAATTGCCAAATTTTTGCATCCGGAGAAATTTTTATATTTTGGCAAGAAAGAAGGCAATAATATTATGGAAGCTGAACCCGAGGGGTCCCCAGGCGACCCCTCTACTGCTTTGAGTGGAGTTGGCGCGGGGTGCAGCGCTACTTTGGAATATATTCCAGAAAACCAAAACGAGATGACGCCAATGATGACATCAGGGACGACACCGATACTGGAGAAGGAAAACGAGAACCAGAGACTTTTGAAGATAATTGCAGACCAAGCAGTCCAGATTCAGAAACTGACTGACTGTGTGGAGTCACTTAATGCCCAGGTTTTTAAGCTTACAAGTATCATTCATAAAACAGTTCCCAATGTTGATTCTTCCAAAACAGCAAAACGTAGACATAACAGCCATTCGAGTGACCTACATACTGAGACCGATGAGGATGAGGACACACAGGGTGATCTTTTCACACCTGTGCGACGTCGCAAAGTGAGACTGCGCAAAACAGAATTTCCTCCGCTATCGACGAAATCCCCAAATAACAAACATTCAGGCAACCTAAAACCGTCTGTGTTTGTACCCTCTACCGCTTCTACTAGTCAGCCAAGGGAAAGACCTTTATCAGCATCCACACAGAGTGCTTCTCCTGTTATACCCCAAGTGCAGTCTGATCCATTGGCTGGCTGCAACTCATCTTCCTTGCCATCCAGCGGATCTCTAAACACACAGGCCCAATCGCCTCGCCAGGTGCGTATTAGTCCAATCGTGTTGAGAGATGCGACAAAATGGAGCACCTTAAACTATTCCTTTGTAAGTTTTGGTATTCGTATTGAACGAGCAGTCGCCGTTGACGCTGGGATACGTATCATCCCCAAAACCGAAGACGATTATCGCAGGATAATCCGTCTTTTCAAAGAGGAAAACATTCCTCATCACACTTTCCCTTTGCCCACTGAACGCAACATCCATGCGGTTATCAGAGGTATCCCAGCATCAACCACCGAACAGGAGGTCAAAGGTGAGCTAGAACAGAAGGGTTACGCTCCCTTTCACATCATTCGCCTAAAGCGCAACGGCGGCGTGCCCATGCCCTTGATGGTGGTGATCCTGCCTAGACAGAGAAGTCACAGCAAGTGTTCAACGAGCACGAATTGCTGGGGCTCTCTATCAGAGTCGAAGTTCAGAAGAACTCTCGACTCATTGGGCAGTGTCACCGCTGCCAGAAGTACGGACACGCACAGTCGTATTGCACTGCGCCGCCAAAGTGTCTAAAATGTGCCCAAGACCACATGACACATATGTGGACAAGAGGTTCGCAGATGTGCGAACTGTGGGGGGGGGGCATCCGGCAAATAGTCCGACCTGTAGATTTACTCCTAGGAGAAATCTACAAGTCATCGCACAAAGGCGAGCAAAGTCCTACGCGGACGCAGCAAGAGATGACACCTCAACTGCCCCTGCTGTTTCGAGCTCATCTACGACTACTCAAAGTGTGGATCTAGCTACAGCGCTCAGGTCCCTACAGCAGATTATTAGTCCCCTGATAAGCGCCACTAAGGCATTGCAGGCGATCTTTCCGCTAAATGGCTAGGTACAATAGCAGACAGCCTGAATTCATCAAAATTCTTTTCTGGAATTGTTTGGGTCTTAGGGATGTCCCCAAAAAACGGGAATTTCATCAAGCCCTTTTGGATGAGAACGTCGATGTGGCTCTGCTGCAGGAAACATTGCTTAATCCGGGAGATCGTCTAGCTTTCCCGAATTATGATGTTATCCGCGCTGATAGATTAAACGGACGGGGTGGCGGTTTGGCAGTGCTAGTAAAACGTGGTATTGACTATTACAGAAGCACAAACGCTGAGATGCAGAGCATCGAGGCAACTTCGGTGGTAGTGAATATGACGGGAGGTATCTCGTTGAAAATCACATCGGTATATGTCAGATGTGGTGCCAGGCTGCAAGAGACGGATCTGGAAGTCCTGTTTGACTGCTCGGGTCCGCTTATTGTAGCAGGGGACTTTAACTGTAAACATCGAGCATGGCACTCTAGGTTAAATTCCACCAGTGGGATTCGACTTTACAACCATGTGATACGAAACGGCTACCTCATACACAGCACTGAGGAGCCGACTCACCACCCATTTAATCACCTTCAGGCACCAGATGTCATTGACTTCGCGATATCTAGAAACTGTAGATTCAGTGTCACTTCTCGAATCATGTATGACATTTCGAGCGATCATCTTCCTATCGTACTGGAAGTGGGTAATGAGCAAACCTTGGAAGGGGAAACTCTTCCAAGGAAAAGGGTTGATTGGGAGCTATACAAGTCGCTCCTTAGAGAGTTCCCCAATATCCCGATCATAGATGATGAGAACGATATAGATGCTGCTCAAGCGGAATGGACAAGTTCCGTTCAGCAAGCTCTGCAGCGTGCAGCTGTACTACCAGTACGACGACACGGCAGACCGTTTCTCCCTGCAGACATTCGTCAGAAAATTTCTGACAAAAGAGCTGCAATTAAGCAAGCGAAGAGGTCTTGTCACCCACATGAAATTCACAGAGCAACTAATCTTGTTCATGAAGTGAGAAATGCCCTTCATGAATTCCGTAATGAGCAATGGAGCGACTTTCTGTTGGGGATGCTTGACTCAAATATTCCTCTCTGGAAAGTTGCAAAGTCGCTCAGAAACGGAAAGCGAGAACAACTCCCGCACATCCACGGTCCTAGGGGCATAGTCTGTAGGACAGAGGAAAAGGTCGAGGTTTTCGCTGATGCAATGGAAAGTCAGTTCTCTCCCAACTATGACCTTGATAATGACCTCGACGAGGAGCAACATATTGTAAGATCCGTCAGGAGATATTTTAGGGCCAACGGCGTCAGTGGCAGTAGTTCCTCCCTTAGTGATTTTTCCTCAGAGGAATCTTCAGATGATTCCTCAATTGAAGAGCTGCACGGCACATCAGCGAGATCTCCTGAGACTCCGCATTGCACACCAGCAGAGCTCCAAGGTCATATTAAAGACCTCAAGGTGCGTAAAGCACCTGGAGAGGATCGAATTACTAATAAGGCGCTGAAGCTACTTTCGCGTAAGTCCTTAACTTATCTCGTGGCAATAGTCAATGCCGTGCTAAGGACCCAGCACTTCCCAACGGCGTGGAAGACCGCTGATGTCATAATGTTTCCAAAGAAGGTGGGTTCGATATTCCCTCAGGATTACCGCCCCATTAGTCTACTGTCAGCTCCTTCTAAGCTCGCTGAAAAGGTGATTCTACGTCACCTTGAAAATTTCTCGGCAGACCACAATGTGATTCCTGACGTGCAATTTGGCTTTCGGTCTGAGCATAGTACGGAGCTACAGGTCATAAGGCTTGTTGAACGAGTAACCAGCGGGTTCACCCGTAATGAAAGTACTGGCATCTTGCTACTGGATGTCTCAAAGGCATTTGACAAGGTGTGGCACAAGGGCCTTCTCTACAAATTGATCCATAAGGGCTTCCCCTTCTGGCTCCTAAAACTTTTGAAATTCTTTCTCGAGGGTAGGAAATTTCGGATCAAAATTAATAACGTTCTGTCGACAACACGGCCCATCAAAGCCGGTGTCCCTCAGGGTTCGGTTCTTGGACCAGTCCTTTATTCACTTTTATTCATGACGTCCCTTGCCCCAGCAGCTGTGAAACCTATCTCTATGCTGATGACACTGCCCTGGTGGTCCAGTCGTGCTCTGGGGATCTAGTTCACGACAGGCTGCAAAGTGCAGTGGACGAGGTATTGGAATGGGCGAATCGGTGGCTGATCAAAATTAATCATTCGAAAACGCAGGCAATCTATTGTACTAAAAAACGTAGCGGCGCCCCGTCTGAGGTTTCAGTGAATGGCGCTCGGGTACCATGAGAAAGCTCTGCTAAGTATCTCGGTATCACTCTTGATAAGGGGAGAACCTGGCAGAAGCACACTGAAGCGTTAAAAACTAAATTCCAAATCTCGTTTCGGCAACTCTACCCTACGCTATGTAGAACATCAAAATTAAGTTTGATCAACAAAGTTCGACTATACAAGATGGTTATTAGACCAGCGATCACTTACGCAAGTGCGACTTGGTGTTTTCTCGCCAAAACGCATTTTCGTAGCCTGCAGGTTTTGCAGAACAGAACCTTGCGTACAATCACTAACGCCCCATGGTATGTTTCCAACGAGACCCTTCACAGACACCTTGACATCCCTTACCTAAGGGACTACATCAAACAACAATCGCAGCTACGTTACAGTCAAGCAGAATCGCATAACAACCCTTTGTTGCGCGAGTCAGTAGACTACACAGTCGAGCAAATTCGCAAGCACACAAGGCTCCGACTCGCACTGTGAACAAAATTAAACCGTGCGACTTTAGGTCCAACCAAAATTATAATTTTTCTTCAACAACCCATGCCAAAATTAATTTTAGGATCAATTTAAAATTGCCGAATACTAACTAGCAATGCCAAGGCACCCCTCAAATTGATGCACTTCTTTTTTCTTTGCTCTCCCTCCTTCCTTCCTTCCTTTCTTCTTCCCTTCTTTCTCCCTGACTTTGTTTGGTATCTGGGCAACCAGACCTGACAGTCCTACTGACTTACAAGACTTCAACCAAGAGCAAAGGTCCTACGGACCGCTCTGACAGACAATGACTAATAGTAGTATCATTTGACATTGAAAAAGCATATGACACTACATGGCGGTTTGGCGTACTGAAAACACTGCATGAATGGGGAATAAGAGGATACATACTACGTTTCATTGCAGGCTTCCTAGAACACAGGTATTTTAAAGTACGTATTGGAAAAGAACTTTCAGCATCATACAGACAAGAGAACGGTATTCCCCAAGGTTCAACTCTAGGCGTGACCCTTTTTCTTGTGGCTATAAATAAGCTAATCGAAAAAGTGCCAATAGAAGTCGGAAAGTGTATATACGTTGACGACTTAACAATATTTTTTACTGCAGACAAAATGGAAGATATAGTAGGTACTTTGCAGACATCCATAAATACATTAGCTTACGAGGCCGAAAAAATGGGTTTCTCCTTCTCTCCACAGAAATCAGCATGCATACATTTTTGCAGGCTAAGGAGACATCATGACCCACCAGCTCTGACTTTGAAAGGCCCACCAATAGCTAACAGACACCATATAAACATATTAGGCATCACCTTGGATGATAAATTATACTGGAAGAATCATATAGAGGAACTCGTAATCAAAAGTAAAAAGGCCTTAAATATTATTAAATGCCTCTCAAGCATCAGTTGGGGAGGAGACAGGGATGTGTTGCTCTCATTATATAGATCAATAGTCATGTCCAAGTTTGAGTATGGAGCAATAGTATACTCAGCAGCAAGACAATCCCATCTAAGTAGACTAGAGACGATACACAAGGAGGGTATACGGTTATGCATTGGTGCCTTCCGAACATCACCGAATGCGTCCGTTTTTTGTGAATCAGGCATACCTCCCTTAAGCTACAGAATACAGCAGCTGCTACTGAACTATAGCGTAAAAATATGGGCACAACCCCAGCACCCTAACCACAATATATTATTTGAGGAAGAAGAAATATCAATTTATCGGTCTAGACCATCCATCACAAAGCCCGCAGGTGCCCGCATCCATAAGCTACTCGAGGATACAGAAACTCAGATGCCCCAACCTATAGTCTTAAATACATAGATTGCCCTGTATGGAGGCTGTCACTCCCAGAAGTTAACTTCGCATGCGCCAAATACAAAAAAGGCCACACCAATCATACACTTTATAAACATACATTTCTTGATATAATTGGTAAATACCAAAACGTAAGGAGAATAATTTATACGGATAGGTCTAAAACCGAATGGGGCATATGATGTGCATTAACAACTACGGAGATAACCCGCAAATGGCGCCTAAGTCCAATAGCCTCAATTTTCTCAGCGGAATTATACGCAATACTTCAATCCTTAAAATTGATTGCTGAGGAGGAATAGGGTTTATTCATAATCTGCAGTGACTCTTTGAGCTCACTTCAACCAATTTCTGACAAATTCAGTAAAAACCCCTTAGTTCAAGAGATTCTCTTGACCACCTACCAGCTCCAACAGAAGAAATCACAGGTCATATATGTGTGGACGCCAGCACACGTAGGAATCCATGGAAATGAAATAGCAGATACAGCTGCCAAGGAAGCCACAATGGAAGAATACTTCAACTTACCAGTCGTGCCTGAAGACGTGAAAAAATTCATGAGGTTGCAGCTACTTAATGAATGGCAGCAAGAATGGAACTCAACAAATCATTTTTTGAAGACGATCAAGCCGAACGTAACAAAATGGAATCTTCCCCATCTGACTCGTAGAGAGCAGGTCGTAATTACGCGAATGAGAATAGGTCACACAATTCTTACACATTCCCACATACTTTTAGGTAATCCACCACCAAGATGTGGGACGTGTAATGAATTGCTTACTTGGAAGCATATACTGATCGAGTGCCCATCATACATAGCTGCTAGAAGAGCACACAACCTAGCTGCTGCTTTAAAAGGTTGTTTATCCACTAATGCCAACGTAGGAGATACATTGAATTTCCTTAAATCTACCAAGCTTTTCCGTAAAGTATAATGTTATTAAATAAGATACTACTAGAAATATATTAGATAGCTGTAGGTCTATGATAGATAAGGAAGCACTGGTGTCGGATAAGTAAGTAAATGCATATGTGGGTATTCTTATTTACAATTTTTTCTGTGTTTGTCTGTACCAAGTTAGTTTTATATATGTTTGATCTTTTTTTTTATGTATTAAAAAATCTGAGCTACATCACATAACATCCGAATCACCCAGATTTACCCCTGTGGTGAAAGTGGCAATTGACCATATGGGCAGGAGGAAAGCGGCTAATGGCCTTAGCAGCCGATGCCGCTGTGGGCTAAAAATAATAATAATAATAATAATAATAATAATAATAATAATAATAATAATAATGAGAGATACTAACATAAACTTGATACACAAACAAAAAAGTAATAACAAGAGAAAGAAAAGTAAGTAGACAAAGTGCAAAGATAAAGTGTTTACAATTCTCACATAGGAAAATGAAAGCCCACAAAGCAAAGTAATAGGAAACAGGAGAAAAAAGCGATTTACAGATGCATATTTAAACAGTACACATGACAGTACCTTTGTACTACCCCATCAGCTGTTTCTTAACAAGTCTCCTGAACAGTACTATAGTTTTAATGCAATAAATTGTATCATTAGAATTATATAACCTATCAGCATGAAAGGTAAAGCTTTTTTGAAAAAGGGCTGAGTAGTGGAGTGGCAACGCAAAATTTAGGTCTGAGATTTCTCTGATTGACATTTACTCTTGGAACCAGCTTTTCTAAAATGTACTCATATGGTAGCTTCTTAGTTCGAACTACTTTATGGACAAACACCTTCATAACATAAACAAATTGTGATTCCATCTTCAATCAATTCAAATCTTTGAAGAGACATGACTATATTTACGAAGCCCAAATACAAATCTGCAGCAGTTGTTTTGAATTTTCTGTAGCCTATATCGATCCGACTAATCCAAATAAGAATAGAACAAAATTAAGGAATATTGCACATATGACATGATCAAGCTTTCAACTAATTTTTTCCTGGACTTAAAGCTTAAAATGTACCTGCTGGAATATAAAAGTTTCAATTTAGCATATGCTTTTCGAAACAGGTAAATGATGTGTTTATCAAATTTAAAGTACAGTCCACGATACTACCTAGTTTTTTAGAGTGTTCTACTATGGGGATGAGTTTGTTATCTAAAGCCAATACAATGGTATCCTATATGTTATTATGCATGTGTTTAGGAAAAAAAAACATACCCGAACTCTTTCCAGAGAGTGATTTTTGCAAAAATCTGTAATATTAATTAGATCAGTATTAATTTTTTACGACACTTCATTTAAATGAGAAAATTTACAGTGAAATGATAATTGTATAAATTAAATATAGCAGAGACCCCAGAGCTGACCACTGCGGAACACCAGTTGAAACCATCGTAGTAGAAGAGCCTCTAACCATTTTAGCTACCTGCTTTCTATCAGCCAACTAGCTTTCGAGAAATTATAGCTGAATATCAGATAGCTCAATATACTTCAGCTTGCTCAATATGATTTTGAGATTAACTGTATCAAACGCGTTTGAGAAATACGATGTTGTCAGTTATATGGAGCAAACCTGAAGCAGTGCTATGGTTCGCACGAAATCCTGATTGATGAACAGGAAACAAGTTATTTTGCTCTAAATATTCCACTAGTTGAATATACACTGGTTTCTCTAATACCTTGAAATGAAAGCATAGCAAACTAACAGGCCGCAGCTGTGGTTGAATTCTTGACCTTGGCTAAACGGGTGATAATATCATCCTTCCAAGCTTCAGGAAAAGTTCCACAATATGTGTTAAAACTTAGCATGTGACTTGATATAGGTAACTGTGTCCAAAATTTCTTCAGGGGTTATCATTCTAAATGTGAATGGAGTTGCATCTTCCCTGTGACAGCTGTTCTCATAAAACTCTATGTCAATCAATTGAGGGTTGATATTAGGATTTTTAAAATTTAACGTGAAGTGGTTTTTGATTTTGCTAGGATCTAATACAGCATATTATGGTATTACAATGTGTCTCTGGGGACAAATAATTACTCTCAGGTGAACCCAAGTTTTTCTAGAATTCAGAATACCAGAGCAAGAAAAGTATCCTTTTTTTTCACGCCGGATTAAAGCAAGTACATGACTTCCTAAGTGTTTATACGTGGTCCAGTTTTGGCCTGCTGGATAGTGACAAAATTTAATTAAAGCCTCGTCTCTCTCCTTGATAATAAATGACTATTGTTTTTCGGAGTATTCTCCACGAAGATTAATACATATCTGCATGTGCTCGAACCAATTTTCGAAGTACTTATTCCACTCGCTTGCTGGCAGATCCAAAACGGCCTTTTTGAATGCGTCAACTGCTTCTTCTGGTGACTGGAACCTTCGACCACGCAGTCTGTTTTTAATTTTCGGGAAAGTAAAGAAACCTTTAGCACTTACATCGGGACTATATGGAGGATGGTCTAATAATTCCACGTTTTCTTCTTCCTTTAAATACTGCCTTGTTTTTTGGGTTGTGTGCGAGCTTGCATTGTCTTGGTGGAGGATGATCCTTCTTTCGGGGTTGATTTTTCGAAGCTTGGTGATAACTTTTGGCAAACGAATGGTGGTATACCAATCCGCAGTAACAGTTCTTTGCTCATTAAGAGGAATTGTTGCTTTTGACACAAATGTCGCGACCATCTTTTTCGAAACACTTCGACTTTTGTTGGCTTTTCTTCACCTTGGAACACCCAAACAGCCGACTGTCGTTTATTTTCTGGTTCACAACAGTAAATCCACGATTCATCACTACTAACAATGCTGAACACATTTTTAGTTTCCGGAATTGAAACGGTCAAGCGTTTTTTGACACCAATTAACCCTGGCTGCTTTCTGCTCTTCAGTCAGCAGGTGGGGTATCCAACGAGAAACTAATTTTCTTACTCCTAATTCTTCATGTAAAATTTTTTGAATTGAGGTCTTTGAGATCTTCAAGGACGCCTCAATCTCGCGATATGTCACATGTCTATCTTCAATGATGAGTTTGCGCACAGCATCGACGTTTTCCTGGGTGACTGCCGTTTTTGGTGCACCCACCCTGGGATCGTCGCTAAGACTCACCCGTCCACGTTTGAATTCTCCATACCAACGGGAAATTGTTGATTGATATGGCGCCTCGTTACTGAAAACAGACAGTAACTCAGCAAGGCATTCTTGTTGCGATAATTGTCTCTGAAAGTTGTAATAAATTATGGCGCGAAAATGTTCTCGGTTGAGTTCCATTTTTCTAATGACTTGGTGACATTTAAAAATTCACTGTAGTGAGAACACTGCACGAATTGCTGTGAAACTTTGAATTTACTAAAGAGTGAGGTTAAGATTCAGTACTGACGTTCGATCCGCGCGGCCTACTATGTTTCTATATGCAAAACTTAAAAGACATCCTTCGTATGAATTTCTCGTCTGAACAGTTATATATATATATATATAGGGTGGCTCATCCATGTGTGGACGGAATATTACTCATAAACAAATACATTTTGGGAAAATCTATCTATGGGATGTTACATGACATTTGAGGACAGATTACTAAAATATTGGCCATTATATAGGGTGTCCCAATTTCGACCTGCATATCAAAGTTGTGATTTTTCAAATGAAATACCTCCAATTTTATTGCATATTTGGATAAACCAATTCAAAAGAAGAAAATTAATATAACATACTATGGGGTTTTGGTAATTAGCTACTGAGATATAAGGTGTTTTGTCTAGAAAAACCTCACACTTCGGCAACCCCTCAGTCCGCCATTTTGAAATTTGGAGTGCTGAAATTTGTACCAAAAAAACTTACACACCTCAGCTTTTATCTTACTAGTTACTTTTTCAACTTTTAATTTTTGCTCATACACGGTGGTCAAAAACGCAAATTGTAGTTTTTCTCAAAAATTTAAAATGCATCACCCCGCATATTTGTGCAAGTTTGGAGTCAATTTTTTCTGAGTTTTTTTTGAGACCAGACACATAAGGGTTTTTACGGCTATTTTTTCGGTTATTAGCACGTCTTTTATGGAACGGCTTAATTCCCTAACCCTAAAATATCGCATCATCCTTGGAAACAAATAAATTGTTGATTAGTTACCAACTGTCAAAATTAGCTTTGTGGGCATTATAATAAAAACGTGTTTGAAAATGAATTTTTCTAAAGAAGAAATGGTGAATATGGTATTTGTTTTGGGCGAAGTCCAAAGAAATAGTTTCATAGTATCTCGCATTTATAAGTAATCGTGCGACATCCAAGGCCGGAAACATTTTCCACACTACGAGAACGTTTTGAATCAAGTGGAGCAGTGGAATATAGTAAAAAACGTATAAATAATCCAAGTGTCGCGAATCAGTTGGAGGTTCTATTAAAGTTTCAGGAAAATCGCCATTTAAGTGAACGGCAAATTGGAGCAGAAACTGATATGTGTCCAAAGGATTATTCGCAAGCACAGGTTTCATCCATATCACCTATGCTTGCATCAAGGCCTTCGACCTCAGTTTTATAATATAAGGTTCTTTTTAGCGATGAGGCAACTTTTAACAGCATACGTGTTGTCAACAGGCATAACGTTCACTATTATGCGACGGAAAACCCTTACTGGGTTAGGCAAATAGATTTACAAAATAAATGGAGCTTGAATGTTTGGGGAGGAGTTGTTGGCAGACAAGTTATCGGGCCTTTCTTTTTCGACAACAGATTAACAGGTACAGAATATTTGAATTTTTTGATCGAGCATTTGCCTTTGTTTTTGGAGGATGTCAACCTGCAAACTCGGATGCTTAAGTACTTCCAACATGACGGCTTACCTGAGCATTATCATAACCGTGTGCGTAACTATTTAGACACCTGGAGTAACAATCGTTGGATCGGTCGTGATGGGCCTATATCTTGGCCTCCTAGATCACCAGATATGACACCGATGGACTTCTTTGGGGCTACGTTAAACAAGAGGTTCATAGATATCCACCATCTACCCCGGAAAATATGAAGGGAAGGATTAAGGATGCTTTTCTGAACATAAGGAAATACCTGCTGAGGGATGTGCAACGGTCATTTATTCAAAGACTACGGCTGTATATTCAACATGCTGGAGATATTTTCGAGCAGTTTTTGTAGATTAGGTCTTGAGTAGTGATAGTTGTTTGTTTATGTTGTTGTTACAGTTGCTTTTCTCTATTACGCTTGAAACTGATTTATACTGTTCTGATTGTTATTAGTTTTTACGTCAAATCTTTACCCTTAGTGGCAATGTGGAACTAGCCCACTGTTTGTCTTTTGTTCCCATGGATGATGTGATTTTTTTCCTTAATTTTGGTGTGTCGTTCTATTAAAAGCTTAATAACTCAAAATCTAGTGACTTTATTTGAATCAAACCTCATACGAAAAAAAGCTTATAAAAAATTGAATTCAAACTTGCACAAATATACAGGGTGGTGCATTTGAAATTTTTGAGAAAAAGTACAATTCGCGTTTTTGACCACCCTACATGAGCAAAAATTAAAATTCAAAAAAGTAACAAATAAGATAAGAGCTGAGGTTTGTAAGTTTTTTGTTGATACAAATTTCAGCACTCCAAATTTCAAAATGGCGGACTGAGGGGTTGCCGGAGTGGGAGTTTTTTCTAGACAAAACACCCTATATCTCAGTAGCTAATTACCAAAACCCCATAGTATGTTATATTAATTTTCTTCTTTTGAATTGGTTTATCCAAATATACAATAAATTGTATGCATTATATTCAAAAAAATCAGAACTTTGATATGTACAGGTAGGTCAAAATTGGGACACCCTGTATAATTACCAATATCTTAGCAATGTGCCCTCAAATGTCATGTATAACATGCCATAAATAGATTTACCCAAAATGTATTTGTTTATGAGTAATATTCCGTTCACACATGGATGGGCCACCCTATATATATATATATATATATATACGTAGTCATGCCATAAGTTCTGTCCCTCGTTTTCAAACAAGTGTAGACCTGTTAATACTTGTCCGATTGTTTACATTGTGGTGTCAGTTGATTAAGCGCTTTTCGGGTAATTACATATACCTCAGTTTGTATTGATCTCTCGAAGCATAACGATGGAGTGGGGCAAGGCAGAGAACCGTATTGCAGTGATAGCTTTACATAAGTGTAATCACAGTGCTAGTCAGATTTTTGAACTCTTACGCGGCCTTCAAATATCGCGTAAATTTGTGTCTAGGACCATTCAGCGGTACAATGAGACGTCCTCTGTTGATGACAGGCCAAGAAGCGGAAGACCTCGTCAAGTAAGGACTCCAGCAGCCATCAAAGCCGTAAAAGCCAGGATTCAAAGGAATCCACTCCGGAAGCAGAAGATCCTATCCAGGGAAATGAAGATTCCTGTCCGGACGATGTCGCGCATCATTAAACAAGACCTAGGGCTAGGGGCTTACCGGAGACGTACGGGCCAGCGACTTACGGCCACCTTGCGACACATCAGGGCGACAAGATCCAAGAAGCTCTTGGAGAGGTACGCAGCTGGGGGATTCCGAAAGATTTTGTTCACGGATGAGAAAATCTTCACCATAGAAGAAAAATTCAACCGACAAAATGACACAGTGTATGCAAGGAGTTCACAGGAAGCTTCGGAGATCATTCCGAGAGTTGAGAGAGGCCACCACCCTGTGTCAGTCATGGTTTGGTGGGGGGTGTCCTACGAAGGGGTCACTCAGCTCCATTTCTGTAAACAGGGCGTGAAAACAAAAGCGGCAAACTATCAGAGCGACATACTGGATCCTATCGTCAAGCCTTTAAGTGGTACATTGTTTGCCAACCAACACTGGGTCTACCAGCAGGATTCCGCCCCGCTCACAAGGCTAAGAGTACGCAGCGCTGGCTGGAAAGCAATGTGCCAGAGTTCATTGCTGCGGAAGATTGGCCCTCAGGGAGTCCGGACCTCAATCCTTTAGACTACAAGTTGTGGGACCTGCTAGAGCAGTTGGCCTGCTCCAAAGCCCACCGTAATATCGAGTCCCTGAAAGCGGATTTGATCCGATCAGCGGCAGATATTCCTTTGGAAGCTGTGCGTGCAGTGATAGATGAGTGGCCCGCGAGATTGAAGCAGTGTGTGAAGGCCAAGGGGGGACATTTTGAATAAAACTGTTTGATTATGAATTCTAAAAATGTTGTCGAATAAATAATATCTTTCATATAAATATATCTTATCTTGTTTCATTTTTATCATGAGATTATCATGGGACAGAACTTATGGCACGACTACGTATATGTATATAACTATACTAGCTTGTGCTCGGATATCAGATTTGTATTTAAGGTGCCAGTCTTGTATTTAAGGTGCCAGTCTAACTGTAATCACATTATTCCATGATCATATGACCATATGACCGCAGTCATATTGTTATATTAAGCACATTAAAAACGGTGTAAGTAGTTTTCGTGAAATGGTTCATGCAGACATAACCCAGAGGTCAATACACCAACCTTTGACACGTCGTATCTCAAATCGAAATCATCACGTAAGACGGTATCAAATCATTCAATACCGCTGTCGCTTTCCGTCAATTACTTGGCGCCTTGTAAAATCACGTAATGTTTATTTCTTTGATTATTATTATCATTATTATTATTACTATTATTCTAGCACGTTCACCAACTTGTTTGAAAAAAAACCGTGTGTATGCTATGTACGATTTGCGGATATGACTAACTTTTTTATCTAATTTATGGATTTGTATAGACAAAATTATTGTGGAGGATAAACAGTAAGCATCATTCGAAAACACAATCATCCATCTTCATTTTCTAAAACTGCAAGATGAAACGTAATCTTTGGACTATTGGTCTTGATGACAACACTAAAGAATTTCGAACCTTGTCGAATAGATTTTCTAGTCGTCTTGTTGTGAATTTAAAAATATTTCATCGTTTTGACGCAGCTTCAATCCAAAAATGCAATTTTACATGATCGGTTTTATGGCTTGAAAGGTATTTCATTCAAGAGTAACTTCAAAAAGTTCTTTCCAAACAGTATCCTGTGTCCACGATTTTTTCTCAATAAGAGATGCAAGTTCAGGAATGAAATACCATTTTTTGAAGTCATTGGGCTAACTATGATTGAAATGCTTTCCTTTTTGAGCGTGCAACTCCAAAAATCTGTAAAATTGCACTTTTGAACATTGGAGTCGTTGTGGCCTGGTTTCTGCCTACTTGGCAGCTAGCTGCTTCTGTATAAAAATGGCGTCAAATAGGTTGACTGTACTTTTCACACAACGCCGTTCATAAAGGATTATGTCCAGCACAAGTTAGACCCTCTGAGAAAAAAGATAGTTACGAACACGAATAACAGACAAATTAAAAGGATCAAATTAGTCAATCCCAAACAATTAGCCGATAGAGGTTCATTCCCTGCCCTACCAATAGTATTGTCAATCTTTCACCGTCGCCTCAGATGCGGCACAGCGCCACAACAGCAGTAACGAGAAGACACTTATTAAGACGCTGCTGAACGCTGAGAGCAGAAGCAGGTACGTGTATTGCAAATATTTCTCTATCATTCTTCATCCAAGTTTTAGGGGCAAATTTATGGGGAAATCTGTGATGTGTGAAATATATGTCCAACAGGTGCATAGAATTACCGAGGTTGGAATCGTGTAAGTATTCTAGCATGAAAGTAGTAACATAGTCTTGTGTAAAAAAATCATCCCACAAGGAAAGGTACTTTTCAAGTTATAGAATGGCCTTATTAGTGGACAGAGAGACCTACAGGCAAACAGGCAGACCGACCGACAGACAGATCGACGGAATTGAGTGACATGGTTTTTCGTCATATAATATCCAAAAGCATAATATCTCATTTTACAATACTTCCTCACCAGAAGGCATGTAAAAGTAAAACTAAGCTACGGCCGTCTAAGTAAAAGAAGGCGCTTACCTCAATGTCGTAATGTAAGTATACAAAAGCAGTAAAATTACAGTTGGAATAAAGTAAAAAGGAAAACAGGAGTATTTTAGAACACATGTTTTGTCGCATTCAAGTGATTTGCACACCACCATACTCGTTATGATGGAATACGTTTTTAGGCAATATGTTTATACTACTCAGATAAATGATGGCTTCACAAGTACCTATCTATAATCCCAAATTATCTTTGTATTGTGCTTATACATACATGTTTTTATTTATTATTATATTTAACAATCCGAAACATACCAGCTATATTGATTTGAGCTCACACTTTAGAAATGTTATTAAATCAATGATGCCCAGGTTTTTTAAGCCCGTGTTTAAGTCTTCTTAAAACGAAGAAAAAAGAACGGCACACTATGGTTAGTACCGCAGCTGTTACTGATGACAAACTAAGATGTAAAAAACAGGAAAAGTACTGAAGTTTTCATGAACTATGATCGCAGGACACTATGATGAACAACCAAAATAGGAGATAATAGACTACTTTCGACTGTTACAGGGCATTTTTTACTTCGTGTTATGTGTCTTGGATGTTTATGACATGCACAACACGAAAAAACTATTTTTCTCATTTCCGTCGGTCTGTTTGTCTGTCTATCTGTTGGTCTTTTGGCCAGTTCTCTAATTCCTGGCCCGTTTTTAACTGGGAAAGTACTGTTCGGACTTTCACACAAGGTTACCTCTGTGCCAAGGACGACAAACTTATTGTTTTTTAGTTTTTGGAAATCGGACCAGTTGAAAAAAGTATAAACCGCACAAACTTGTTTTTTTATGTTTAAGAGGCTCCTGATCATTCAGGTTTTTACGAGTAGATAGAGGGACACATGAGGAACGTTTGGGTGTAAAGTTCAGTGTAAATTAAGTTGAACATGACGGAATTGTTACCGAAGATATCAAAAATTTGCCTGTAAAAAGTCAGGATCAGGCATACGCTACAAAGTTACATGTTACATAGAATAAAGTAGGTACTACATCTTTATAGCATTCATGATTATTCACAAAAAAGTCCGCAGGGCTATATGAGTAACTATTATAATTAAGTTGCGGAGGAAGTGCACAGTCAACCTTTTTGATTCCACTTTATTAATTCAGCGCGCTTCAACTTGAAGAATTATCACAAAAATGTCAGTACCAAACCTTAGGTACATCAAGGCATTACTAGTATGTTATTATATTTTACCCAGAGACTGATGAATAACATGTGGCAAGCAGCAATCCAAAAATACATCTCCATGATGCCATATCTGAAATCACATCAAATATTTTTTATACTTTTTTGTGAATACACCAACGAACATCATAAGATCTGAGATAAAAGTCTAAGTATGATTTTTATGTTTGAAGAATATGTGTACCCATCAGATCAGACGCCGAACAAAAAATAATAAAAGAAAAAAATCTGATTTACGTCATTCTACTAAAAAATGAGTATTTTAAAATACAGATTTTGTAATTATAGGTACGACTTAATTTATTATTGCGAAATTAAAATACTTAAATTATGATTATGATTAATATAATTTTTATTTATTACCAGAATATTTAGAATTTGTATATGCATAGAGCTAGATATCATATACAACATAATAATTATAATCATATCGTTTACGAACAGATATAAATAAAATATATATGTATGGAGTTAATATGATAACAAAATGTTATACTTGTCTACTTACCACAGTAGTTCTTGAAAAAGTTGATTCTGATTCTTAAACGTTCCGCTTCACTAACAACACAATCGCTAAGCCGAAAAGACCACACTGTCAGCAAACTTTTCAGTATACCTAGAAAGTGGGCTCGTTCGAGTTGTTCTATTATAAATTCATTCTTCGTCCACACCTGTTCTACCTTGGATACAAACGATTTTTGTTTTGTTGCATGCCAACGTCTCTCAAACCGGATCCGAATCTGCTGATTAGCGCGTGTTAAGGCTCTAAACACATACTGCTTCTTGACCAATTCTTTGTTAATTCAGAATGTAATAAGCAAAAAAAATGCTCTTTGATTTAATATAGCAAAACGCACAAGTTTCACTAGAGACTTCGCGTGTATTCCACTATCAGTCCGATGTATCCCTTTTTGTCCACGTCGTGCGTGGATAACGAATTAGCTTCCCCCACTGTGCACCTCGCTCCCGGCAAAAAAGCGTAGAGCCGTCAAGACTCCGAGTCACAACTTGCATTATTCCCAAATTCTTTTGGGCTGCTTCTGGCATACTAACTGACTTAAGAAAGAATTATTGAGGAGTTATCATGTGTTCCGGCGTTTAATTTATGGATTTTTCAAGCCCCTGACATTGGAATTATTTTTGCGTAATGGTTATGCCTGGTGATCTAGATCAGGAGGGTTATTAAGGCAATGACGTCACTCACCTTCCACGCAAGTAAATCCATTTTACTTTTCGTGCACAAGCTTTTCATTTTTGCTGTCCGATGGCTCAATGAGGGAATCAAGGAATGTGAAAATATATGAAGATTTTGAGAAAATGTCCATTTTGCGTTCTTGACTACCTTGTATGAACTGTCCAAAAAAACTGAAAAAAGTATGCAGGTAGGGAGAAAATATGGGATTATAAAATTTTTTTGACGAAACATTCAGTCTAGTTACAACAGTTGCGGAAATGCGAGTTGTCAATGCTAAGTATTTTTTTAATAGATTGTCTAATATCTAAACAATTTGAAAGTAAAGCCCTATAGTATCTTATATCGAAGTGCTTAATTTCGAAAGACCTATCCAAATCTGAAAATAAATGTATAGCTTTATATTTCAAAATGTATGTTTGAGTTACCACGAAGTTATGAACCAGCGTGTATAGATAAAAATAAATAAATAAAAATATTTTGGAAATATGGAGCATGATAGTAGATGTCTTATGGGGATTCGGTCTCAAAACTTCCAAAATCCGCCACCAGAGGCGCTGGCGTCGCGCGCCATTGACAGGTTGTTGGACGGAATCTGTAATCGAAATTCATGAGTTGGGGATTCCGCCGCTAGATGGCGCTGTCAAACCAAACGGAATCTGTGTGTCATTGGACACCTGTCATGCGTCATTGGGCATCTCACGCATAGATGGCGTTAAAACGTCATCTGTCATACGTCATTGGACACCTGTCATTGATGGGTTGGGCATCTCGCGCATAGATGGCGCCGATTTGTTTGGCGCTGTACAAACCAAACGGAATCTATGTGTCATTGGACAGCTGCCATTGATGGGTTGGGCATCTCGCGCATAGATGGCGCCGATGCCGCATCTGTCTGGTGTTGGCGTGGATTACGGGGGGCAACGTGTATACAGGGGTGCAACGAAAAATAGCGGATCGATGGACCGACGGTATATCGTTAAATCGTATATAGCAAGGCGTGACCTAAATAGCGTGGTGGGCTCCTCTGGTCGGTCGGTCGGTCGGTCAGAATGTCTCATAACCTGTATACGATGTACTGTTATTATTATACAGGATGATACCGTTCAAAATGAAAATAGTATAGACATTCTGACAATTATTTCGCAAACCAGAGGTATTTTCAATAAAACTACAATAATACGTTTAATATTTTATTGAAAATAGAAAAAACTACATAGGTAATATGATATTTGAAAACCAGTGGCGTAGACGTTCAACATTTCTCTGGGTACAGGAAAATTGTCCGTTGGTGTGGCATGGATTGGAATCAGCAACAAAGTTTCCAGTAGCACACGGTGTACCATCATACTTGCAAACATCAATAATGTTGGGAAAAACACCAAAAATGTGACATTTCTTGAGTAAAAAGTTTGCTTTCTGTTCTCCACGAACGTAGACATAGTCAGCCGCATATATCACCTTATTTTTAATTATTTCATTTAACTTGGAATATTTAACGTCGCCGGAAGAATATTTAAGCCCATGGAAATTCTTCTCCAAGTAAGCGACAGTTTTCTTGTCTTTAGTATTTAATGTAGAAAAAGGTTGCGGAGGTGTAAAGATGTAATGACTTTTCTTGAAACCAATTTCGATACATAGTTCTTTAGGTACGAATAATCCGTCAACTGTAAAGCCTTGAATGTCAACAAACGCGATCCTCATGATGTCTGATGCGGAACTGAGAGTCCTTCGTTGCTTACGAGATGGTTTTAATAACTTCGGTGAGGGGGAAGTACTCGATTAAGCAGTCATGTATAATGATGCAGTAGGCCTTGGTGTTGGTTGGAAAGCCAGTATCGGCTTCGATATCCAATCTAACATCAACAGTTGATGATTTCATGGTTTCCTCTTGTTTGGAACAGTCAATAACAAACAAAGCGCGATTTTTAAAAGCGGTATAATCTAAAAGACATCTCTTCAGAGGAGAAGAAGAAGTTGTATAGCTGGTTTGAAAGTCGCTATAGTTGAAATGAGCTTCAGTAAAGTGATTGTTTGCAAAGTCCAATTGCATACGTTCGTTGGGATAGTATTCACCATTTAAAGATACTCGAATACTAGCAGCATTCACGTGATCAAACAGGGTAGGGTCTGAGGTTGCGACGTCACGTTTACCGGTTTGGAAACATACTATAATGAAACGTGGTCTTTCGATTGCGGTGCTAGTTTTAACTGACCATATTTCTCTTCTCGCATCTGCGGTAATTGCAGGCAGTTCATTCAGATCCCATTTTCTAAATGGTATAAGTATCGGCTTATCAGTTTGAATAGCTTTCAAAAGTTGTTCTTTCACATCATCACTCGGGTAAATATGTTTGATTTTCAGTTCCATGCTTTCAATAGTTATTTTCGCTGTCGTCGTCGTTCCAGTTTTTTCCTTGATAATGATACAATCGTTATCGTTTCTAGCTCTCACAAATCTGAGAGTTTGTCTGCCACACGTAATCATAGGATAATCATTGAAAATGTTGAAAATATGTTTAAGCGGCATTAGCAAGCTAAAAGACTTGTTATGTGTTGACGCCATTATAGGTGTTGAAGGATAGTTCCATCCAGCTATAGCCATATGATTTGAGTCTTCCTCACTGTAACATACGTAAGCTCGGACAGTACTTACAATACCAGGATCACGTACTGTTTCAACTTCTCTAGCGGATTCACTGTAAGTGCAAGAGTCAAATAGGAAGGCACCAAAGTTTGGAGCTAAAGATACATCTCCTGCTCCTCCTCCTCCAGTTATTTCAACTTTTCCTTTGATAGATAGAAGGGAAGCGTTCATTGCAAAGAACGAATCTACTTGATTGATGCTAAATTCCACAACATCATTACAATTAAATGACTTGATGAACGGCGTATAAGATCTATACTCAGCCTTGCGAATAGATTCATCGAATGCTGGAGATCGATATAGATCAAACATCGGAGAAGTATGTGATGCTGCTGCTGCTGCCTCCTCAGTTTTTCTCTTTTTGTACATGATTCTTGTTGTTGTTGACATGATATCCAAGTGAGCGTAGAAACAGGATATTTGATGTAGTTAGTAGTAGATGTCGTCGCTTAGGTGCTTGGGGTAATACTGAAGTTGCCTTGGAAGCACCACTATGTCTTATAATCACTAATCCCATCTGCGCTTCGCTCTCAACTCCAACACAAGAGTACTAGTTTCACCTTGAAAGTTTACAGGACGACCGTCTTGATCTAAAGCCAACACTGTGATGTTGGTTATTTCTTGTTTCGGTATAACAGGTAGATATAGTAAATTTACAGGTGTTTCGACTATAGCGTATCCAGGATCGGCTGTCACAGCAAATTCGTAGATCGTGTGTGCAGGCGTGTCTCCGTCAAAGGCTCCCGACGTAATGTTAGCATCAAAGTGTATGGTTGATACTTTTATTATGTTTACAGGTAAATCAGAAGAATGCTTTTGACCAGGATTAAGAACTTTTTTCGAGAATCCCAATAGATGTCCAAGATTATTCGGTTCTGTAAAAACTATTTTATAATACTTGCTAAAGATTTCACATTGCAGTGTATTATTGTTAGGTTTTAGAGAAAAATAATCATCCGGAGGAGCAACTTCATTTTCAAGATTCATTTGCGTTCGTATAAATGTTTCTATGTCGGTAATTTCATAACAACCTGTCGGAAACTCGATGACTTTTAATTGACCACCACCACCACCTATCCGGTCGATATAATAAAATTTATCTCCTTTTTCAATATTCGGTATGGAATTGTATGAAGTAAAAGACCTAAGCGCCAATTCATAATCTTTTTTCGGATCCAACACTATCGGTGTTGAAGGACGAAATGAAAATATATGAGTAGTGCTATTGACTCTCAACAACTGCGACATGATGAATGAAAAAATATAGCTGTGTACTAAGCATTTATTCAAGTTTTTTTTTTTGTTTATTTTCGAATGGATAATTTACAGAAATAACAATTTGCTTGAGCAGTAGCCGGTCCATCCCAATGTGTTGTCCAATCAGGTCTGTTGTAGTGAACATAGCATGGAAGTCGTATTTGAAGATCAAAATTGGATGTGTATTCTGCAGGCAGTTTGTGCCATATACTCAATAATTCTGCAGGTCTCACATTGCTTATTAAATATTCCAGCGGCGGAATATTCTTCTCAAACTCTTCTAATGTAAATTCCGATAATGTTTTATTATCCATCGTTGTTGTTGTTATTGTATAGAAATTTCAAACACAATTGTCCGCAATTAACTTGATTATAAGTTTGGTAAGGATCGTTGTTGTAGAAAATTTTAGCGTTTTTCAGATATCGAACAAGTTCCTGTGGAGGCTTCAGGTTACCAAATGAATCGAAATACTCAACGTTGTTGTTTATCTTTTTATAAGCTACCCAATGAGTTCCGTTGTTTTGTGAAATATCTAAGTTCACGACGGCGCATTCTCTTTTACGTGGACCGTCTCGTGGTAAAGTGTCACGCATGAAGACACCTCGGAAATGAGGTATGTTCAAGAGCTTCGCATATTGCTTTATTTCATAATCATAAAGCGCTTTCTTGGGTAGCTTGATGTTTAGTTTTTTTGACTTTTTTTTTTGAGGTACAACCCATAACCACCTTTAGCATTTTTTCTCAAATACAATCCTTTGCCCAAAGACTCCATAGCTTTGTTATGGCGATGGTCTTCCTCCAATTTCTTTTGTGCATTCTTGGCATCAACGACCGTTTTGGCCACACCTGCAGCTCCCCCTGCGAGCGCCCCCAAGGCACTTAATCCGGCGAAAAGGGGGATCAAGGGTAGGAATCCCCCAGATTTTCCTTCGATCGGAATTATTCTCGGTAGTCGAACTTTATGTTTTCCACCTGCACTCTTCACCGCTAATCTTGCCGCTTTAAGAGCAACCAATGCAGACTTTTTTAATGTCGTGGTGGTGGGAGCATTTTTCTTCAAGGACTTTGTGATTTTCGTGAGAACACCTCGTCGAAAAGATGATTTCTTCTGCCCCATACCCAATTTTCGCTTAACTTTCATTGCGGTGGTTGTTAGCCAAGCTGCAGTCTTTTCTCCTAGTGAAGCGTCAGGTGCTTTTACACGTTCCCAGGCTCGGTTCTCAAGAATCCAATCAGCTTTGTGTCTGTCTTTCAAATTTTTGTATAAGGCGTATGCAATATCGTGGTCTCTTGCAGCACGATCCAATGGGTTCTTTCCAGGATCTCCTCGTGCTAACCTCTTCTTTAATTTAGTCCCCGCTGAAAATATACATATACATGTGTGAGAATGAAAAAAAAAATATCCTAATCTGTCGCACACTTACGTCCCAGGAACTGATACGAAGGTACGTGGAGTTCTATCGGAAGATTATTTATCAGAGAGTTTACAACACCTTCACCCTTGTACGTTAACATGAGAACTGTTGATGATGCGTTAGCAATATCTACATATATACTTTTACACATTCCTTATTCGAACGCCACACGATGAAGGTTGTTCAACAAGAGCAGTCATTACCCATTGATAACTTGGATTTTACAGCAAAAACTCAACATAGTAAACATGGTAAATTGTTACCGAATTCGTTTCGCGCTATCATCTGCGGACCAAGCGGATGTGGAAAAACGAACGTAATGCTAGCGCTGCTTTTCCATCCAAACGGTGCTAAGTTTAAAAATGTTTACGTTTATTCAAAATCGTTGTATCAACCAAAGTATCAACTGCTTCAAGAAGTGATTTCCGCTGCTAAGGGTGTTGGCTATTTCCCATTTAAGGATAACGAGGAAATTATAAGTCCAAGTAAGGCTAAAAATAGCTCTATATTTATATTTGACGACGTGTCGTGTGACGGTCAGCAGAAAATTCGAGAGTATTACTCCATGTGTCGTCATAAAGATATCGATGCTGCATATCTCTGCCAAACATACTCTAAAATTCCAAAACAGCTCATACGAGACAACTGTAACATTATAGTACTATTTAAGCAGGATGAAATTAATCTAAAACATATATTTGATGAGCATGTATCTCCAGATGTTACTTTTGATGAATTCAAAAAGATGTGTTCGGAATGTTGGGCAGAAAAGTACGGTACGTTAGTTATTGTTAAAGACTTTCCTCTTAATTATGGTCGATACAGAGTAGGATTTGATAAGTACATAAAATTGTAGGCTTATCATGTACGCCATCATTCAGTAACATGATGTCAAAGGACCAAGTTGCCGTTGCTAGTCATAAAAGAAAGATCGCAGAACTTGCTCGAGCTATACGTAAAAAGTATCTTACTTTAAAGTTAGGTCGAACTGCAGAAGATGAATCTATTAGAAAACTTTTCAAACCAATATCTGAACCTCTTAAGCAAATAGCTAAGACTCAGCAGCATCCTTCATTTATTATTAAAAAAGAGGAAAAATTGAAACAGGATGATGATGATGATGATGATGTATTCACACAGAACCCAAACTATCTCAATTTAGAAGACGTGGCTTCAACTGATGAACAAGGTAATATACCGCCGAGACCTGAAACACCACCACTACCTGAAGAAATGCGTCCTGCTGATTTTTCACAAGAAGCAATAGAAGAATACTTAGATCAATATCCCCCAATAAGCCATAATTATTTACAAGATTTTTGGACACAAAACGATAAAATTGATAAAAATTATGGACCTATATATACCGACAACATTGGTTGGATGTTAGGTAAACGCCGAATTAAATTTGATAGAGCGACTGGCCAAATACAGATATTACCTGAGGGGACAAACTTAGCAGGTACATGGTTTCGTGGCACACCTGGGCTGTATCAACTTTTATTCTATAATGACCCAAACTATGCAGATGCAGATTTACAACCCTATAAAAATCTATTGCAAAGTACCGGTGTTCATTTAGATTCGCTTGGACGCCTAAAAGGTTCGACAGGATTTAAATATAATCACATTATTAAGCCTCTCTTTAAAGATGTGCAGAAAAATAAAGGTACAATTGTCACACGATCAACATCTACAAAAATACGTAGTCCACTTAGTCGATCATTAACAAGATCCACTCCCTCAACAACAACAACAACAACAACAACAACATCATCAACATCAAAACCGCCAACAGGAAAAGGTATCGGTGATTACTTGACATACAACGAGGAACCAATCGAATACGTGTACTGGGATGATCCCAATGAATTAATCGATCGACTTAAACTCCTTATGGCATCTCAGGAAGCTGGCAATACGTCGCATGATAATGAAATAGTAGCCATCCTCAACGAGCTAAAAGAAGCTAATATAATACAGTAATCTAGTTCCTTGGTCTTTCATTTACACGATGAGTCTTGATAAATTCGGACGTCGCTTTGATAAACAAAAGACACTTCCGTATATGCGTACACCGCCAAAGTTAACACTACCCCATACTTCTGATGGAAATGTTGACTTCAAGAACGTAAAGTTGTGTAATATAAAAGATCCCACAGATAATTCAGATGCGGCAACTAAAAAATACGTAGATACTTCAGTGATTGATTTAAAAAAAATAACAGCAAAAACAGATCAAATAACAGAGTTTATTTCGAGAAATCCGCCTACTTCTGGTAAACATATGGCAACAAAAAAATATGTAGATGACTCTATTGCAAATATAACAACAAGAATAGAACAGGAGTTGGCTACAATTAAGTCTCATACCGATTTGACTCCAATACGGAAAAATATCATTGATTTATCCTCTGAATTACAACTTTTGCAAGGACGCACATCATATATATCATTGAAAACAGACGATCTTGCTAAGCGTATAAAGCCGATGGAACAACAATTTAAAGCGTTAAAACATGATGACGTACGCCAAGGAGAAGCTACAACTAGTTAACGAGCTGCACAAGCCTGCTCGAAAAAATTATCTAAGACGACGTACCATCATTAAAGGCTTAGACGATTTATGGCAGACGGACTTGGCTGAAATGCGACCTTATGCTCATCAAAATAAAAATTTCAAATTAATTCTCGTCGTAATCGATTCTTTTTCCAAGTTTATGTGGACTAGACCGTTAAAGACAAAGACGGGTGAGGAGATAACTCGTGCGTTTTCGGATATCCTCGCACATACGGAACGTACGCCGAAAAATCTACAATCTGATCAAGGTAAAGAATTTTACAATAGTAAATTTCAAACTTTAATGAAGAAGCATGATATTAATCATTATAGTACATATAGCATCAAGAAAGCGGCCATTGCTGAAAGAGCCATAAGGACGTTGAAAAATAAACTTTACAAATACTTTAGCTTAATGGGATCGTATAAATGGATTGATATATTACAAAGCATTACCAATGAATACAATGGAACACGTCATCAAACCATCGGATGTAAACCATCACAAATTAATAAATCCAACGAAAAATGTATCTTAAATCGAAAATATACTCATTTAAAAATCGCGGGCCCGCGTAAGTTTAAAGTTGGTGACATTGTACGCATCAGCAAAACCAAAATGCTATTCGACAAGGGATACGTTCCAAGCTGGACAACGGAATTATTTAAAGTTACTAAAATTAATATTACCAACCCTGCAACGTACATGCTCGAAGATATGCAAGGTGCACCGATCAAAGGAGCCTTTTATGACGAAGAATTACAGAAAACAGCCAATCCAGATGTTTATTTAGTTGAAAAAGTTTTACGTCGTAAAGGTAAAAAAATGTACGTCAAATGGCTTGGCCTTGATGCAAAACATAATAGTTGGATTGACAATGATGCGATCGTCTAGGTGTATGGGGTGGGGGGGTTTCTGCTAAAAGTGAGTTCTCAGTCGGTTGCAGTCAGTCAGTCAGTCAGTCAGGCAGCTAGTAAAAAAAAAATGGATACCAGTGCTAGTGGTTCAAGTTGCAGCGAGTTTGACCTCACCACCAGCAGCTCACACGAATCATCTGTAAACTACGACCGTGAGCTGGATGCTATTCTGGAAAGGTACGAAGAAGCGGCCAAGAACGAGGACCATTATCTGCTGTACACGCAGTTTCCAAATGGATCATACCAAATTGGATGCGGTCTAAGCCCAGCGAGATCATTTACTCCTGCTGTAATTGTGTGGAACTCATCACGGTTGAAACTATCTTTCAGTTCCTATGAGTGGGAACAATTAATCACCCAGCTCAATGTGGTAACGGTGAAGGAGACGGAGGAGCAGGAGGAGGAGAAGAACCTTCCTGACAAGTATGATCCTGTCGAAATCGAGTGCGGTGACTATTGCAGAATTCGACGACTAATCTATGATAGTACGAAAATTCTCGAAATAACCAAGCACAACATTAGTTTCTACCTCTCAGAAATGGACGTGAACGCTCTTTTAGAAGCAAATAATGAACTTTTAGTACCGTATATGTCTATGCTAGAAACTGTTGAATTTCCAAGCTATTATTATAATGCGCTTAAGATTGTTCGAGCTAGTTTTAATGATCAAAATTATACGTTTTCAGATGCTATTCAAAAATTGTATACATTTAAGCTCGTAGGCTGTACTTTACAACATATAGCGTTAGGACAACATATATTTTTCTATAGACATAGGATCGCTAATGATCTTGAACGATTTTAATAAAGTTTTTGTAAAAATGCATATCTGTCGTTTCATTATGATATACGTCACGTAACGTGACACGTGACGTGACGTGACACGTGACGTACGTGACGTGACACGTGACGCACGTGACGTGACACGTGACGCACGTGACGTGATACGTGACGCACGTGACGTGATACGTGACGCACGTGACGTGATACGTGACGCACGTGACGTGCACACTTTGTTCAAAAATACCAAAAAGATGTCTTGATAGCCCGAAGAACCGCGCCACAACATCAGAAGTAATGTTAGTATTATGTGTGTGCGTGTTTTTTTTTTTGTTTTTGAACACGCTAAGTTTTGAACTCCAACCACGCACTAACATTGCTTCTGATGTTGCACACCTCTGACGACTCAAGCTATCAGGACATCTTGTTGTTGTTGTTGTTGTGAACTCTTCTTACTAGAAAAATCTAACGAAATCAATAAAACATCTTTTTATAAATATTCATTTATTAAATCTAATTACATACATGTTTGAAAAAATATATATATATATAAATGTTAGTACTACATACATGTTTGAAAAAAAATATATATATAAATGTTAGTACAATAGATAGAGAGAAACTGGAGGACGGATGAACGCTTTTTATATATTTTTTTGTAATTTGTTTGCTGTGATGTTTTTTTTTTAAAACTCAATATCGCTGTCTACATCAGATTCATCAAATCGGATTCGGATGTTATTTCTAGACCTATCATGTAAGGCATCTCTGCAAGATTCCTGGTCTTTTAGTTCAAACACTACGCTTTTAAAGCAGCTGTGACACCAATTATACTTTTTTTGGTATACGTTCAAAATAATGTCATGTGCATCGTGAACCTCGTGAGAATGGTCATAGCAGGCAAATAAACGTTTATTTAAAGTTTTATGTATTTCTTTAAATTTAGATAAACAATTTTTACATACGTGTAGGTAATATTGGTCCAGCCAATATCCACTTGTCCATAGACAGTAACTAGAATAATCTTCAAAAACATAACCCCAATCTGATTTTCCTAATATAGTGTGAATTAAATTTGGATCTATTTCTTTGTGACATCTAATAAAGTTAATTCCTGTATATGAAGAATCAAGATCATTTTTGGCTTCTTTAATCATAGCGTGCCATTTATATAAAGGAAATTGTTTCACAATTTCCGTAGTTAATTTCCATGGTAGTGGAGACTGCTCCATGAATTCTACTGCTGATGATGTTATTGATTCGCAAATTTTTCTAACAGCTAACTCTGATAATGTTGGGGCATTCATCTATAACAAAAAAAAAACGCTATTATAAGATACTGTAATGCCCCCACGGAAGTGTGTCAAAACTGTTCGGAATTAAATAACGTTTGTCGTCATACGGACTTAAACTAATTTTTGACTGTTCAACAGAATATACGTTGTGTGCATACGACCTGATACAGCGTTGTGTAGCTGTTTTTTCCTTAAATTCTTTCAAACATTCAACATAATCCTCAAATGCAATTTTATTTTTAACAACATTGTACTTAACCCCTTTAGATTTTTTAACCACCTTCCCACCCTGCACCTTGTAACTATACATTTTGCTTCGAAGTCCAACAAAATGTGTCATAATTTTACCGTTATTTTCATCTTTCATTAGACCCGGCACCTTTTTGTTCTTACGCAGTATTTTATATATGTTATTTTCAGGATAATCCGAAGTATCAAATTTACTGGAATCAGCTTTAATGATCTCCTCATATGCATCCTCACATTGCAATTCGTAGATAAAACTGTCTGTGTCCATGTACATGAGCTTACACCTTTCTGCACCCATTTTTGGTAGCATATAGGTGTAATGAAAATCGTACATGACTAGTTTCGATAGGTCTAGAATTGCCTGCCCTACATACAGAGGTTTGTTAAACGTTATTTCAGCCTTGTTCAATTCGATAACCACCAGATTTTCCTCTAAAATTGTGCGACTGTGGAACCGAAAACTCGAAATCAAGTTTGCTGCCCCATAGCGACCACCCCAAGATTTAACGATTTTACATACGCGGTGCTTACGTATATTTTCCATGGTCTTACCGAATACTGCATTATTCATTAATTTAAAAAGATTTTTTTCGAAATCATTCCGGGCTGCAGCTCTACATCGAGTATTCAACTCGATGTAGGGTTTCAGCCAGGCTGCTTGTTTAAATTGTAAAATTTTATGGATTTTCGTTAACTTTAACCCATTAGCTAGCA
The DNA here is from genome assembly GCA_963669975.1 of Acanthoscelides obtectus. NCBI lineage: Eukaryota > Metazoa > Arthropoda > Insecta > Coleoptera > Chrysomelidae > Acanthoscelides > Acanthoscelides obtectus. The sequence continues at coordinate 63,677,152 of CAVLJG010000006.1, forward strand.
TTTGTTTTAAATTTTTATAGTGAACCGTGTACTCTTTTTTATCCGTAAGTGTTGCCATTAATTTCGGCAATTTTACCCCGCCGTCGCTGGGTGGTACGCTACGTTCTGCCGCAAACGGAAAATCTTTGTGTTTATCGTGCAGTTCTTGTGGGTACGATAGATCGACTTGTAGCACGTACCCTACGTCAGAGTCGTCGGGTATTGACATCACATCAAACGATGTTACATCATCTACCCATTTGAACCCTCCGTAGGGTAAGGGTTGCTGCATAGCCTTCCCATATAAGCTATTCACATCCAGGTACATAAGGTACTTGGACGGCTTTTCAGGATCATATTCGGGCATATATTTATTGTTGGCCTCCGAAAATCGGTTGCTACACACCGAAATTCCACCTCTTATAGCATTTTCGTAAAACATCACCATATCTAGATCCTTTAGTAGTTCTAACTTACACCCAGTGTATTTGAGCATACAGTCCCACGTATATCCGGGCATTGTATAGTACCACGCAGGATCCAGACCATAGGTGGAGAAACATTTTTTACGCAATTGCTCAAAAACGTCGGCAAGAAGCAGAATATCTGTTTTTAAATATATATCAGAATACTCTCCTAATGTTTTAATGTTAAACTGTTGCCAAACAGATTGCGCATGAGCATACTTCTCGTCACTTACACTTTCATCGTTTAATTTATTGTAAAATTTTTCAATTGGGGGCAAAGTCGTTTCATTTAATTTTTTCAACGAATCAATGTAATCGTAACAGAAAACTCCTTTCTGTGTTAATAATTTGAATTTATCTTCATCTAAATTTTGAAATTCCCTTTGTAAAATTTTCTTTTCTGATACTGCTAAAATTGAAGCTAATTCATCAAGAGACGCCCCCATAAATCGAAAAGAGTCTATAAACCGCAATTTAATGTTATTTTCATCTGAGTGCAGCGTAAAGGAGATGTATTTATCTTTGTTGATGGGAAGTAGACTTAAGCGACCTTTTTTACATAAATTCGAAATCATAAAGTGACTATCGTACCCACTTAAATTATGGAATATAACCGGCACAACAAACAATTTTCTAAAGTTCAGATTGCATGCTTGGTGTGCGTAACCTCTGAACTCTCCACTGAAATGGTTGTGATCTCTAACGATTATGTCTTTTTTTGTTTTTGAAAATCTCTTACCGCAAATATGACATGATGTTGCCTTACATGTGTCTAATTTTTCAATCATAGGTACGCTTGTTTTTATTTTTGAGTTTACAAATTGCGCAACACCAGCCATACGATTTGCAAACCAATCCATACAATCTGCACCTCGAAAGCTCTCGAAATAAGAAAGGCTATCATCATAGCTGCATTTTACATAGAAACCAGCACTATACGGAACGTGTTTTTGATATTTTATGGTTTTAGTTAAATTTACGACGCTACTTTCTTTATGATTTTCTAATTGACATTCAAAATCTGCATAAACAACAAAAGGAGTATTTTGTTGGTATGTAAAGTTTTTAAATTCAACGCAGCTCTCTTTAGGAAGGTTAATTTTATATTTATTAAATTTAGAACACAGTTTTTCATGTTCAACTAATTTATTTTGCTGATGGAAATAGTTCAGACATCTATCGCAAATAAATTTTTTCTCACGATGTTTATTTAACTGGCTACTAATAAGACGCGAAAGATTTTTAATCCAACAATAGTGATATTTAATTTCATCGATTGAATCATTATCTTCATTTGCTGGCGCTGGTGGAGGAGCATCATAATCATTTAAACGCGGATAATATTTATTTTGAGCTAAAAGTAAATTAACATGCGTATCCCGTTTATTTTCCGTTAATCTTGCTGGTACTACTATGTAAAATGATTTTTTTTCTGTTTCGATCAATTCTAAAGCGTAAACATTGACTGAAATGTTATTCATCTTTTCAAATTTTGAAATTTTTGTTAGCAGCATAGGACTATCTAAATTTTCTGTTTGTAAAACGTCAGTAAAGTGTGGATATGAGGAGGTTAGTTCTGCATGTCTTTTTTTGCTAGGAGTCCGAAGAGCGCTTACAATGGCCCAGTAAAAGCAATTTTGATCTATATTTTTAATGTTTATACAAGCATTTTTCCTTATAATCGGTTCTGGTAGTCTAATATAAGATGAACCGTTTCCCAATTGATATTTACTGATATTAACAACTAAGGAAATAATTTTATTTAACGCAAATCCCGAATCTTTTTCAGCAAATTCCGATAATTCGTTTAAAAGTTTATCTTTCACATATATCTTAAACCACTCGTCTATTTGAGTTGATGTATCAATAATATGATTTTTAGTATTAATATATTTAATTCCCAAAATTTCATTATCCCCCGATTTCCTAATAAACTCCCCGCAAAATGTTGTATTTACTTTGAGCGCACAATGGGTGTTCAAAATATTCCTAATTTTCCTTTTAAAAACAACTACACAATCTGCTAAAAATTGATTCAAGTCCTTATGACGCAAATTAGCTATGGAACCGGTTTTTATTCTACTTTGAAAGCTCGATTCTACATTTTCCCATCTAACCCTCTGACCCAATGTTAAGTGAAGTCCTGCCCCAATATGTCTAGTTAAAATCAACTTTCTAAAATGTTTAAAATGCCCCAAATTTGTTTCTACTTTTCTACAGGTCCCTACAGATAATTTATTTTGCCTTCTACTACGAATTACCCGTTTACATAATCTAATTTGTTTTTCTATTCGTTTCAGCCACACTTCCGCGTCTCTGATTGTAAAATTATCAAATAAAATTTTCCGTAGACTAACAATTGATAGTAGAACACCGTCTGTTTGTTTGATGATCTTTTTAACCTTATTTGAAGACATTTGAAAAGACGACATTTTTTTTTTCAAGCAAACACATTACTCAAAAATATATAAAAATGCTCACCCTGTCCTCCTCCTCCTGTTCTCTGCTTTGTTAATTTTCCACTATTTTGAATGATGCTAGCGGTCGGCTTTTCCCTACGTCCACTTCCCCTTGGAAGATGATCGAGTATTTTCCGTGAAAAAGTTCGTCGATGACCGGCTGGTACGTTTCCGTCACCCGCTGTGGTAGAAATAGCACTTCCGGTCCTAAATCTAGTAGCACGGCTTCCCCAAATTTCGACTTGACCACTTTAGCTGCTTGGATTGCAAATGGTGTCCCGACTGGTAGGTCCTTTAATTTTCTGATAGGTTTGCGGTCTACAATCGAAGACGCAGCATTAATTTTTGATAAATCCATCTATAAAAAAAATTGAGTCGTCTAACTATTTTGAAGCATAACACGAAAAAACAGTTGCACTTAGAGACATAAAAAAGAAAAATATTAAATAAAATAGCACTTACTTTTTTTAAAATTTTCGCTATCTCGTCTCTCTCGAAGCACTATTGTACTGCGGCCGTTGTTCCAGCTTGCAGCGTTGTGCGTTAAGTGTGAAACAATGATGACTATTGCATGCGCTCGCTAAATATAAATACGTGGTTGAGATAACACACGCGTGCATGAGATAATTGTATCGTAAATATGCATATTATATGCATCATATTCTCAGTACCATTTTTATCGAGAAAACAACATTCATTGCGGTTGCAGTATTTTTTATATAATTTCTTAGTAATACATGAATGTATCGTTTGTCCGGCGGAAATTCCAATTACAAGTTGCACATGAGAGTAGAAATTTAGAAATATAGTAAATTCGTGTATGATTATTGTATATTTGCTGCCTAATTTTTTTTCAGTCAAGATTTTGATTGGGGGGTAAACGAATTTATATTTGCTATCTGAGATTTTTGACATCATTCTCTATCAGGTGTTGGTTCATGAAATTGGACATGCTCTCGGCATAGCACATAGTGCTTCTCCGAATGCTATTATGTTTGCCTTCTATCAGCATGAGATTCGTGGTCTAGATGTTGATGATATAAATGCAGTACAATATCTATATGGAAGAAAAAACAAATATGATTCAATCCCAACGTCTACCACCGCATCAGCAATACCAAAAACAACAACAACTATAAGATCTACAACTCGTAAGCAGCCGATCCTCAAAAATTTGTGTGATATTATTCCAGATTTTATGTTTTTAGCTATTGCTCCAGAGTTTTCAAATTACCGATTATATATTGCACATGATATGTTTATATGGAAACTAGACTTAAACGAAATGATTATCCCATCTCAGCCTGAACTTCTTGTCGATTATGTTCCTACAGAATTACGTCAATACACTTTACAACATATTTTCCAATCAACAAACGGTGACTTGATTACCATTGTGTCTCCAAACAACTATTTCTCAGCATCATTCCCTACCATTAAATTTCTTGATAATTTTTCAATTGATATACCCGATAGGGCTCGAATCAATGCTATTTTTCAATCAAACGCAGGACGGTCCTATACCTTTTATAATAATATGTCATATATAGAATTTTCTAACGATTTTACTGATGTGTTGAACAGAGGACGGATAAGAGACATATTTCCTGGGTTACCTGAAGTTTAGGGAAAAAATTAAAAAACAACCAGAACTGAACCGTGAAATACATAATTTGATTCTTGTCTGTCATGAACCAAATCAGTTGTCGAACAATGATTTGAGTCGATTAGTATCAACATCTAAAGTACTCCCTGATATGTAGTTTTATTGAAAATACCTCTGGTTTGCGAAATAATATTGTCGGAATTTCTTGTTGCAAGTTGTTCAAGCGCGGGTATTCAAAACATGGCACACACACACACACCAATCAACCTTATTGTTATATATACTATATGTTTCAATAAAATATCCATTATACTATTTTCATTTTGAACGGTATCATCCTGTATAATAATAACAGTACATCGTATACAGGTTATGAGACATTCTGACCGACCGACCGACCGACCAGAGGAGCCCACCACGCTATTTAGGTCACGCCTTGCTATATACGATTTAACGATATACCGTCGGTCCATCGATCCGCTATTTTTCGATGCACCCCTGTATACACGTTGCCCCCCGTAATCCACGCCAACACCAGACAGGTGCGACATCGGCGCCATCTATGCGCGAGATGCCCAACCCATCAATGGCAGCTGTCCAATGACGCATAGATTCCGTTAGGTTTGTACAGCGCCAAACAAATCGGCGCCATCTATGCGCGAGATGCCCAACCCATCAATGACAGGTGTCCAATGACGTATGACAGATGACGTTTTAACGCCATCTATGCGTGAGATGCCCAATGACGCATGACAGGTGTCCAATGACACACAGATTCCGTTTGGTTTGACAGCGCCATCTAGCGGCGGAATCCCCAACTCATGAATTTCGATTACAGATTCCGTCCAACAACCTGTCAATGGCGCGCGACGCCAGCGCCTCTGGTGGCGGATTTTGGAAGTTTTGAGACCGAATCCCCATAAG